>OY769903.1:18520512-19061751 GCA_963669185.1 Dyspetes luteomarginatus | reverse complement strand
AAAAATCCGTTTCACTGCGTTTTACTACGCGCGATAAAAGAAGCTAATATACGATGGACGGTCAGCAACCCTCGCGGCCGATCGTAGCGCGGGCGAGTACTGGATACTGTCCCGCGAGGGATTCAGCGTGGAGCCCTCAACGAGCACCACGTCCTCTTGCGTTCTCTCTCGGTCCGGAGTTTATTCGCTTTCTCGCCCTCTCTGCAGGCGTTCTATCGCGCTCGCGCGATTCATCGTAGAGCTAAGCGCAGTGAGAGAAAGAGAGACCGTGTGAGAGGCAACTACCTATGCGCATGTGCAGCTATCGATTCCAGCGCCAGTTCCCAAAGGATGTGTGCAGGGTAACACAGGAAGCCGCATCGCTTGCACACAAAATACACACACACACACACGCACGCTCGCACGCACGCACGCACGCAGGCACGCACGCACGCACGCACGCATGTACGCACGCACGCACGCACGCACGCACGCACGCACGCACGCACGCACGCACGCACGCACGCACACGCCCACCCAGCCTGCGTTTGCCGAGTATACAAGGGGTGTCGAGGTGCCCATGGTAATACATCTGAACAGGTGTACTGGGTTGCAGTACAGCAAGTTACAGAGTTTGAATCTGTAACATTCACTCTCGGGACTGTTCCTATCTCGATCGCTTCTTACAGATGGGTAAAAGCTGGTCCAGGTTAACCAAGAAGTTGGACGAAGTTGTTGGAATGTAATGGGATAAATTAAACTGGAAATAGGAAGCAGGAGAAACACCTGCGATTACCGGATTTAGGAGGCATTTGTGGCCTGTCTTCATAGGTACTCTGGGTCCTATGTCACGGTGTACTCTAGTGTGTAATGTTAAAGATGTATAATCGGAACATTAGTTTGGCTCCATCTGAATATGATACAACCATGATAAGTCGAGAATGCATGGGAAGATGGCGTGGATGAGCGATTTTCTGGTCAGACGCAAAAGTATAGGCGGACAGGTTGCCAAATAAAAGTGGGTCTGGTTTTTCAAGACATCTATAGTAGTCTTGAGAAAATAGCATCAGAATATCAATTTATATGGGGACCCTTCACGGTTGGTGGTGAATAGCTAAGTGCACCACATCATCAAAAACAGTTAGGCAGGATTGGGCGTGGTCATACAATGCCCGAGATGAGTTTCTGCACAAGGTAGTCATCATTGTTTGATGTTCCAGCCTATTTGGATGGCTTTGGCTAGTGTCCGATCAGGAATCATCGGCAACAACTTCAACCGTTGAGCAGTTTACTTGTTATAATTTTGTGGCCAATTGTCAAAAATCAATCGTTTGACGAATTGGATCTCCATGCTATTATCGTAGAATCGTGCCTGCTCTCATGTCAAACTCTCAATCCATAGACGGCTTTTCAAACGTAATGAGAACGAGCTCGATTTGCGTGATCAATCGGCAAGCCCTCTGTACCATCATACTCCGGATGATGAAACTGATCAACCAACTGAAATTTCCGCTAAAGCCCGCTGACAGGAACTGCATCAAGCCAGCCGACTTGTACGTATATATTCGATGTACGTAGCTCTTGCACAATTCCGTCTATCATTCTCTCTTTTGGCCACAAGTGTGAGTAAAGCAACAAACCTCGTGTTCCATTGGTTAACCATGACAGTACTACCGGAGGCAGGAAGGGAACCAGCGAAACCACCATTTTCGCGCACCTCACACACGTATTATTTCATGCAGTCGCTCAGGTACTGCTGCATTGGGATCTACTAGGGTGTGGTACATGGGTCCAAGGGGGAGTCAACGAGGATTGCGCCGTATCGTGAGGTATATCATGGTATACAGTATACTGAACTGATGTACGCTATGCATATATATATATTTTTGCTGCTCTGCGGAGTTCTAGGTGTCGCCTTCGCCCCCCTACATAAAATGCCGAGTCAATACCTCAAGAGGCTCATATGACGTAACATTGAAAGACCTTATAGTCATTATTGGAACTCTCATAATGAACGAACGAGTTTGCAGAAAATAAATTACTACAAAACACGTTGACAGATGGCTCTCCAGAGTTCATATTTCTTTCGTAAAATTGGATGATTTCATGTCGAAAGTTCAAATGACGCTTCATAAGTAATCCAACATGCACATGTTGGATCCAACTCCATTTGCGTACTCAATACAGACAGGAATGAATGAACATTCTTTTCGTGGAGTCTCTTGTACTGGGACCTGGAATCTGATTTTTCACTGTCAACTTTTTCACTGTGGTTTTCATTGGTCAACAGTGGGTTGACCAATGAAGATAGTCGAATGTTGAATAACTGACAACATAGAGATTTTAAATTCTAAGTTGACTAGATTCTGATGGACGATTATTCCGCATTAAAATATACCTTTATGCGTCGACAAACGGAATGATATAATTGGCTTGGAGAATTAGAATTCATTTAATTACGAGGTTCATCGACAATTAATATACGAACGGGTTTCAATTCTACATGCCAATTGTTTATGTATATTTTTTTGCTAGCCTTCGACGCGACTAGTTAACGAACGACTGGCAGCAAAGGCTCGAACGAAGCTTTGGCTGTCGTGTGGTTTCGAGATTCGATCGATCCAATCCTCGCACGTTTAATTGTCCTTTGCGTACAGACAGGGCTCATCTCCCCCACCGGTTCGGTCTCACTCCTTCCTACCAAACACTCGCTTTCTCCTCTTCGTTCTCCTCCTCCAACTCTTTTTCTCTCTCTATAGCTCTCTGTACTCTATCCATTGTACGGGCTTTCATTCCCAAGGCCAATTCACACCGAGATTACGCTTGGCCTCCCTCGCTTTCGTGATGGCCTCTCTGCTGGCTGCAGCTCGGCTGCTGCTGCTGCTCGTTGTGGTGTCCAACAGGAAACGAGGACGTCAAACACCAGCGGCATTTCTACATCGGACACTCTCTCGTCTTTCTCCCACTTCGTTTGCCTTTCTCTCCTTTTTCTCCCCATCTCCAATCTCCATTATTCCTCCACACACAAACATACACAGAACACACAGAGTTTCTTGGGTATCAACGATTCCATTCCAGATAAACGATCCAAAAAATCATGGTGTTTTCCAAAAAAAAAATCGGAAAATCCAGTGACATGTTTACGACAGTCTATCATAGGTTCAAACCAATCCCCTTATAAATAACACAAATATTTTTATTTCTTCGTTTTTCCTTCAAAGAATGATAGCTTGCCAACGGTGCATCCTTCATTTTCATTTATCAAAAAAAAAAACGACAATGAACTCCATGAGAAAGATCCATGTATCATGAGTTTACATACCGAATGCTATATAGCTGTCATGATCGCGACACTCAAACCCAGCACACACTTATTACATCTTATTCGTTTTTCGTCTGGTCCACAAACTTTTCTCATCCTCGGCGTTTGAGGCTGCAGTAGCAGCACCAGCAGACGCAAATTCGTGGTAAACGGACACAGAGTGAGGCGAGAGAGTCAGGGTTCGCGAGCGTAAAACACGTAAAGCAAAGAGCCCGTGGATAAAATGAAAGCGAGCAATACATGAGGAAAAGAAAAATAAATGGGATGAGGGCGAGTGAGAGAGAGAGAGAGAGAAACTCTCCTCTTTTCGCACTTGAAGGCGCACGAGTCAAGGCTCTCTCTCTCTCTCTCTCTCTCTCTCTCTCTCTCTGTCTCGCACATTCATGGACCAAGAGAAGTAGAGAACATATTTATAGTCGTGTCGTCGAGCAAACGGTCTTTCGTTCACTACAGCTTATAGCTCAACGGTTTGGGTTGTACCTGCAGCCTCGGGTACTTTTTCATCAACTCTCTGTAGTCTTTGTCAAACGTTCTGCAGTGTGACTTCGACCACATAAATGGAACTAGAAAAAACTAGAATGAAAGTGAGAATGGGAGTGAAACTTTTTTTTTCTCGCCCTCCTGGATGGAAATCGGTTTCGCACGATTTCAGAGGATTTGCCTACATACCAGTTACAATTTTCCATCGAGAGAGACGCGGTGGAGTTTCGATGAAGACAGAAATATGGATTTATATATTGGCAGAAATTATCATATTCATTGGAATTTGGCAATTTGGGATTATCGAGGGGAGACTGGGCGAAAACCAATTACGAAGCAATATCAGCGGACACCCTAATTTTGCGAGGTGCGAAGATTATTTTAAAATATTTTTTTTCTATCCCTAACAAACTAAGATAAATATCAACTAATTTTTCAAGCCGTGCCAATTGGTAATTAACAACTGAGAAAAAGGAGTAGCCCATACAATTGAATAAATGATAGCTGCATGCATATTACTTTTGAGAATTCATATATGAGAATCAGTTGACTAATATAGATGCTAATTCTTATTCGGACTGCCAAAACTGATAAATTGTGAATTAACTGTTACATAACGACAATTTTATAATTTATACAACTAATTTATAATTTTAAAAAATACATTTTTGGACATTTTCGAACAGTCTGACATTAAAATCTCGAAATTTGTCCTCACCCAAATAAACTAGCTGCTCGGGGACAAATGAAAATATATAGTTTATGCGATTATATATTATGGTTAAATATAGAGCTACTTTTTTATTACAGTATATTTGCATAAATTGCACAATAGTTGATATTATTTGAAATTAGAGTGATTGTTACATATATCACATGTTCTGGTTAATTATTTATCGTTTAATTTTCCTTTTTTTTTGTTTAAAAAAAAAGTCGTTCTTTACTATATTATCGCCACAAAAATATCGCCTAGGTCACACCATTACGGGAATAAAGATTTTTTGCCTTTTTAGTATCCCTCGCTGTAAAATATTCCAAACACTTAACTTTTTCATCCGGTCTCGACTGGAAGAAATGAAGAAAAATCATTTTCGAAGTACGAGCAAGTATTGGAGCAGAGGCAGAGGCAGAGAGAGAGTGAGCGAGAGAGAGAGAGAGCTTACCGGAACGTGTTCCATGGTACGTGAACAAATATTTGCCACGAGGATTATTTCTATGAGGGAGAGAGAAAGAGAGCAACGACGGGAATGTCCTCAGCTCTGTAAAAGGAAAGAAAGTCTTTTTGCGGGGTTCCGCATACAAACTGCGTGGTGTCTTTCTGGAAAACCAAGGAGGGTTGGAAATTGATAGAGGCAAAGTGCACTGGGAACAATGTAGGTATCGATATATCGATGGGCAATGCTCTTGACGTTGTGCTCGCGATCGAAAATCCCCAAAGGGATATTGGCGACTGGAACGAGAGTATGCTCTATATAACTATACAAGGCGTAATATTCGCGATTTCATTTTGACAAAAAAATATATTTGATTCTTGGCTTCCACGGGGAGGTCCCGGATCGCGATTTTTTTCGATACCACGCTCTGTTATCGAGGTCCGAGAATCTCTATTCAACCTTCATGTTACGGTGATTTATGATTTTTTTTTTTTTTTTTCATGCAACGCTAAAAGTAATATTTTATTTATATTTTACGAAAGAAATACGATAAATAAGGCAACAGGAAGTGTTGCGATTGTGAGAAAAAAATAATAGAATGACTTAACCGATAAACTCATGAGATTTATATCTATATATAACATATATAGAGTCTTTCTCTTCAAGTGAGAAATTTTACAAGTCTCTTTAGTTTCATTATAGACTGAGAGAGGCACTAGAGACTTGCACGTCTTCGCACGATCTCGTATCTCTCTCGCGATACTCATGTTTGTCTCGCACGAGATCCGAGTTAACTGCGCATATAAAACTGCTGTATATATACGCATATATACATAATATATACAATGTGTTTCATCTTTTAATCTACCTGCATGATTATATATATTTAAAAAAATCGGTCATACAAAAAAGAAAAGGTTTCAAGAAGAATTTAAAGAATTTACGAGGAAGATTTTACTCAGTTTTTGAAGCTGTGCGTTGCTTAAAAGATAAAAATAAATTTCAGACGTTTTTTTTTACCGATTTTTATAATTCGAAGAGTGACCCTTCACCTATGGTCAGTACAATAAAAGTGTACAATTATATTCTTAAAAGATTTGCAACTTTGCAATTTAACAGGGCTCACGTATGAAAATGAAACACCGAAATGATTTTTTCCTGGAACTTGTCTGATAATTTTTGGTCGAAAGATAGAAAATGGTGCACCCTCTATATGGGAAAAATGGAGGGATGAGGGAGTCTCATGTGTGCGTTTATCTATCGTGACGTCAAAATCCGAGAGCGGACTCGACTTCGGCACGTGTTCTATCTTCATGATCTGCAGGTCGACAACCATCTCAACAAATTCTCTCGTGCGTGTATATCGAGTTTTAGAAAAAATCGAAAAATTCTGAGGGAAGAATAATATAAAATAATTAAATATTATTATTAATTATTATGTCTGAAATCGTTTTAATAATCATCGGTCGAGTAATAGGCATGTGGCTTGTTGATACGGGCACTCTTGAATATATCACCGGCGGGATATCCAGTAGACTATTTTTATATACAGGCATGAAATATAGAGACGAATATATATGCTTTCATGTCAACCGCCCCTGCTTAAAGCATCAGCAGACTTCTGTTTATCGTTCCTTTGCTTTTGATTCGTTGACAACTGACACACGAGAATTAGATTCCATCTATCCTCATCCTATAAGATATATATATACATGTTACATGCACTTAATTTTTACCCTCCCAAAAAGTCATATGCCGGCACAAGATCTAATCCGGCCGGGTCATCAAAGCGAATCCAGCAAAAAAAGGGAGGGCCTCCCTATCAAGCCATAAGGTTAATGTACTCCCCTTGACCATTTAATCGCAGATGAAGGAAATGAATGATTACAAACAAAAAAATAATTAATACAAAAAGAAGAATTGTCAATTTCATAGTCAATTCATGTTTTTTTTTCTTACACTAAAAGTAAAATCTCTATATACAAAATAAAACATATCCTGACTGACTCCGATTCATCGCCGAGCCGAAACCGCTGAAGCTATAAATATAAAAATGTTGTCATTAGTTTTATTTTATAATATAGAGACTCACTAAGAAGGGATTTTTCAATATTCAACCCTTAACGGGGTAAAAAGGGGTACGCGTTCAATCAGTGTAAAAAATTTTTACACTGATTGAACGCGTGCTTAGCCGCGTGCACCAGAGCTAGTAAAGAATATTTCTTTGATAGTAACGAATGCTTTTTACTATAAAACTAATGTATATATTTTTTATGTGTATTCTATGATATGCGTACTATAATCTTCTATCTTTATCCTTGGTCTCTTATTGATATAAACCTCTTTCCTGAAAGTCGATGATCCGAATACTTTAGCCACGACTATCATGTTTCAATTTCGTTCCCGAAACATATTATGCGTCAGTCACTTTAATTTCTGTAAAGCTCGCTAATTTCACATTTGAGAGAAAACACGAGGACATTTTGAGCGCTTTCACTAAAAACTTCAAGGCTCCCACGAGACTTCGGCACAGATTCTCTTCTCGTACAATGAACTAATCACTCGTACAATGAAACAATACGAGAGACCCAAACCCTAAAGCGCGCAGTAGAGTTTGATTAATTGTCATGGAAGGCAAAAGCTCTCACTTTAGGGGCTGAAATATTATGGTGCTTGCGAAACGTGACGAAAACTTTCAGATATGCCGTTCCAGAGAGGGAGAGAGGGAGAGAGGGAGGGAGAGAGGGAGAGAGAGAGGGAGGGAGAGAGAGAGAGAGAGAGAGAGAGAGAGAGAGAGAGAGAGAGAGAAAGGGAGAAAGCTCGTGAAGCTACTCGAGCTTCATCTAATAATAGCACAACTCAGCGTTTCTCGTCGTCACGAGGAAATGAAATTTGACGATGGAATTTCATAGAATCATGAAAAGTCTACATATATATATATTATATATGTATATAGAGATCAGAACCTAGACAGAAGACAAATTATTCTTTTATCATTCTGGGTCATCCGATACATCCCCCTCGCCCCACTCTCTCAGATCGTAGATCGTAATATGACGAAACAGTCGACATTGCAGTATAGCCAGGAAATTTCGATGTTTTTTCTCCTCATGTATATACCTGTATATAGTATAACATCCATTTATAGAAATTGGCTAATATTTTCGCTTCGATAGGCTGCGCTGACGCAGTGAATCTTGTTTTTTTCTGCCTAGATATATGTGTCCAAATGGAATATATATATATATATATATATATATATATATATATATATATATATATATATATATATAATATTTTATTGGTAGAAACTGAGAATTAACCCAGATACGTGTTCTACGATAACATGGCCAAGAAATTTCAATGTTTTTGTTTCGTCGAATATACCTGCACATAAGTGTAACATCGATCTACACGAATTGGCAGATTTTTTTTTATAAGTTTTTTATACGTATAAATAAATGGGTTGTAGTTCCGTTATTGGCAGACACTGCCAATTAATTTAGATACGTGTTCTAAGAAACAATAAAAATAAAAAAAAATCGTTATGATCGGTTATGATCGTATCTACACATTTTTTCCCGAAATTTTAATAAAAGCATCCATCCGAGCCTCTTCCGCAGATTGATGCAAAGAATCGTCGATCCGATATAATAGAAGGCCAATAAATTATGATTTCCGATTCAATTCCCGTAAGTGCCGGAAATAACAGCAACCAGGACACATGTTACAAATTTGTATTATCGAAAGTATTACTATATAGAATATGATTCATTTCACTTAAACTGGATCTCGTATACAGAAATTGGAAAACATTTGTGTTTTCTAAAATTTAGAGCATTTGATTTTTTTTAACATTTTTATTTTACAAAGGATAATCGAGGATTATATAACGAGTATCGGCCGAATAAGAAATTTGTTTATCCTGATTATTAGTAATAGCAACGAAGATTTACCTCAATCTTCGTTGGTAATAGTAATCGTCGACAAAAAATTATTTTCAGTTGTGCGTTTCAAACAAATTCTCATTGTCCACTCTTCAAAATTATTTATTTAGATTTATTTAGATAGCAATTGAGAATATTGAAAACTTAATCTGAAATTCTCTGCTCATTTACCAGGACGTTGAAATGTTTTTTTACAAACCGTTGCGAGTGTCAGCTTTACATTTTTGTTAATGCATGACTACCAAATCAATTTTATAAAAACCAGGACCACTATGTAGCGTCTAATTTATACCACCCAATTTGAGGAAAATTAATTATAATTGGCGTGGGTTAGGTCAGATTCGAGCTGGTATGGAATGCCCCATATATATGATTTTGTTCTATGTATAATGCAACGGGGCCGCATTTCCAACAGTAGAACATATATACGTTTTATGTGTATATATAACGAGTTGCGGTAAAGTCAAAATTAATTGAATTTGGTCAGGAATTAAAGATGAACGAGATAAATACAGAGGTGGATGGAAAATAGGCAAAATAGAGACATAATCGATGGGTGAACGAGAACCTGCTGCATTTGAATGTGGAAACCCAGTAAATGGGAATAATAAATAGTCGAACCAAAAGCTAAACTCTCTCTCTCTCTCTATATATATACATATATAAACATATACATATATAAACATATATATATATATATATATATATATATATATATATATATTCTGTACGCCAGCATTTCTCTATCCGCCATTACAATCTACCATAGCATTCCCATTATATCCTGATCCCGAATAAATGCTGGAGCATTTACGACTGACCAGAAGCAAAATAGTAGCTGGGGCGATCGCTCGGAAACCACCACACGAAAGATAAGAGAAAATGTCTATTGGAAAACTCGTCACACATATTTTGCACACTGTCTGTATATATATGGAGTATTTTTTGCCAAAATAAAAGGGCAAAATAGACCCAAACGCCCCATGCAATTTTAACGTTCACATTCTCTTTGTTATATCTTTTGATTGCTAGATTTACTTTCATATAAAATACATACATAGTATGTAAGATATATATTAAAGTTTTTATAGGAATTCCAAGAATTATTAAAAAAAAAACAGGATGCTCTTATCTGTAATATTTACTGTTTCCATCACTCCACGCTTACACGCTTCATTATAATATAATATGTATACATATATATGTATATGCAATCACTCGATAAAACATTTACGTTCTTGCCTAGCCGAAAAAAGGCTTCCCAATTCTTTTCCATTTTAACCGCAAAATTATTCAAACTATTCTCTTTCAGCCCGCTCACCCACGTTGAATGAAGTTTCACAAACAAATGAAGTTACCATACCAAACGCCCCATGCAATTTCTCGCATATATATTTCATCGCATTATACGCGGCTCTTTTTTGATCCTTTTTTTTTTCTCACCGCTTCAACGAACCAACCTGGGCGCCCTATTAGCCGCGAAGCACAAGCGGCTGTGGCTAATAGACGAGAGAAAAAAAACCTTTGTCGTTTAAAGCCTTGCGAGAGACTGATATATATATATATATATATATATATATATGTGTGTGTGTGTGTGTGTGTGTGTGTATGTGTTATAGGAAAAAAGGAAAAAATAAAAATCAAATATATTATGTGGGTCTTATGCAATATGAAAGACTTGCCATGTGCGCAATATACCATCATCATCAACGCGTTATAAATATATGTGGAGCGTAAAGAAAAACGTAATGAGACGAGCGTAGCCCTTTTTCCATTATTGTGATCACGCTTATTCTTTATTATTCGCACGAGTGACGTTATGCTATAGGGTCGATAAACTCGAATACATTTGTCAAAGAAACAGGTCAGCAGGGTCGAGGAAACCGAAGAAATAAAATAACAAAATTTGACAATACGTGGAAAAATGTTAACTTGGACTATCTATAATTTTCATTAGAAAAATTGTCCGCAACAGATAAATTTTCGAATGAAAATTTTTTGAATTACACAAAAGTATATTAGATTTTTTAAATTTATTTATTCAGTTGGTATATTTATTGTATTATACTATAAAGAAGAAAAACAGTAAAGTATTCACTGAATAGTTAATTGAATTTTATTACAATTCAAGTTGATTATTTCCAATGATATTGCTAATAAAAGTAATGTTTTTAATATGGAATTTTTTTCCTCGCAGGAGAATCTCGGGGAACCTATGAACCCCGATCCCTTTATGTACATTATCCCTTTATGCACAATCATGATTTATAAATTGAGGATTGAGAAAAAAAATAATCATGTAGTGATAAGTAGCATGGTAGATATTTTGGTCGAAAAATTGAGCGTTCATGTAGAAGAAAATAAAACGAAGAAAAAGGTGCGATGTTACATGAAACGAGCCGTTGATTACTTTCTTACGACTGACGAGAGTCAATGTAAATAGTATATATAATACATTTCTGAAGCCGTCGATCGACTTCTTCAGACAGGGGATGTCGGATCGTTTTAGGAATCGCGTCACGTTCGGAAAAGTGGTCCAGCACTTGGATAGCAATGTATATACATATATATATATATATGTAATGTATATATATATGTGTAATGTTATATATATATATATATAAGGCCCTTCGAATCGAGTGTATGTACTCGGCGCTTGCAGTCTCGTGAAATGAAATCGTTCAAGTTTCGTGCAGGAGCCAACTTTTTATACCATCCTCGGCGCGTATCTGTCCGATCGTTCGCCCCATATTCTTCGTGATCGGGAAAATTCAAACATGAATTGTTACATCAAATTCGATACTACGCCTCAAAAATTTATAGCTATAACTTTTTGTACAATTTTTGGGAGCTTTTTCTACGACTCTGATATTTTCTGCATATCCATGTGTCCCTAAATAGGATGAGCTCACCAATCGGTGGACAAAGTTTTTTTTAAATCGTATTTCCCCTTATAATTCTTACAGATCCTTTGGACATTTATCATGCTTGATTTGATTGCAAATTTGACTGGGCTTAAGTGTAGGCTTTTAATACACACGTGCGTTTTCAAAAATTTTTGGCAAAAAATCCTTTCGTTTGTACAGTTTCTGTCGAAAATGTGATTCTTTCTAAATGTTCTCCCATATTTTCTCATTCTATAAATAAGGCCAAATTGCCACAAAGCGTTGGGAATATTAACTTTTAGTGAAAATTCAATGATAAAAAAGCCTCAATCACCTCAGTTACTGCTGACATGATTCTATTTCATTTTATCATAAAAAATAACGTTTCGCGTCTTTTATGAGATGGCAGTGAACCGGAGCAACGGCCACCATGGTAGAAAAGCTATCAAGTGTCTCGCAAACCCGTTCACGTCCGTTTCCTTCCATTTCTGTATAGTCGTTTCTCGCAAGAAAAAAAAAATATATATCTCAAGAATGAAGTGTGTGACAGTTTCCATTCAACGGCGCCTTCGTGTAGACAGAAATGTCTCGCTTTTACTTGGTGGACGTTTCAAAATCTTATTCGATATTCGTCTTCACCATTTCAATATTTTTGCAATGTCAATATATTATATGGATATTAAAATATACGATAGATGACTATCGACATTTCAATATCATTATTCACAATATTGTCGTCTTTGCTATTTTAATATTTAAATCATAGATATCTACATTGAAGTAATGAAAACACATATCGAGAAAACGAGAAAATAATTTCCAAGATATTTGCTGTATTCTAATTTTTACTCACAAATTGAAAAAAAAAAAAAAACATAAAGGGGACAAACGTGCCTTAGTCGCATTAGTTATATTTAATAAATTGGCATTCGCTGGTGTTAAAGTCAATTTTTCGATGGCTTAACAATATTTTCGTTGTCCAAACATATTTTGGGTTCGCCCACCCTTGTTTTAGGATAAGTGGGAGAACTCGAAATATGGTTGGGGCGATTGAAATTTCATTTCAATTGGCCCCATTCACATGGGGCGATTTAATAGATTCAACAATACTTATTTCTCAGTTTAATATTATTCTTGAATGTCTGTCGCCTCTCTTTATGTCATAAATTATCGAATTAGGAAGTTTTGAAGCCGCGAGAGCCTCTTGTCGGTTCCCGGGAGGAAATTCATCCCATGTGTACTGCTTTATATCTGGGCCAGGAACACGAAACTCGGAATATCAAGCCTTCGAGACGTTTTATATGTTACGACGAAGAAGGGGAAGCGGTGAAATTTCCTCGTTCGCAGGGGATGATTCGGATCGCTCGCATCGATCATTCCACACGACGTCCCGCAATTCGATGATACAAATAATAAGGGTCGCCTTTATGTATGAAGCTTTTATACACTTGACGAGATGAAAGTCGACGATCGAAAGTTATAATATATTTTGTTCGAGGGATGAGGCTCGGTAAAACTTTTTAAAATCTTTTCTTGCGATGATTTTAGAATTTTCTCGGATTTTCGTAGATTAACGTTTTTCGAATGAAGTGGCTGATGAGGTGGCACGTTTTTCTGTCGCCCACGCAGTATATTTTTTGTCTCGAAAGATACATTACCAGGAAAAAGCTCAAATGCGGCGGTGGGGCGAAGAATCAACAGCACGAAAATATCATGATTCGTCGTTCGTTTCCGGTCTCAATGAATGGAAAACGCCAGATCTCCAATCGAAAGGTCTTCTTCTATTTCTGTATTGTGATTATAATATTATGAGCTCGAGGCCAACTCCCATTATTTCCTGTTTTCCTCGCTATCTTTTGTCAGTGCGTATTTTCCATGAATAAAAAAATAAATTTTTGTCTTTTTTTTTTTTAGAAAATAATTATCTAAAAATTTGCTTTTCATTATAAAAAGTTTCGATCCTCATTTTCCGTTTAGCACAAAGCGACAATTTTTATTACACATTTATCTACAACCATTAAATTAATTTAAAAGATTATTATTTTATTCTTTCGTTTGAATTTATCGTTTATTTTAAATTTGCTACTAATTTACAAATTTTATTTGTCATAATTGTAATTTGAGAATAAATATCACACATTCTTTTTGCCCCATTCGTCGATAAATATTGCTTAGCATTAAATAAACTTTTTGTATGTTAATAAGCGATCGCAAAAATTGATCGCACTTAATAAAAACAGGTTTTCTGTACGTTGATTAATCGACGCGCATATCAAAATTTTTAAATTCTCGGTAAACCGCCCTTATATTCGTCGACCCCCCAGAGGCTTGTTTGTGTCGTCTTTATGCCCATCTATGTATAATATTCGATTCATAATATCGATGAGTTCACGAGCAAGTAAACGAGAGCTTTTCGCGATTAAGAGCCACACAGCTGACGCTTCCAAGATTAGCTGGTGAGTGCGAGAACCGCGACTCTATATTTAACGTATATACTTGGGCTGTAGAGGGCCCTGAGGCGTTATAATAAAAAGCAGTGCATTACACCGAGATCGTCTCGCCACAGTGAATATATTCTCGACGCGTCACCTCTCTCGGGTGATTCAAGTACACTCGCTCTTCGCCATTGAGTAGGATTTAGTTTGGCACAGGAGGGATGATGCCGATAGGAATATAATATAGCAACGTGTCGAGGGGCGTTTACATACACATGTATGGGACATTCCTGGCCAAAATATTCAACTCATATTTTTCTAACGAAATAATGATTAATCAATTAATAATTATTCATTGAATAGTATTTATTATTATTCATTAAAAATTAAAATAATTTATTAAACATAAAATAGAGCGACCAGACTCTCTGATTTGAGGCTCAAAGTACGAGTGGAAATTGTGAGGTCCAATCGTGGATTTCAGAATGAAAAACCGTGCGATCTTTATACATAATTCTAAAAAAAAATTATTACCATGACATTGAATCACTGCCCCATATATCTCGCTGGATAATAAAGATATCGCGCCACCGCTGTGTACACGAATTGGGAGTGGTCACGAAAAGACTCTCACAGACACTCAGACAGCTAGAATAGCTATGCGAGAGCGAGAGTGACCAAACTCTCTGATTTGAGGCTCAAAGTACGAGCGGCAATCGTGAGGTCCAATCGTGGATTTCAGAATGAAAAACCATGCGATCTTTATACATAATTCTAAAAAAAAATTATTACCATGACATTGAATCACTGCCCCATATATCTCGCTGTATAATAAAAATATCGCGCCACCGCTGTGTACACGAATTGGGAGTGGTCACACAAAGACTCTCACAGACACTCAGACAGCTAGAATAGCTATGCGTTACGAGAAACTACAATATACCCGAGGGACTGGTGAAGCCCACAGTCGGCATAGATCCCCTAGTATAGACATATATATATATATATATATATATATATATATATATATACACTTTCTTTTATGTACCATGTATATAGAGATATGAAAAAAAGAATTTATATAGTTCGAGACCAAAAATGTCGTTTCCAATTAGGCGACAAGTGTCGTGTTCTTGGTCATAAAAACCGAAAAAGTTCATCACAGGCACAAAAATATAACTTTTATACAAACATTTACCATTTCGAAACGGACTTCATAACTAAAATCCATTCCTCTCTATCTTATTGGTGAAACGACCGTGCGCGCCAAGTTGGTAATAAAATAACCGATCAATCGGTGAAAACGGGCGAGAAAAAAAACACTCACATAAGAGGACAGAATGAGTCATCGAGGCACTGTACGTGGTATTGAAAAAAATCTATTTGACGGTTTATCGACAAAAACCCAATTTATCGATGAAGATTTTGTGAGGAATTTTTATACCATTTTATCTGACCCTCGAGTCGATGTTTTGCAACATATTAAATTAACATATTGAATTGATATGGTATAGACATATGAACTAATTAATTAAGTTGTCCTATTCAATCATACAAATATTTATAGATAATCAATCAAAGCGTCAACTACTTCATCAATCAATTTATTTTTAGTATCTTATAGCTTTTAGGTGACTAAACCGAAGAGATAGATAATGGAAAGTTTATAAATAATTATTATATCTCGGGAAATTAAGGTGTCCATAGTTTTGTCTCGCCATCGGTATGTCCTCTTTTTTTTTTTACAAAGTTTATACATAACATATTAAATTAACATATTGAATTGGTATGGTATAAACATATGAACTAATTTATTAAGTTGTCCTATTCAATCATACAAATATTTAGAGATAATCGATCAAAGCGTCAACTACTTATCAATCAATTTATTTTTAGTATCTTATAGCTTTCAGGTGACTAAACCGAAGAGATAGATAATGGAAAGTTTATAAATAATTATTATATCTCGGGAAATTAAGGTGTCCATAGTTTTGACTCGCCATCGGTATTTCCTCTTTTTTTTTTTTTACAAAATTCATAGTTGACCGTCGGGGGTCCAAAAACCGTCCAAAAGATCAATCCGGCCAGACAAGGAATAACTATGTGCCGTTTCTCTTTTCTCTACCGCCTCGTTGTGTATTCCAAGTAAAGTTTCTCTCTTGAAAAAAAAATCTCTCTCGGACAATCTTTTGTTCATCTCCCTTTTAACCACTGCCGCTGTGCAGTTGATGCTACGAGAGACAAAGATAAAAATATTCGCCGCAGAGCTGCTCACGTATATATATATATATATATATATATATATATATATATATACATATATATATATATAGAAATAAAATTCGAAAAATCAAAAGGGCGTATCCCACATTTCAAGTGATTTAAAATAGGGCTTCCTGAGGTGAAAAAAAAAATGTTCACGATTCACCGTCAAAGAAGCCCCCCAAAGAAGATATTCTTCTGATTCCTTGTCGTTATGGACATCCCGCTGGTTTGACCGACGCGCAGCTTGGTCCTTCTTTCTACAATACTTACGGCGAGGCTTGAACACCCAAGAAATTGTCCCTGAATTCTCTTGAGGGGAAAGAAAATGCTTCATTTTTTTCTCCAAGATTTCAAATTTTTCACCCCCGGGCGCTTTTTACGACACTTGTAAATACACCAAGGTCTCTAATGAGAATAATTAATTATGCTTTTTGTTAATTACACCGACGAATTTTTTTATTTTTTATAGTACGTTCATTATCCACTTATGAGCACCAAATTTTCATTATGCCTTGCAGTAATTTCCAGTCTTAACGTTAGAACAACTCAAGTGTAAAATCTGCGATGTTCAAATTGTAATTCTTGGTCTCACCTTTGTTTCTGCTCAAATTTTACAAATCTGATCAATGTGCGGGCTTCGCGCCCTATTTTATATATTAAATTTGTTATCTACGATCTAAAGTGTGAATCGAGCTCATAGCCTGACATTGAAAGCCACTCAAAATTGTAAAAAAGAAAATTCAAAAAATAACTCGAACTTTGAGACTTCATGATACTCTTTTTCCACGAAGTGAATAGCACAAAAGCAAAATATAATTATATTTGAGTGTAAATTGAAAATATAGTCTTTGATACAGATGTGCACTCACACGAGAAGATCCGTCGCCATATTGAGAGTCACAGCCAATCGGAATGTGTTACTAACGAAGGCACTTCCGTTATCCATCACTTTTTTGAGAGGAACGAAGTAGCTGCGATGTAGTAAAAAAAAAAACCCTTTTCCGTTTTCTTTGCTTCATCCCTTAATTTTTTTCTCTCACTCGTATATTCATATAGAATCCAATGGCGAGCAGGCGTACCAGCACGAATTTTCTAATGAATATAACACAATGTCTATTACAGTTTTATTGCGATGGGGCAGGATGGGGAGCTAAATTGAAAAAAAGGGTGCGGAACCCTTGGAAAGTTTACAAGTTTCGAGGACCTTTGAGGGTACACAGAAAGAGGGAAATGAGGGTGCGGTTGTATAGTGTGACTAGAGTATTTACACAGATACACACACACACACATACTGCGTAACGAATATATATATATATGGTATTTAGAAGCAGCACGAGCCACCCACGAAGGGCGTGGACGAGAAGGGATGGTGAAAAACATTTCACACCAAGAAGGCTTGTGTTTGCGTCGTAAAAATGACATTGGTATACATATCCATGTATACATATACAGGAATATACACATGGGGAAAAAAGGCAAAAGGGCGGTTCGTCTTATACTTTTACCCCCGATGTTTAAGTCCGTAAACATATATCCAAGAATCATGAAAAATTAATGGTCGCCTTGACACCGTTTTCGACTAGAACCCCGATTTTTATTTTACACACAGAGTTGAAACTCTTTTTTTTTTTCGACTAAACTCGAGAAATTGCTGGTGCGTTCTTGAGTTTATACATCGAGAGGGAATTTTGAATGTCTATCATTGATTTTAATGGGTATTTAATATCAGAAATGATAAATGTAGTCAAGTAGTGTAACGTTTTGCTGAAAGGAAATTGGAAGGGAGGAATGATTTAAAATTCTGATCGGCTTGCTTGTACTATATGGAGGTTAATAATTAAGGAGTCCAGATAGTTGATGAGCAATTTTCCAATGATACGTTGGCGGAAATTTCATGTTTTTCCAAAAATAGCTAACAAGTTCGTGCTCAGTGGACAAAAAATGATCGCTTATAATTCTTAATGAAAATTAAAAAAAGGAAGTAAAATTTAATTAAGCAAGAAAGAAGTTCATAACTTAGGCCATTAATCTAGCTGAGGATTTTGCTTCCCCATATCGTTCTGACTTTCCGTAGTCTTTTTATCATTTCCTCATTTTTCAAGCTTCGGAATATCGATTAGTTAGAATGGGATCAAGAGGGATCCTGACACGTGACGATATACGGGTTACGCCATTTATCTCTTTTTTTCATTGTTCCAATAATCGACAATCGCTATTCAGAGCCGTAGTGTCGTCGTAACTAAAACGAATACACCCACGTTCGGAACCAGACACAGATAATAACCAAAAATTAATATATAAAGTTGAAAGTGCATGGATGAAAATCGGCCGGATAAGTGCAAAGTTATTTGAAATTTTGAAATTTCCGTTCTTTCGTCTCTCATTTAAAATGTTCGCGGTTAAAAAAGGTGATTTTTTTTTCACCTGTTGGACTTTCCGAAGTAGCTATTAGGAACATTCTTACTAATCACTTTTATTGTTAACTAAATTAATCATGAAAAAATAACTATTTGTAGATTTAAATATCCTAACCCCTGGAATTCATCGGAGCGGTTTTTCATGGAAACTTTTTCGTTGTTTTACCGCCCGTATGAGAGCCCGCGTCTATTTGCGCCCCTCCACCGCCCTCGCCCCCACATCATTCAATCTTCAATTTCACTGCGGGCCATTTCTCCGCTCTCGATAAATATTGGTCGTAGAATTGAGAATCACAGTCGCTCCATCCAGTTCCAGCTGTGTGCATTACCGCGTGACAAAATTGGCCGCGTCGATATACACACAGACTGAGCCACAAAACGAGAGGGCATTCGATTTCCGTAGTCGCGGAGAAAAATTGGATCGTTGGGAAAGCCAGAGATATGGACCGTGAGACGAAGATCAATAACTGGGTGGACCATTTTTTATTCGACTTTCGTTTATTATAGTCTAAATAAATATATATATATATATATATATATATATATATATATATATATATATATATATATATGTCTAAATATATATGTCGTTTTGTGGCAGGAACATTCCAGATCGAAGTCACGAGGCCATAATCATCACCATTATTAAAATTTTTTTTTTCCCATTAATATATTGTCAGGAAGCCGTAGAAAAAAACTACTCGCAACAATTCCCAGATTTTTTAACAAAAATAATTAGCGCGATTGTTATCAACTGAATTCCGAATGAACAATGTTGGAAATTATCAGTCGTTTTGAAATTTTTTAATTCATTGTAGATGAATAAAATTTTGAGATTTCCTTGAAGATGGAGACGGTTGTGGTTAAGGCTTAAGATTAAATTATACGTGGACCGAGCTGCCATGGGTGCGACAGAGATAGTTGAAAACACGTTTTCGTATTTTTCATAAAACAGTCAATATTTTGAGAAAAGGAACAGCGCACTCATTATCATGGTCCCTGCGTTACTTTTCGCGTGTGCAACGATACTTCACACTCCCCTTCAGTTTTCTCGATCTCCTCATTTACCCGAACCCGAAAATCCGCGAGAGGAATGCTTATGAAAAAAACTACCCTCGGAAAAATCATGATGATTTTTCCACATTCAGTTTCGAAATTCTCAGCTTTGTTCGAGCTAAAGCGTCAATTTTTCAACGCATCACGAGAGCCCGCACCGAGCAGTGAGCCTGAGGCTTTTTCATGGTTTGAATAATAAAGGGAAGTGCGAGAGAAAGAGAGAAAGAGAGAGAGAGGGAGAGAGACAGTTCTTTGTGGAGCTTGCAATGAGTCTTAGAATACACGTAAGCATTTACAAAGGGACAGGCGCACACCCCAATTCTCTAGAATAAAGGATCTCACGACCCACGGAAATGGATAAAGAAAATATTTTATCTTCATTAAAAAAAAATATTTCATATCGCTGCTCAGAGGCCAAAATTAATAAAAAGTAACTTTTGCTTAATTTTCATAATGGGTACAAAAAATGTAATTAATAATGAAATAATTAAAAAATCAAATGATAAAATAATTAGCATTTTTCAAATATTTACAAAATGGCGGGCATGGTGAAATGGAAGAGAAAAAGAAGGTGCCTGATGAATAATTAATCAAAGAAAGAGGGTTCGTTTTATTGCGTCTGGGGTAATTTTATCAATCGGTCGTAATTCTTCCCATCTTTTTTCCCTCAAAGTTAACTGCAGACAAAAATTTGTTCATCTGTTTATTTTTCGCTCCATAATAGTACGATTAGCCTCGGGATGTATTCGCCTAACATCGTGCATCACCATGACACACCGTGAGCTCAACATCCACCACCGAGGGTAGGTATCCGATATCGACTGCCGCTCTGCCGTTGCACTGCTGTGCCAACCACTCACGCCATACGTGAGCTCTATCGCAGAGGGTATATTTGTGCTTGTCAGTGGGGTGGTTGCTCGGTCGGAAAGTTACGCTTCACGAGAAAGCCCAACGGGGTCGTTGCCTGTGACAAGAAGCAGTTTAGTTTGCGTTTGGGTTAACCAGAAAAACTCTACAACCGATTATATTAGGCTTGGACCAATTGGTCCCAAATTCAATCATTTTTTTCTCCCTTTATTAATTATTTTTTAAGTATAGATTTTTAAAGAGATCCCAATTTTTCATTTCGCTTGAGAATTCCATGCTGTAGGAATGACTAGAGTGGGTTCTGTCAGAGGAGTAAAAAAAATCGGAAGAATGAATTGATAACAGTTGATTGTAATAAATAAATATTTTCTTGTATTTATTCGATCTAAATAGAGAAAAAGATTTTTAAACTATTTTGCTACACTACTAGACTACTACTATAAATACTGCTAAACTACTGGCTGGATGGAATTTTTAATTTTTTAATGAGTAATTGAACGATATTTTCTAATATCATGTAAGAAAATAACGGATCAAAAATTTATGACAAAATAAAATGTAACTCATTGAATTGGGAAAAGCAATTTTTAAAAGCGACGATTTTTCGAATCTTTCAATAGAATTTACCGCGTGTAGACTTTCATCAATGCCTCAACTATTATATATACAATTCGACTTTAATTTCAAAGGAATGTCGATGATTGTTTGACAGTTGCGTGCAGCTTGATATCCTCAATGCTTATATCAGAGATCGTGCCAGTAGCCAAAAATATATATTATGCGCGAGCACGTGCCACACGCCCATACGCATACAATTTACAAAATTTCCAGAAACGACTCGTTAACTTGTGTCCCCAGGACACGTTCTCATAATTATAAAAATTCTAAAGTCTGACAAAGATTTTGTAGGCTGACTGGAAAAATCCACTATGAAGTTTAGTTTACAACGTAATTCCGTAATATATAAAAAAAAATGAGAAACATTAATTTATATAATTTGAATAAAATGTACTTGAATTACACCAAAATATTACCACTATTGTTTAATAAAGTTTCAAATAATTCATAGTTGACATCCTGATAAATTTAATCAAATTCAAATAAATGCTGTTGATGCTTCTTTATAACATTTTAAAAAACTCGAAAACAAATTGTGTTCTCAATGTACAAAAAAACAGTTGAACTTAAAAAATTCACTTTCATCTTCCCCCTTAATGATCGCTCGATAAGTACAATGTAACCTCGATTCTTCCAGCTAATTGCTTCTCACTATTCACTAATGTTGGTAGATTTTTTTCAAAAAATTCAATTACTTCGAAATGACGATGATTATTGACAATAAAATTTTGTTTATAGGAATTCTCGAGTAACTATGTCAGCCTTTAATATCTTATACGAAAATTTCATATTAGTAACATAACGTAAGGTTCGATACCTGTTAAATTAATAGGTGAATTAAAATAAATCTGTTTCGAATGAAATAAAATTCATTAGAATTGAATAAAATCATATTTTTTGTTAGCAGTTTCGTTTTTAAAAAAGAGTTGTGTCTTGTGTTAAAAGACAATTCTAATATATTTTTAGGGCAAAAATTTGGCATACTTGATCTGACTTCCAGACAGACCAGAATTAATTGGCAAGTCGTCCCGTCGGTCGACCGGAAGTCAGGATACAAACATCCGCCAGGATGCCATGATGATACATATATTAGCAACACGATACGTGGGGCGGTAAAAAAATTAAATATAACATGTAACATTATACATATACGTATATACATTTTTTAACCACCGAATAATTAATACAGTCCTGGTAAAGTGACTGAACTCTTCAGTTTCAGAATCCCTCGACATTTCGTATATGATAGATGGGTTTCCCAATTACTTCAACTGACTGAACAATAAAAAGAGACGAAACTCCTCGAAATAATCGAGCTCGATCTTTAGACCTCGTGGCATCTCATAGTTGCAGTTGTGAGTTATTCAAGGGAACTCTAGGAATTGTATTCGAGTCCTATCTATCTTATTTTCTCTCTCTCTCTCTCTTATACCGACAGACACACATGTACACATACTCACTCTTTTCCTGGTCCGTTTGTTACAAAACTTGTGCACGCATACATATATGTCTCGATATTATAAAAATATATCGCCGCCTCCGCCGTGTACAAAAATTGGCGTTGCTAAGGCGTTTGGGTTTGGGTTTGAATTTGGACGTGTACAAGAATGGGGCGACCCCTTATAATTTAAGTCCAGGCCCCCTGAACCCCATAAAGAAAAGACTGGACCCCGCATAAGTTAAATCTTAAGGGGGCAGGCAGGGGAGTTGGCGCTGCTGAGTACGACCATTGGGGTTATATACCGGGTTTCCCATTTAAACCAAATCAGACACAGCCTCCCAATATACCGAGTGTCCCATTTTAACCAACCAGAGAGTACTTGGGTTTAGAATTGGGGTTGGATGGGGGGGTTGGTGCGCGGAGCACGCAGGGGAGCATAGCATAGTGTATATATAAAAGGGCATGCACGAGCCGACACCGTGCCAACTATTTACATATATAATAGATATGCATACACATGTGTGTATATATATATATATATATATATATATATACTTAATATATCCCACGATGTATAGTAGTATATATATATATATATATATATATATATATATATATATACTACTATACATCATGAGATATATTAAGTGCGATTCTCCGTTGTAATCCGAATTTAGAACGTTAGCTTTGGGCTTTGCCACTCAGCTACACCATGAGGTCATAACTTCCGGTATTAATGAACCATCGTAGAAATTCTCGCGTTTACGTTACTGTCTCATATAATACACAAATACTGTGATAAAAAAAAATCTTCTGGTTGAATTATTTCAAAGAAATATTCTACCGCAGACCACCCCATGTGCAGTTGTGCATTACAACATAGAGTCTGCGATCGTTCTGTTCGCTTGAACACAGACGTTGAAATTCTATACGGTTTGCTGAACGAAGGAAGGGAGAATCCTCGATAATATCGCAGCAGTAAAGTATATACATATATTGTACGCGCATATCGCAATGTACATTAGAGACTTTATCACAAATAGGAAGTGGAGAATAAGAGATAGTTGTCGAGAGTAGGCAGAGAAATAAACTCTCTCTTATTTAGACTCGTTTACATCGATTTTTTTTTCTCCTCGCTTTGCTTTAACTTATGATGATTCATGAATGATGAATTTGCTTGATTCATATAATCGATAATCATCACTATTCTTGATGTGGCCGAAGAATTTTAATCCTGTTTATAAAGCCGATCCTATTTGAAAAATATTAGACTGAGATAGGATTGATGCTGATAAAAAAAAAGGAATTAAAAAAAATGATGATACATATATAACGACTTAAAAAAAAATAGCAGTCACACTCACAAGGAGATTCCTGAATAACGGTGATAATTCAATTACTAAAAAGCTGCTTGCATCTAAATCTCACGTTTGTATTGACCAGAAGGATTGTAATAATGGGTTGTCTTTCGGTTTTTTAAACTATGGCCCAGCTGTTGGATCAATTTCGTTCACGAAGACTCAGGAATTCTCTTGGATCGAGTCATAAGAACGCCGGAAGTGATGGATAAAGAAAACAGATACACTGGTATATATATATATATATACAGACTATATATGAATATCCCTATTTTCTATATATATACAATACTAGCAGGTCTGTGGCTTGGGAGAACCAAACCCAAACCCAAGCTAGCAGGACTAAGCAAATGTTACACTATATATGGTACAAAACTATATAGTGGATCAAGCTCGAAGCAACGAGGCGATTCCTACTAGGGCAGCTGCGCGACATCTGCGGATTACGTTCTCGCGTTATATACGCGAAGCTCTTTCTTGCCCGCGCACATCGATAGCTCGCTCACTCAACATGAACAAACTATTTAGTACGAGCGCGCACGTGTGTGTGTGTGTCTAAATATAATGATTATTGTTATTATATACAGTAGGAAGCACGATTAAAATTTAAACGAAATACAGAGCGTTCTCCGCCACCCGTTAGAATGGAGAAGACGAGCTTCAATAAAGCCTGACCCATAGAGAGAACACACAGCTCGGGTGTATTGCGTGTATATTATGATAGATATAACATGAAGCTGCACGAATTTCGTCAAAGCAATTTCGTCATATAATTCTCATCTCATGCGGCCTCAATAGCAAAATTGTACGTTTATTCCGAGGAAAACCCGTATATTACAACGATTGTCGGAATTTATCGTTACATTTTGAACAAACAGCACTGAGAAGAGCATTTATTTCATGTTGACGATTAATTTTTTCTAATTATTGAGAAATTAGTGTTCACTTATTGTTATAAAATAAAGACGAATAAAATTTAATTGGCCCGGATATAAAGCAATGTAAAGATTTGACAGTATTTGAGATATTTTATTAGGTTTAAATGCATTTCATAATAATCTCTTAAAGTAATTTAAAAAAAATTGATTGTGAAGAAAAAGTATTATTTTGCAAATATTGTCTATTATACAAAAGGTGTTTAAACGATAATTAAAAAAGATAATTACAACGATCATGTATAATTTACAACAATTATTTAAGAACATTGTCAACTTGTGTTTTTTTAAGTGTTTCAAATAGCTTCACATTTATTGCAAGTATCGCCATTAAAAAAATATATAAAAAAAAGTGTTGACTTGAAACTTTGATCTTTAATCATGTAAGTGACACTTACATATTACATTCGATTTTTTTTTGAGATATTTTATTAGGTTTAAATGGATTTCATAATAATCTCTTAAAGTAATTTAAAAAAAAACTGATAGTGAAGAAAAAGTATTATTTTGCAAATATTGCCTATTATACAAAAGATGTTCAAACGATATTTAAAAAAAATAATTACAACGATCATGTATAATTTACAATAATTATTTAAGAATTTTGTCAACTTGCGTTTTTTTGATTGTTTCAAATAGCTCCACATTTATTGCAAGTATCGCGATTAAAAAAATATATAAAAAAAAGTGTTGACTTGAAACTTTGATTCTTAATCATGTAAGTGACACTTAAATATTACATTCGAAATTTCATCAGACGAGAAAAAAAAAAAGGAGCAAGAACATTTTGCGAGTTATGCACGCGATGCTCGGAGATGCGTTGATAGACGAGACATATTTTTCGTCAACTCTGCTGACACTTGTTCAGGCGGCTTTTCTTTGTTCGTTCCAATTAGGTGAACACAACGCGCATTTCCCTCCGGGAGAGAAAAAAAAACTCGCAGAAATATAACAAGAGAGCATCTCGCGTAACGGGGGTTGCAGTGTGAATGGCACAAGAGGAGTAGTTTGTCTCTTATCTCAAGGAGTTTTCCACTTTCAAAAATAAACAAAATTTCGAGACGAGAGAGAAAAGTTGATTTCGCTTTTCCCTACTATACGCGATGCTGAATAACGGTCACCAAGTTATCTTTGCTCGAGAAAATGAGATTTTTCATTGTAATGTGAGTAGGGACATTGGATGTACTATATATATATATATAGTACATCCAATGTCCCTATATATATACATCCAATATATATATATATATATAGATATATCCATACATGTTTCCCAAAAAATACCTGCGAAGTAAAAAAACAAAATGTGCCAAGTGTAGTTGTCAATGAGTTGCCGTACAAATGTATTTACTCGGCCCGAGACTTTGCCGTATCTTTTGTTACAGGATCAGTAAAGAAATTAGCTGGATTAAATATATCTTAACATTAAATATACCTAATAATAAATACGATGATGCTGTATTAAAAATTAGATAATTATATAGCAGGCATCGAAGCCAATTTTTTTAAGACAAACCTGAAGTTTGTCTACATATTTGAAATAATAATAATAATAATAATAATCAGATCTTTATAGTAATTGAGTGTGCTGCTATAGACCTCGTTAAATTTCACGTGATTGTTATAGCATTCATAGAGAAGATACCACATAATTTCATCTCTTTGGGTTCTTCGATTCCTTTCCCTACACATTTGTAGTATATTATCGTGACCAAAATCTCTTACGATCAATGGTCACTAAAAGGCAGCTAGCTCGTTAAGACAATTCCACCATTAAAAGTCAAACAAGATTTATTACGAACGAGGATTTTGGTGCTAACGAGCTCTTCATCGACGAAGCCACTCTTTTGATCGTTCCATCGAGGATCCTTTTTATAAATTTATTTCACCTTCGACGTGTATGCCAAGATTTGAATCAATATTCGAGACAATTAAAATCTGATAAAATCATCATTATTTTCAGCCCCATCTCAGCGATATAAATCATTTGATGGTTCCTTTTGATCATTATTTAATGCACCACTTTTATTTGTGAGAAGATTTTCTCACAAAGAAAGCAAATCCCAGAGACATGGGTCATGGACCTGCCGATTTGGGCTAAGACGCCCCATATATGTATATATAAACTATTCTGAATTATAGATCAATAATACTATACATATATCGTGGGGTGAATTGCTGCCATGGTTTTCCTGTTCTTTCCACGTCACACACGCATTTCCTTTAATCTTCTTCTTTATCTCTTCGCTGCAGTGCTGTCACTGCTCCCTTCTTCACTGTCTTCTTTCGTTCTTTCTGACGCAACGCTAGCTCCACTTTTTTTTTTCTCTACATCGCTCTGTGATGCTCGTTCTTGAGATCTCTTCTTTTTTCTTTATCTCTTCGTTCGCTACTTCCCCTCGACCCCTTTTTCCGTTTCACGTCCGCCGTTCCTTTCTCCTTTGTTCTGCGACATATAATCTCCTCTCTCTCTCTATTTCTCTATCTCTCGTGCTAATGCTTTTGCTCTTTCTCCATTTCTGTGTGGAGGGATAAGCTCGAGTCATCTAACATCGAGCGCACAAGTGCCTAGCCAGCATTACTCTCGGTTTGTTTCTTAAAAAAGGGGGTAGTTCATATACACTTTCAATATGTGTGTGTGTGCGTGTGTATGGCGCCATGTGGCGTTCTGACACTCTCGAGGAGATACACTCACGAATTAATCGCGAGGCGAGAACATTCGAGAGTGCACTGACTGAGAGAATCGACGTCATTGCAGAGGGAATCCATGGCACAGAAAAGTGAAGTGACACATCAAGCTCTACCCCCCAAAGCCGTATATATATATATATATATATATATATATGTACGTAAATGAGTTTCAATTGTGGAAAATCCTCCCGAATCCTTTCAGTATACACTTTCAGTCAACAACGACTCTCAAAAAGACGTATTATCAGGGTTACACAATGCGGTGTGAAAAAGTACATTGAACACTTTTGGACAGAACAATTTGATGTTCTATACGGTGTTAGAAAAAAATTATAAGATTTTTTGTCTTCCAAATAAATGCAGATTGATGCAATTAAAATAAAACTTTATTAATCTCCTTATAAGAAAAATAATAGAGGTGAGAATGAAAAAAAAAAAAGTAAATTTCATTTCGAAAATTGTTCTTTAAGATCGAAAAATTGATTGTCGTTCAGTATCGATCAGTATGAATGAGCAATGAGCTCAAAATATACTCGAAACAAATATAGTAGTTTCTGTTAAATAAGCAATATAGAGTAAATACTGTTTTTGTTAAACTCATTTTTTTCTAACCGTTTATTAAAATAATATATCAATTCTCGCCTCAGTGATCTCCAATCACCTAATATCAGCTCTGGTATACGAGTTAGACAAGTTTTTTAGTTTTTGTTAAATAAGCAATATTGAGTAAATACTGTTTTTGTTAAACTCATTTTTTTCTAACCGTTTATTAAAAAAATATATCAATTCTCGCCTCAGTGGTCTCCAATCATCTAATATCAGCTCTGGTATACGAGTTAGACAAGTTTTTTAGTTTTTGTTAAATAAGCAATATTGAGTAAATACTGTTTTTGTTAAACTCATTTTTTTCTAACCGTTTATTAAAAAAATATATCAATTCTCGCCTCAGTGGTCTCCAATCATCTAATATCAGCTCTGGTATACGAGTTAGACAAGTTTTTTAGTTTTTGTTAAATAAGCAATATTGAGTAAATACTGTTTTTGTTAAACTCATTTTTTTCTAACCGTTTATAAAAAAAATATATCAATTCTCGCCTCAGTGATCTCCAATCACTTAATATCAGCTCTGGTATACGAGTTAGACAAGTTTTTTAAAACCCGGCATAGCCTCAAGCTCATGGGAAAGAGGACGGATATTTTTTCGCACGAGTGTACGCCCTCGTATATATAATCAGTATATATATATATATATATATATATATGTCGAAGCGTTGAAATGTTCGCATGTGCTGTGAGTGAGAAGGAGATATCCCGAGAGAGGTCCGCGCGCCGCTGGCGCCGGGCTATATAATAACCGTTCACCCACGCGGAGCCGCACAAACTTTTTTATTTTTTATTTTTGCACACAAGCAGCCGCAACGACAAAGATACAGAGAGCAAACCCAGGCATCTCTCGCAATCATACGATCCCTTTGCGTTTGAATTTTAAGCGAGAGTCGAAAAAATTCTTCGTTCTCTCCCGATTCACGCTGTATACATCTCTAAAGGCTATAAATCCTCTTGGCAAAACAAGAATGAAAGAAAATTTAGCCCTTCTTCGTCTGATGACTCATCGACCAGAATCGAATCTTCTCACGCATACGCACAGATCGATACAATATTGGATACTCTCGTGCAGCAATTTGCAATAAAAGCCCCAACGAAATTATTTTTCTACGTCTTGTAACAAGATACAGAGTTCCCTTTTTTGTAATCCCTCGTGTCTTGCATCAATATTGTCAAACGCATCGGTCAGTTTCTCATAGGGAAGTTTTTGGAGAACTAAGATAAATAAATTATCGTCTGTTGGTGAAATTTATCATGGTTGTTATTAGAAAATAAGAGGAGGGAATTCCTTCTACGTCTCTTAATTTAATAATATTCAATTATGGAAATTAATTCAAATTAGGGGATGAAGCAGAAATCCATTTCTTTTCAATTCAATTTTTTCATTATTTCTATTATATATTACACATTTTTTACGTCCTATAAATTATTCCTTGGAAGGTTGAGCGAAGCAATTTTGAGCAGCAGATAAAATATAATTTGTTTATTTTATTTCAAATTAGCAATTTTGTAATAAATCGGTTATTCATCTTTTCAATAAATTCACTTGTAGTACTCGAAATTTGTATTTATCAGGAAAAATTAAAAAAATCGAATGAAAATCTATATTTCATCAATTATGAAACTGTATTTTATTAGATAGAATCGAGCTTTTATGAAGAATTAAAAGAAGCGAAAAAATAATATCTACGTTAGATAAAAGTTAAACTCATCATTATAAGTATTCGGCAATGTTTCTGGCCCTTTTTCACATTCCTAATAAACATCAATATCCTCATTAATAGAATATGCATCAGATAGTAGATCAGAGGGAGATAACGCGAGTGTCATTGTACGGACGAACACACCTAAATATCGATAATGACTCGAATAAAGGGAAAGCACGTCTCATTCCACTCTATATAGAAACTCGTTGGTGAGTAACCCTTAGATATAATAAAACTCAATATTGCACACATGTGAGGTAAGACCATAATAGTTGGGGCAGTTTTTATTGATCAGTTTTGTAATTTCATTGGTTTTTTATGTAAGAATAAAATTTTCCCATCACTGCGCATTATATAATCAAATGCGTGCAAATTTTTCTAATCGTCTTAACAATATTACGTAGAATAATTATCGTTTATGCATATTAGCATCCTATAATATAATAAATTGATGTTGATTGATGAACTGGTTTATTCCATTTTCAAAAAAAGTGTATTGTTGATCTATTTTTTCTATGCAAGAAATAATTAACACGATTCGTCCATTAATTTCATTTTCGATACATAAAATGAGAAAATAATTTGCCATTTTATGTATCGATAAGTACAAAATTAACAAATACCACCTTTCTCAAATTTAAACAATACCTTATTTATTTACTGATCTTTTCACCCTTATCTTTTTCACTCCGATAAAACGGTTGATTGAAGAAAAAAAAAAATTCACAAAAATGGCTTTTTCTCAATTTACTTTTCATGCTTGCATTTTTCTTTATGTCAACCCCGTCTCGGTTCAAAAGTCTCCTGGAATTACCCTATATATATATATATATATATATAGTTTTTCTACTGTATTGTGCGTGGCGACGAAGCAACCCTCTTGTAGTCTCATACACCACCTTGTCTCGTCTCTATGCGGAAGACATAAATCCCGTACTGCGGTTTCCCCAAAAGCGGTACAGAGAGAAACAGAGAGAGAGAGAGAGAGAGAGAGAGAGAAAGCACCACCGCAATCTACCGCGTGCGAGTTTCTAATCTCGTTTCGACATCTAAGCTCGTCCGTCAAGTCTCTGGTGCTTGCTAACCCCCAAGTTCCTCCTTACGCCTACGATATATTATATACATATATATGGCAGATAATAGAGTATACAAGCATACATACACACATATAAATATATAGATATACATATATACATAGTACAACGTATACGTATATTGGACATGTACAGACGCTTTTCCAGATGCCACTAGCTGGAGTCTTTGCTGTTCGACCCATGACCTCGTTACTATAAGCGTGCACGCGCGAGAAATGTAAAAAAAAAAAATGGATCGTAGCTTTGCGAGGGTGGAAAAGCCACTAGTCAAGGCGACTGTAGAGTGAAAAAAAAAAAAGTAACGAGGCGATAATTCTTTGGCCATAAGGCTCAATGACGACACAAATATGAATCCAACGAGTAAAATCGTTTATACTTATTTTTTTTCATTACTTTCACCGTCTTTGCTTCTGGATTGATCAATTCTAAATAAGCTTCAGGCGTCTTCAGCCGACGTGGCTCTTGGTCTAATTAAAAATAATTTTCGTGAGTGCCATCTTGCTCGAAATTTTTTAATCTGCGTGAGCAGAGACGGAGGAATAAATCATGAAACAATTTATTAACTACCCTATCAGTCAGTTTTTACGTTTTTTGCAAAAGTGTGAATAACATCTGGACATTTTTGACTCTTAATTTAACGTTTTTTCTGTATGGGGATTTTTTTTTTTGTTTTCGTCACGTTCTGTAATGTGTTCATCATTCTTAGAGCGGACAATGGGGAAGAAAAAGTCGTATATATAGATATAGAACACACTCCATCTCATTTATAATATAGAACGAACACATACATGAACGTGAAATATATCGAAGCATAATGGATTCAATGGGCTATGTGATGTAACGGCCGTGTGCATCGATCAATCGCCCGTCTCTAATCCATTTCTAATCTCAATTGCATCATCTCTACTCATCGAATACAGTGAAATAATATTTTTGTGTCCCACGGTGGGTTGCAGGATGCTGTGAGGAATGATTTCAAAAAAATTTTACTCTGCATTAAAAAATTGTATGCGGTGCCTCATCCGGCATATTCTTGAATATAATAAAAATCCCCTATGCAAGGAGCTTTTAGAAGGTAAAATAGTATTGGTAAGTTGGGTTTACCGCATTAATTAGCGGTGAATTGGGGAATTTTCTCGCTAAATGGGGATTTTTAGATTTTTATCGTCAAAAATTTTCCCACATAGGGAATATTTTAAGTAAAATACTATAAGGAAATTCTCTATACGGGTGTAATATGGATGCAAGGGAATATATATATATATAAATTGTTAAATCTACTAAATCAGCGTTCGCGGACGTTAAAACGAATTTTTCGTTGACTTAACAAAATTTTCATTGCCACTATCATATTTTCGGTTGTCCCACCCGTTCCAAAATATGCTTAGGCTAACACAAACTAAAATATTATTGAACGAAAATTTTGTCATGCCAACGAAAAGCTCGTTTGATCTTTAGTAGTCAATTTATAGTAGATGCAACAATATTTTTTTCTCAGTCCGGTAACTGTGCACACAACCATACAATGCTAATAAAATACTGCATAATAAGTTAAAACTCCCTACACATAGAGAATATATTATCGAAGACTTAAAATTAAAAAAATTAAATTCCTCATTTACAAAAGTACGTAAAACTTCCTATAGGGACATTCAACGTTTCGATGCTATTTCTCCTACTGAATTCGTTGAAAAAGGAACGATAACTTAATAATACTACCCTAAAATTTCTTGTTGCTTGAATTTCCTATATCGCATGTTAAAAAAATCACAAGGACATAAATTCTACGCTTGTACACAACGCATAAGCCATGATGGTTTTCGACACGCGATATAAGGACTTTTAACATCGTCTTTCTCTACTAAATTCGCAATAAAATACAAACTAAATAAAATCGATGACTCGAGTCGTGCCAATGCGTCACATATTATCGACTCTGACACCTAAAACATATAGTGATTTTTTTTTTTACTTTCAAAATATATGCAGCCCCTAAAGCGTTGGTCTCGCTTCGAATTATGATAATTTCTTGCGATCTTACCCCCATCCCCTACGAGTATACAGTACGTCGAACTGGGATTCACGCGAGATAACGGAGCTTCGAACCGAGGAATCCGTCTAGCATTCATCGAGGGGTTGCGCGAGGACGAGAAAAGTGGTGGGGGTGGTGGGGTGAAAAGGGAGACCAGCTTGAATTTTGGGGTGAAAGTCATGGCACGAGGCATGCGTAACATGGGGTGTGCTACACCGGTGAGTCATGCTTCATCCCCCGCGGCGTGCTGGAAGAGGGGAAACGATGCTAGGGAGCCGGAGTGGGGGCTGCACCCCTCATGCTTTTCCGCTTCATCCCCCTTTTCCATCATGCCATTCTCTGGGCTCTTCTCTGTGTATATTATACATTTACTACTACTACTGCATGCTAGTTCGTCTGCCCGTTTGCAAACGATATATATAATATGCCTTTGTGTCTGTACAGAGATAGATATATATATATATATATATATATATATATAGCACTCTGGAGTACCGCTGATTGAAATTATATATTTCTTTTCGTCTGCCCTCGTCTGTTGCCATTTCTTCTTCTTCCCCTGGAGGAGAGGAGAGCGATGAGAGGACAAGATTTGAGTGGTCGAAGCTTCTTCGAAAATTATTTCGTGTCTATTTTTCACGGTCGCATCTCCATTTTGCCTTTTGTCAAGACTGTTTATTAGATATTTTTTTTAGATCAAAGTTAGGACAATTGGGACTGGTGATCGAGAATGGCAACAGATTGACAAATTGAGATTATCAATTTTTATAGTTGCAACTGATTGTGACAGAAATGAAGAAAATTCATCACATCGAAATTGCTGAACGCCAACAAATTGACCAATTCTTGGGAGGGATGTTTTTGACTAGTAGATAGCGAACGGTTGATAAAATCGACGTTTCACCTTCGACAAAACGGAGTGAAAAAAATAAATTATTTCAACTTTGACAATTCTTTTGTTGGATAAGGGAAAATAAATATGTAGTTGTCAGTGCCAAATTTTCATTGAGTCAAATAAGATTTAATTACGCCACATAAAGTAATAAAAGCAATTTCTTAATGACCAAGAAATTTTATATATTTGGTTCAATAAAAATTCGGGTGACAATAACTAAACATTTATTCGGACAAATATACCCAACAAAAGATTTATCAACAGTTAATAAATTTTCTTCTCAGCCCAACCTGTGCATTGAGAAGAAAAGATCCACGTGAAAATTGTATGTCCGGTCACGTTTAAACCCTCAATATATTTTAAAAAAACTTATTGAAATGCGCGAAAGTCCGATTTTCCAATTCGAAAAGTGTTTTCCCTGCGAGATAATGAAAAATTGAATAATTTCGTCACGTGCAGGGTAGCAATAAATCCCACGTATTTTCTTAAATTACACCAAAGATGCGTTATGTTTCCTAAAATATGTATGAAGCTTTTTGCCTCTTTGTCCTTTACACATAGTGGAGAGTCAGGGACGTTGTATGGAAATGTCCTGTAGCGTGTCCTTCGAAAATTACCAAACCCTATATATATATATATATATATATATATAGACGTATATAAATGCAGAGAAAGGTAGAAAGAGACAGAAGTAGTCGCGTCACAGAAAAGGAAAACCAGCATTTTTAATTTATTTCGAGATTATTCAGGGAAACGTTTCGGACTCGTCGGAGAAGAGAGCTAACTCTGTCGTGTCCCGTCTCTTCTCGGTCTCTCACTCTCATTCTTTATCCACGAAGATACAGCTGGCGCTGAATCATCAACTCGCAGGCACGAGAGCGCCATGGCCATGCAGCTTCGTTCTTGTCCGCATTGAAACGAAATATACGCTGGTTGTCCGTCCACTATTATACCAGCTCTGAAGCGTCTCCTAAGTCGCCGCGACGTTGTCACGTTTTTCCAATGAGAATAAACCACAAAATATAGATGGTATAAATTTTTTCTTCCACCACATAAAATTAGTCAAGTATTGCGACATCTTTTTTGTTAATCAATTTAACAACGTTTTTTGTTGCTTGCTGGTTTTGAATTTATTGCAAGATACTTGCAAGTCTGACAATATTGAGTCATTTTAGAGAATTTTTTTTTTGCACTTTTTCTTTGCACAATTTAATTTAACAATAAAAACAAATACTAGAAAATACGAACAATATATTTATTCTTGTTATTAATTTAGGCCTTTTTTTAATGCAGCGTTTAATCGTTTTTCTAATCGTAAAGAACAAACAACCGAGTAGAGAATTTCAAGTGTAACAATCTGCCTTGATAAGCGTGTGATAAAACTCTGACATGACAAATAAGGCTCCCGTCAAGGTCCACACCGAATGTAAAACTCGAAAATTTTCTACTTGGAGCAATACTTCTCATAATATATCAACGATCTTTTTTTCATTTTCTCATTATTTATTATTTCTGATGAAACAAAAAAAGAACCTTTCTTAATATTTTTGAATTTTTACAATTCCCACGTTTTCACATTATCTAAACCTCTCTATTTTAATTTTTATTTAATTTTTTTCACCAGTTTTTGTGACTGGTGAAAAAAATTAAATAAAAATTAAACCCAAATGGTCAATTCAATACTTTCATAGTCAGCTGGTACAACGACCATTGCAGATTAAAATAATTTTTGCCTCCTCAAAACAGCAGATCCTCTACCACCCAATAGAAAAAAATGTCACTTTGATGCTTAGTACACTTTTTTTCAATCAAATTATATTACCAATTTATGTTTTTCGAATTATCATCGAATATTATAGATACACGTATGATTGTTACAGTGCTTCAAATGTCCAGGCTAGTATAGTGATTCACAAATATACGAATGCTTGGACATTGTTAAACTTACGAGCCATCCATTCCGTGGTCTACCATTTGCTATTTTGCATTTAATGCACTGGACACATTATGCTCTTTACCTGCATATCTCGCGTACATGCAGCAGTGTATAATGCATTGCTAGCCAATGTCACTGGCGTTTATACTCAATACGTGCCTATATATATATATATATCCCGAGTACAATAAAAGCAGTACGAATAGGATAATACTTAAGCCACATACGTGTATCGGACCCCAAAGTTATATGTGTCGAGTACAATGCGCCGGAATGAAGTTCCAAGCGCGTCATTGGCCTCGCGTTCGGTCATTCTCGAAGCTTCGACTATATAAGGGGCATTTCACATTAAATCAACTAAATTTTATTTAACCCTCCGTCAGCAAGGTGGATTTTATTAACCATTTGAAAAATACAAGGCACTAAAAGACCCACCTTGCCGACGTGGGGTTAACAGTCACTTTAGTTTTCTATAAAAAACAGTAATTCTCAGGTTTGCCATGGAAAAACCATAAATGTCATATCTAAAGATTATGTAAGTGAAATGTAAATGTAAAAAACATATTTTTTGAATTACCCAATTTCGTTCAACAACTTTAATTTATTTCCATGTACCAAAATAATGTAACTGTTTAATAAGAGGTGACCCATTTAGCATGGATATCCCCATATATATAACACACACACATATGTATATATATATGTACATATATATATGAGTACATGAGAAGATAATACAAAATTGTGTGGGTCCTTTTGGCCTGAAATTTCCTATATATATATATTTGCATGTATTCACGAAGCCATCAAGTACCTCGTACATTCACTGTACACGTACTGTATATATACATCATACCTATGCACATATAGGTACGTATATTATTTACGTGCATTAATGGCCCGTGGCGCACTTCGCTCGAGCCCCAAGTGCAACAAGCTCGGACGATATAGATGTATATACAATATTTATAGCACGTATAGTATGTTTTATTTTACGTTACGTGAACTATAGGTCAGCCTATGGTAGCCACTCTCTTGAAAGTACGGGGATATGATAAGAACATTTTTACAATGATAACAATTCAATAATTTTTACAATTCAGCCACAAATAAACAAATCTGCATCAGATATATTTTTTTTTATAAAAAGAAAGAGGTAAATAAATTATAATGAAATAGAGTATTAATCAATTATCAATGAATGAAACTAATCGGTGGAGTTGTGAGATGTCATGAATTTTTTGGAATATTGATATACCAAATTTTTCATTGGAATTTTTTTTTCAATTTGTTTTCCTTTTAAATAAATGAAATTATTTATAGGGGCAAAGACAAAATAAATCGGAGTCTTTTAAGACGTCTTGGGGGTCTGCTAAACCCCAATGCGTATGTATGTATAGGGAAAAAAGTATAATTTGTGGCCATTGAGGATTCATTATATGTATATTGTACACAATGCATTTGTGCGTTTTATAGCTATGTACGAATGCATGTGTCCCATTGGCACGGACCTCGTTCCCTCATGTCTCCCTGTAATTCAAGCAACGTCAACCACTTTGTTACGCACTTCTCTATAGACATTAAAAAAAAAAAAAAAAAAACAAAATCGGGCACGACAATAACGAGCTCACTGTATGAGCCATTCTTGCTGTAACAGTAGATGTCGCGTAACTAAACCCAAAAGGGACAGAGAGAGAAAGAGAGAAAGAAAATGTCGTGTTCACCACCTCGACGAGGCGATGAGAGGCGAGCGGGACTTGAATGTCCCTCTTTTTGCGAACTAACAAAAACCGGTGTGAGCACTCGATATGAAAAGAGACATTCAAAAATAATTCCTAACTCACGAGAGTTGTTGATCGTTATTTCATCGGAGACTCGAGTGACTGTTCAAAGTGGATAAACATTTTAACAATGATGACAATGAACTAATGACAAAATAACAATATTTTAAACTCTCACCAAGGAAAAATTTTAATGACGGTTTTTTTTTCTTCCTTTCAATGAAAAAAACATTTAAAGAGCTTTCCTAATGAGGCTCAGTGAGTAAAACAAGGGGAATTCTCGTTATCGAGAAAATCGGTATGGCCAAAACTTGTAAAATCGAATATCTTCGTATTCAGAGAGATTTTTGGTGCCTATAATTATACCAAAAAATACAATTACGTTCGAATTTTCGTCTTCTCTTGGCTTGAATTTATGATTGTAAAAATTTATTATTGTAAAAAATTCAGAACAATCGCTAACGTTGAACAATGTTCTAAGCTTCGTTGATAACGATCAAATGGATTATAAAAAATCTGAAAATAGTGTAGTTTTTTTTTTTCATTCCCTAAAATATTTTAAAAGGGAAATAAAATAATAATGTCCCTGACAATTTCATATGGGTAAATATAATATTATGCATAATGTCAACGGAGTATGAAGATGTTAGCTCTCTCGATTGAAGCTGAGAGTCACGTACCATGCCCTCGTCGATAGAGACGTCTTCCTCGAAGTAAAACTCGTCAGCTTCATCCGGTGTCAGCGCCACGGTAGTTTCCGGTGGCTCCTTGACGTCCTGTTGCTGCTGCGCTCGTCTCAGCCAATCCATGATAATTATTGCTGACTATATCACGCTCTCAGCAAGACAAATCGCGATTTTATAGGGCTCTGACCACGAATAAGAAAAAATTTTGAATCGAGTAAACGCGTTTTATATTCGGTACTCTTGTGTGTTCGTTTGACTCATTTTACCAAAAAATTTCATCGTTTTGCAATCAGACAGAGTCGATTTTTCTGACGTTAAAAATCGTCCGAGATTGTGCAAGAATTATGGGAGAAACAATTATAAATATAATGATTGAAAAAAAAAAAGGAACACGAAATTGGTACAGTAAAAAGACTCGAGGGGTCGTGAGAGAGTTAGGGGAGCGCTTATCGCTCATTTCGATCGGTAAAGCGAGTCATTACAATTGCGCCCACGAATCGGTCACGCCGTTCACCGCTTAAGTGTCCGTACCACCCGTTTACGTGTATGCGCGCGCATATGTATATATATATAAATATATATATATATATATATATATATGTATATCAATATCACTATATAGATATACACAATATTTATAACAGATAAATCTTGCTCTTTCACTCTAATCGAGAGTTCGTGACATTTGGAAAATGTCAGGCTCACTTTGTCCGTTAGTTCCGCACAAAAGGAGACAGACGAAAGTGAACACGGCGACAGTTACGAAAACGTACACGCGACACCATCGAGCAATATCAAAAGTTCCATGTCGTTGTAAAGTGAGAGTCGTAAACTCGATCCTCTAGTTTCCTCGTGTTTTATCATCGATAAAACGACAAACGATTTGTTCGAATATCCGAGTCACGCACTTCCGGTATTACGGACACCGATATAAATCGGTAATCGGTGAGATCGATTATTAAAAAAAAAATTATCTCGACAAAATTCACAATTCACTTGCACTAAAACTTTCAAATAATCGTTGGTCTTTTTTTTTTTGTTTTTTTTTTTTTAACGAAAGATCCCGCAAGTTCCGATTTTCGTCACTGGAGTGTTGAGATAAAAAAAAAAAATTTACATACGAATCTACGCGAATTTAAAATGAATACAATTTTTCGTGGGGTGAAAAAACGCGTGTGATGGGCGCGCGCGCATCATTTTCGTTCGGTCCTATATATGAGCTACTGGCGCGAGTGAAATAAAAAGATGAAGAAAAGCGTGTGCTGCCGGGATGATACACACGCGCGTGGACGGTCGTGCCGGTGCAGCTGCAACTGCGGGCGACCGGGGAATGCTAGAAGTGGTAGTGTGGAGGATGGCTCGGGGTTACTGGCGCTGCTGCCGCTGCCGCTGCTGCTGCTGCTGTTATGTTGGGTTCGAGAAGCCGGCCGGAAAGCGACGGCTGGTTCGTGTAGCCCGGGTCCGGTTAGCGTATAGTAAGCGAGGCACGCAGCCGGAGCTAAAGAGGAATAGGCGTGTGGCGAGTGCGAGAGTGGGACGGAATCATTCCCCAAGAGCGAGAGCAAGAGCGAGAGGGGGAGGGGGGGAAGAGAGAGAGAGAGAGTGACGAGGACGTCTATATGGTGTAGAGTAGGAAAGGGAGGGGGGATAGCCGAGATATAGAGAAAAGCAGTGCGGAGTGAGTGAGATGGTAAACAGAAAGGACCGTGCAAGGAGCCAAAGAGAAAGCGAGAGAGAGAGAGTGAGGGGGGGGGGGGAGAGCGAAAGAGAAAAAGAGAGAAGGAGAAACGGAGCGAGGAAGAGCAGGAGAGAAAGAGAGAGTGAAATATGACGATAGGGGTTGGTGCTGTGAGGGGTATAGTGGAGGGGATAAAAGGAGCAAGAAGTTCGGCATCGGAATCGGCGCGGGGGCGTAGGAACGAGGGTGGCCATGCCGCGAGGGTTTTACTCTCCTCTTTCTCTCTTTTTATCCTCTTTTTTTATCTCCTTCTCTCTCCCGTTCCACTTTTTTCTCTCTTGCTCATTTGATATTTATTTTTTACTCCCACCCCTCTCTCTCTCCCTCTCTCTTATCACTATCTTACTCTGAGGATTTCCCCTCTCTATTACACTTTGTCTCTCTATTTCGGATTTGGTATCGGAGACTTTTTCCTTTCGTCTTCTTTTCATCTCACAACGATGTTGGCTCTTTCTCCTTTGGCTGCATCTCCCCCCCCCCCCCCCCACACCTCACCCATCTTCTTTATCGCGCTTTGATGCACGTGTTTTCTTTGAATATTCTTTGTGTATTTTTATTGTTCTTCGCTTGTATATCCTAATTGCCACTTCGACAGGAAATACTACGGCCAACTTGAAATTTCAATGGTGTTTTATCGATAATTGGTTAATATTGTTCCAAACACTTTCTTTTCCATTAATATTCGTTTGAGGGTCTTTGGCGTGAATAATTGTTTCGCAGACGGAAGATTTTCTGCAAAAAACTGAGTTATGAAGCGTTGACTGTACCTTTTAGGGGTTATTTTTCATACTCGGTTTTTAGAATTCACTGTATATATACGTGGGGGTTTTTATTTTATTTTTCATAAAGATCGTTTATCCGAGATTTTTATTATATAGGTAGTTGTACTGTAATTGACCTCCCCCCTAAATTGATATTGATACAGTCAACTCCTGTTAATTGCACTCTCCAATTCTCCGATTATTCCGCGATGGACAGTCTTGGATTCCCCCACTCTTTCTTAGTCGCGCTGTGCGCATGTGTCCCAAGATCGGGGTGGGAGTATTCAGTAATTGCATCAGTCTCTCCGTAAATGCTCAGAGCTCAGACTGTTGGTCCCGTTTGCGGGAAAATAAGGGGAATTGATTGTAATTTAAACATTATTAAAGTGCAAATGTTTTGTGTGTTCTAAGTTGAAAAAATAATTCATCGTCCTCGCAACATTTTCTCTTAATAATAAATAAATAAATGAACACCGATAATTCACGTATTCACGAATTTGAATTTTCGGATTCGCTTATCGTCAATCCTACAATTGCGACTCGTGTGTCGTTGTAGAAGGAATCCCCTCAAATGGAGAGGGATGCAGAGGGAATCCCCTCATAAAGTTCTTTGCGCCAAAAAACGGTCTATATACCTCGAGTGTGCCGTATGAGAGACCAGCGGGATTTTACGGGTCAACGCGTGGTGTGAAAAGGCGAAGGGTCCTTCTGGTCGTATAAGGGTAAATCGCTATATCGCTTGAGCTCCTAGAGAAACTGGATGACGTAAAATCCATACATATATGGACGACACGTACATTATACCAAATTGCTCGAGTTCGGGCAAATTTGAGATTACTGTAATGGGATTTGAGCCATTTTGTTAGTTATTTTGTATTTGTCCATTTTTTTTTTTACATATTCTAAAAAAAGTTGTATGCTAGGCCAATATAATTATATTTTAATTAACCCTGATAAAAGTCTGCGTGTATACATTCCCATGGATTTGGGATCGAAATTAATTTGGGTCATTTTTGGGCAGCACTTTTTCAATATTACATTACAAACCCTTTGATTAATAGTCTTTTTTTGCCATTAAAAAAATCGCACTTGATCGTAGTAATTCCACATACTTGGGATCGTGGGTCTCAGGTTGGGGGAAATACCATTTGTATGCCATCTTTATTTTTATTGTCATTCAATCTTGACTTTACTTCGCTTCATCTCTTCTATACTTGTGCAATATTTACGCGGATACCCAAAAATGGAAATTTTTTCCGATAAAAAATGTACGGTCGATCCTAGAAATTTCATGTCCATACGTCCGCTATATTTCATCACGTTCCCCGGCAAAAGCCATTAATCATGAAACTACTGAAATACGATTAATTTACGCCGAGTATGCGATCGAGGGGTTGCGAAAGGGTTGTCGCACATACTTCAACTCTGGTCGGGGCAAAGCTTCTATATACGAGCTTGGACACACACACACACCCGGAAGGACACACACGCATTATTTATATATTGGAGTAAAAGCTGAAGCAACAGCGTGACGCGATATTTCGTTGGTCATGGGCTGCTGCCCCTAATGAAATACGGGCGGTGATACATCCCTGGATTGTGGGGGCCACATGGACCCTATGGTCCGTTCTCTCTCGTCTGCCGCGTTCTCTCGTTGCGAGACGGATGGGACGAGACAGAGGATGGAAAGCTAAAAGGATCGTCATCTATATATCCCTTATATATATATATATATATACGCTATATATATATATATATATCCCATATATATATATATATATATATATATGGGAGAGAGGAAGAGAGATAGGGATGCGTGTGGTAACACATATAGAAGAGCAACGACGCGACCTCGCTGACGCATTCGAGTAGCACGTATTAAACAAATGAAAGTGAGGAAAGGGATAAAACGGAATAAAGAACTCGCTTATTATACTATATAGATCGCGCGGCTCTACAATAAAACTCACTCCTTTATTACAGCAATTGGGGAAACGACTATCGTGGAATTGTCAGCTTCACCGTACGGAGGGCGGTACAATTAATCGCATCTTTATAGTTAATAGTCTAAAAAACAAACATGTTGAACAACAGAACGCATGGCAAAGATTATTTTGAAAAGATATTCATAATTTATTTGCGATACTGCGTATTTCAAACGATGAAAGTATTACAAAACGTAAGTAATTTATTTTTTTTTAACCTTTTTTTTTTCTACCATTGCTTTCTGTATGGTCACAATTTTGATAATATATTTTCGTCTCCTTTAAAAATTTACACGATACCTGGGCAAGATTTTCCAAAAAATGGTTAATATCACGAGTATTTCATTTTTTTTTCCATATAGAAAGAAAAAAAAAAATAGCCAATCAATTTTTTCTATGAAGATAATGAATTTTCGTTGTATTTGGGCGTACCTATAGTGAGATATTCGAAAAAGTTTGTCAATTTTTATTATCCACGTGCCAATGAATGTAACCTCAAGCATGGTGTTATATAGTGCGTGCACAGTTTAGGGCGAGCACGAGTGGGACGAAAAAAATTCAAGGGTATATATAGGCCCTGCTCGAAGGCAGAGCCACGCATAGAGAGAGAGAGGGAGAGAAAAACGACACCAGAGCTAAATTCTGAACGGAACGCGACAGAGACAGAACGCACGTCGGCGAGAGTGAGACGGAACGTCTCCAAGAGAGGGAACCCCGTGATTCTGAGTGTTAGTCATGGTTGCCCATGGCAACCCAAACGAGTGAAGGGCTTATGCTCTCGTGAGAGTGGTTTAGTGAGCTCCATTCCATTCCTGCCTCTCTCTCTCTCTCTCTCTCTCTGTCTCTATCTATCGACGAAATATGATAAGCGATGCCCACGTTAAAAGTAATTTAATAAAATTATAAAATTTCCATTTATATAATTGAAATTTATCAATTTTTCCAAAATCTTTTAGACAGTTAGCATTTCAAAGCTTGGTCCAGGCGTTTCATGCAAAATTTCGCTCAAACAATCTGTCCTGAACATGTCAAAAAAAAACTGTAAGAATTGTAAACTATAAAACTGTAAAAAGTGTAAAAAATAAAAAATACACTGCGCGTGATGAATTTATCGAATGGTATTTGTAGTATTTCAAACAAATGTCCATAGAGATAAAATTCCAAGCCCTTCGCAGAGCACCTGCGACGAGGTTTGATCAATTTTATGAAAACCACAAATGAATACGACAAAATTTAATGGAACAAATTATGTACCAATTTTTGCAATCAATCTCTGATTCACTGCCAGTCACCGTTATTTTTTTAATTGAAAAAAGTGATAAATTGGCGTCTCTCTATTCAGGAAAATTCGTTATACCAAATGCTGCCAATATCTATATATCAATAATCTTTCCGCCCTTGGGCATTTTTGGAGGGTTGGTCGAGTTAGTTAATTGATTTCCCTTTCGCTACTGGCGTCGAGACTCGATGTTCTCATCGAGTTGATCGTGCCTGCCTGTATCAATGTACTATAATATAACTATATGTCTGTATATTTTGCTTCAGCCTAACATGAAAACTGCGTTATCAGCTAGAACAGGGTGAACTGCAGTGCGCATACAAAGGGAGTAGGAATGCTTCCACGTACACTATGCGCACACGCACACACACACACACGCACATTCACACACACAAACAAAGACAACACTCGCGTAACTAATAAAAAAGGGTAAGGATAAAAAACGGATAAAAAAGGATAAGCGTTAGTATGCGCAGTCGTGTGTTGGGAATTGCCATAGAGAAATGGTGAAACGGAATAGAAGAAAAAAAAAGGAAAATGGAAAGAGACGGCGAGAGAAAAAGTCAGCTTCATCTAGCGTAAGCTTTGATAGCGTGCTATCTGCCAGTCGGTAGTGCATATGACTACATATTATTCGTTTATATACGTAGTATATATATATATATTTATATGTGTATATATATGTATATGTATACATATATATGTATATGTATACATATATATATATATATATATATATATATATATATATTTTTATATGTATATGTATATATATTAGAGGTAAACGCACAATCGACGTTACAGTCGCAAACGCCGCGAGCCGGGCTTATCGGCCGGAAGTGAATGGCCGCAACTTACAAGAGAGAGACAGAGATGGAGATAGAGGCAATTTCTGTTACGAAAGATTCCGACTGCCGTGTGACCATACATCATATCGGCACGCGATATCACGACGGACTATAACTATCGCCTTAATGTATATATATGTGCAGTAGCGTGTAATGTAACAACCACTTATCATAATTGATCTCTCTTTGAATGTTTGCGAAATGGGACTCTTACGAAATGAGTGCGAGAGGGTTGTAGGATCAACCTGCCTAACTATATTCGAGAAAGAATGGACCATTTTGTTTTTGTTTTTTTTTTTCTTTTAAAGTTCCTTTTTTTAAATATTAATTATGGCGAGTGTCTATACGTGAACTTGTCTACATTGCTCATTTTCGAAAAAGCTGATTGACCAATTGACAAATTGGAGAAGATGAAAATAAATTTTAGTCAGCACTGATAAACTTTCTCGAACTCAAACACATTTTATTCTATTGAAATAAATTAATTAAACTCCGGCAAATTTAATTTAAGCGAAATAAATTCTATTAAATAATAGAAATAAATGTATTTAACTCAATTTTTTTCTCTTTGGTTATGTCTATATTAGCATGAAGACAGCACAATTTTGTACGTCTGGAATTGGGGTCACGTGTAGCACGTGTGCCATGCAATGGGAATGAGCCTCTTGAACCCTTTTTAACCCTCATCCTGACGACATGTATCAATTTTTTTTTTCACTCGTAGATGTACTATGTTATTTCTAGATTAACGAGAATTTTTTTCACGTGTCTCATGACGTCTCGTCACGTCTCCCGTTCTCTATCCACTTTGCAAATGTCTATACTGTATGAGTATACTATGTCTATACTGTATGAGTATACATCGCGTCAACGCGCGTATATAGTCGTGTGCTGCGTATTTTTATTTCAAGCTGATTGCGCTCCAAATTTAGTCACTGATTACACGATTCAATTTCATCCAGGTGATCCTCTTGCTCAAACACTTGTGCATATAAACACGCGTTGTGCACATCTCGCAAAAGCATTAATTAGCTTGTTCCGAATCGTTAATTCCATTCAACTGCAGCATTTAAATTGCAACTTGCGTTATGGATACTCCAATTACTCGAAATTTATTCTGTCCTGCAAACCTTCATCATACAGTCTATGAGGCTATGATAAGTTTAACATTTTAGCTTATTTTTAATCGTGAAAATAAATAGAAGTCAACAGTACAATATTGGAGTACGAATTTGCGGATTCATGCGATTCCTATTTGCCATCTTATTGTTATTTATCTAATAATATTGAATAGAATAGCATTCAAATAGTTGTTGTGATTACTCAAGTATCCCTGAGTGTACTATACAAGTAGGAAATGAGGAGTCTAGATGATTTATCTATAGTTCATTGACTGCATGCTTCTTTTTGCTGTGCATATTAGCAGCAGGAGCCTCGGTAGAATCTCGGGACAAGTACGTTTCATCCTTACCCACTGACGGTGCAGGCCTCGGCCAGCCCTCGAGACTCGAATAGTTTCTCCTGAGTACAAACGATTCATCATCGTCCGGCTAGTTTATATTTTCTTATACGAGGAATTACAGTGAATTATATTAAGAATATTGATTGCTGATGCCTTTTTCTTATCTACTTCACCATTTCTCTATCCAACGAGTCCAAAATCAAATAAATCATTACACATTTTAACGTACTTTGATCATAATTAGAATTTTCCCATATACATTCATAAAATCTTATGTAGTTATAGGCAGATTATCGGATATATATACATCTGCATAAGACCGTCATGTGACGACTCCATGTGCATTTAAAATCGACGTCGATAGTCGAACAGTTTTTTAAATTTGCACCTATAATCTTTATGGAGTTTAAAACTTGTTAGGCTCAGGCGTCCTGATCTACAATTAGTTTAATCGGAAATATTAATCAATAATTAGATTCCCTGACAACTATCAATGTATAAATAACGAAAATTCATACTTATGTTTTTTGAAGTGAAAAAATGACGATCGACAAAAAACATGGATATCAAGATAGTGTATAACAGAATTGTTGATTAATAATTCGATTATTCGAGAGATATCAATGCATAGATTATGAATTACCGCCGTAATTCAGAGAACCTCAGGGATAATTTCACCACAGGATCTTCTGACCGGGTACCGTGCAGTTTTTGAAGGTTTGCGATTGGATTAAGGAGGTGTCGATTTATCTCATTTATAAAAATCTAATCTATGCAGGGGAACCAACAATTTTGAATTTCGCAAACGATATTGTTCGATTAATACGCAAATAAAATGTGAGCTCGAGCTATGCCACGATGGTCAGAAACTGCAGGGAAATTCACCTTAAGTAATTAATGTAAAAATAAAAAAGGGATAAAATTTTTTATTGTTATTTCATCATGAATGTAATTTGGTAAAAAATAATTATCTATTGTTATTTTTTTTTAAATAATGTTTATTTTATTCGAATTTGAATGGTGAAAATAATTGTTCCGATTTAATCATCTATATGCGAAGAACCAGTGGTCTCGTCGAGTCCACGAGACTCTTAACTGAATGCATAGGTAATCGCGTTTAATGGTCAGGCGCCAGTTCACGAATCCTTTTGCATCCTCACCGTCCTGCCAATTAAAAGCGCTCGACGCCGTAATCTGCAATACTTCACGGTATATCTAAATAGAAATTACTTGCAGGGGACATGAGAAAGATGGCGGGCAGAGTTTCCAGAACGGGGATACTCGCGCTTTCAATACCTCACAGTACACGCGATACTTATAAATCCAGTCTCTCTATACTTTTATTTTCGATTTTTTACTGCAGAAACGTAAACGTGGGTAAATTGAACATTGAAGACAATATATTAATCTTTATATCATTTTTCCTACAAGACGGTGTCTAATTTTCCTTTTATATTCTTCGCTAATTATTATTTATTGATGATTTTCTTAATCAACAGAGATAATTTTTTTTTAAATGAGGGGAAGAGCAAGAGTACGAGAGTTTTGTTTGCTCGCTTGTGAAATGTTTCCGACCCTATAAATTTTATTTTTTCTGAGGTATATACCGTACCTCAGAAATTGAGTTAATTTTAGAATCTATAGTGAGTGTTCCAGTACATTTAAACAAAATCCCATTTAAATCGGCTTCCAAAATAATCACAACACTATATAATGATGAAGCAATGTAAAGACCGCGGATCTTTAAATCTTTACTTCTCCTGTACAACTTCGTTTTTACATCATACGTATTTCTCAATTGCATATTACTTTTTTATAGAAAGTTTTAAGTCACCACCAAAATTGTTCATGTGAACTTTTGTTCTATATTGCAGTTTTGGTAACTTTTCGAGTTCATAATGTCAGAAGAGACCTTTTTTACTTTTATTTTTGCAAAAACATACGGAGTTGGAGTTGCCCAAAAATTGATATATTATTATTAATACGGTCGCGCCTTCCTAATATCGCTAATTAGATAGACTCGAAAATTATTCGGATTTGAAGGAAAAAATAAATCGCGACATTCATTGGCCTATTGGCACGCCGAGAATGCCTGTTGCGTTTCGTCAAGCAGCCCGCGAGACAAAAAGTGTTAGTGAAATCTCGCGTTAGGACGGTGACGAATGAGGCAATGACTTCAGTTTTGATCGGTGAAGGTTTAGCCATGTTCAGTTGAGGCGGTGACAATTATTGTGCCATATACGATTGAGCCCGTGAGAAAATTTAGGCGGTGACAGCTCTGCCCTGTAACGGTTGAACCAAGTACAATTGAGACGGCGAAAATTTGGTTCGCTGACATTTTTGTTCGTGTATAATTTAGACTAGTGACATTTTCGTCGTGAAAATATTGCGAAAGAGGGGAAAAAATCGTATTACTCGTGACAGATGGGTAGTGACAATTGGTGTGGTGACCTTTAGGCCTTTGGGTGTTGTGGGTATTTTTTCAAATTTTGTCACGACTCTTTTTAAAATAATGCAATTAGGAAAAATAATTAACTGGTGGAAAAAGGCAAGCTTAGCGTTAACTTGTCAACTCTTATATTATCTGTTTGTGTCATGGCTCGACAGTGCTGAATGAGAGCTCGCACACAACATGTACGTGAATTAATAAAAATGTTTATACTTTTGTGAGTCCAACTGAGCCCAACCGAGCCGTCACCTTAATACAAAGTACCTGGGCCTTCGACGTCAAATATAACCCAGAAAGTCATATCACTATGAACGTAATAAAAAGTTCGTTTCGCAATTAAATTTTTACTGGGTGACGCGAGAAAGCGTTTTGATGAAAGTTCGTGATGAAAGTTCTATTCTATAACTTAAAAACTAGACTGTACAGTCTAATAGAAAAGTTTGATATGCCGCAGTAGCAGTATAATATAGTTATATGTAGTAAATTATAACAGGAAAACTTAAGAATCCGGTAATTAACTACCCCATTCCATTGTTTAATGGAATGGGGTAGTTAATTACCGGATATCCTCGGGCGATATCGCGTTCCAACGATGGTATGTAATATGTCATATATATTCTGTGCCATTAATCGGTACATCCGAATCCTCGATAACGATAATACACCGGCAACTCTAAATTAGTTCGGTGCTCCGGACCTCTTCATTCCCCAACGAGTGCACTCTGCATCTGATTGTATTATAATGAAAGCAGGAGAGACGAGGGGATATTGTTATGCGTTTCTATTCCAAAGGGTAAAAAATAAAGAAGCAACAGCATTCTAAATAAATTTTATGTAAATCAGGATGGACATCTTTTGAAATATCTTTTTATTTTTATTGATGAATAAAACAAACAATAAGTACTCGCATGCACAGGTCATCATGGTTTGGGGTCGTGACGCTTGCATGTAGCTAATGTGGAATAATCGCTTAGCAAAGATGTATCGTTGCATTACATTGAAAGATTAGAAGCAACTTTCTTGTAGAATTATCTTTTTTTTTTGTAGTGGAGATCCCACAGGGATCATTCCGAGGATATTGGCTACACAGGTCCTGAGGCTCGGTCGCATAATTCTGTAGCCGCTCAGCCAATATGGCAATTCCGGAACTATAGTGACTCTGTGATCCGAGCCACTAACACAAAGCCATACCGGGACACTAGCCACTTCGTATAATATAGCCACTCCGGGACACTAGCCACTTCGTATACTATAACCACTCCGGAACTCTAGTGCTTATCCGACGCCACTGATACACAGCGACACCGGTACATCAGCTAAGTCGGGAGTCTAGTTACACCGGTACCTTAGCCAATCCGTTTTCTGGATCATACCCACTCCATAACTGCAGCACCTCCGGGACCGTAGCCACATCGGGATTCTACCCATCCCAGAGGTCTCGAGCACCTCCAGAATTCACACAGATGGTGGAACTTTAATGGCTCCGGGAATTCAGCCATTCCGGAACTGTAGCACCTCCGGGACACTATCCACACCAGAAGCCGACCTATATTATAGAAATCTAGCCTCTTCGGAATCCAGACTCCATCCAAGTAAGTTCGCCTTTTATAAACGAGATATTTCATTTTGTTAGTTTTTCGGACATTAAGTTCGAGTTTGGATTTAATCAAATGCAAGCTACTCGATGGTTAGCTTGTAAAAATCATAAGTATTAAAAATTATCCGCAGCATTTCGATAAATTGTATTGTTTAAATATACTCTCCGCCGAATTCCTACGGCTGGCTTGAAATACGTGACACCTGATGAAAAGGAGATAGAGGAAGTATTTTTGTATCGTCGTCTCGCCACTCAAAAATAATTATTATCATCTCCTCCTTCTTTATACTCTTCACCTCGAAAAGCTTTTCGCGTCGTGTCTCGGAGGCTCGTCTTATACCATATGAACACTGCGATGGTGTGCTGCACCCTGGGTCGGCCAAGCGGAGAGTTCATCGAGCGGTGATTTGCATCTTGGACATGGCAAAGAACGCGCCGGCACGCTACGCTTACACTTGAATACATGTATGTGGACATATTTATTCACGTGTGTGAAGTACAGGAGAGGTACGAGTATACGTGCACACACACACACACACAAACGCAAACATTGCTGGAGAACTGTACGGCATGCGAAGTGACTTGCGGACTCGAGCTCTCCTGCGGCAGCACGTACAAGGGTTCATATATATATATATATATAGAAGAGGTCTGAGGTCTCGAGTCTCAAGGAGGTAATACCTACGGCAAATACCTACAGCAGAGAGATCCCACGACTGCCCATCTTATGGTCAATGCTCTTATCTCTCGTGGGCGGTCAAACATCGAAGACAAATTTTAACTGGGATGTTAAATCGTATTTATGGATGATGTACATATGAATAATAATTATCTGAATATCTTAATGTTTTATACAACTTTATTAAATTATTATTACGTATACTTATTAAAAAAACGAACAAACAAACGAATGATTAACTCTATGACGGTCGGATCAATTGATAATTTAGAGGGATACGTCAAAAAGACAAGACATGTGACGGTTTACGCTATCTCTAATACATTTTAATACTGCACTGAAAATTAACGAGTCTGGAGGTGTATTGAAATTAATGAGCGATAGGGGGTACGTGTGATTGAGGAAATGGATTATTCTGTGCAATTAATATATCCACCTCAAAGATCTGTGCTGGCTATTTCGTTCGGTCGACGATGTTTTGTCGAAGTATTATTCCCGGCAAAAGAATAGCAATACATAATGATAATTTTATTGAAATTGTATTAATCGATTAGAAAAAAAAACATCTATCGCGTAATAAAAATGTCAGACATCGTCGTCAATTTCAATTGTACACGCTCGTTAAATTTCTTCATTTGAGTAAATTCCTCGGAACAATTATCACAGAATCCTCTCGTTTCACCAATAATAGAACAGACGTCACGAAATACTACTAAAAAGATCTTCGAGATAACGAGCACGAGAGAATTTTGTATACAAAGTTACCAAGACATCGATCATTCTCATTTTTTTAATCGGGTTAGTTGCTCGCCCGAATCCATGGAATTTTATAGTTTGATCCCGAGGCTTCGAAGAATATACTTTGGTGGCGCTGCATTATCTGCCACACGCGTGTTCACGAAGAAGCAACAGAGTGTGGGCAATAACAGAGAGCAGTCGCTGGCCCGAGTGAAGGCTTGAGATAATTCATTGGATGAAAGTGCCGAGATCGCTATCTCGGACAGTAGCATAGTAACTATATATATGCATTAAAACTGGGATCGAAAGTGCGAGCTCGGTCGCTTTTGCAATTTCGTTTCTCGCCAGCGAGCGAGGCAATTCGTTTCAATCACACGCGCTCGGTTAACAGAGAGGAAGGGCCAAGAGAAGTTTTACTCTCTATAGCGCATACTCTCGCTTCGTGCACAACCACAGAATCAGCAAGAAATGACAGCATCAGCCGCACCAGGGACATAATGAAAGAGAGAGAGAGAGAGAGAGAGAGAGAGAGAGAAAATGATTCTGATGATGCCAATTCTCGTATCTCGTGGCGCCAACCTCGTGTACTCACAAGGCTATACATGCCTCCTAATTATCTCCAATAAGCCGCAGCCAAAACAGTCTACTAAAAGAGCTATTTAGATTTAACAAAAAAAATGTGTATCTCAGAATAAACTAGAAGTATGGTCAAAAAATGTTCATTGTGAATTTTCATTCTAAAGATGAATAAACTAGTCAATTTGTAATTTTGTAACAGTTTTTTAAATATGTCACGTAATTAACAAGAAATAAGAAAATAATTAATGAGTAATTAAGTCAATGTTGTAATTATTGTGGATGAATTGAAATCGACTCTGCAATAATTGATAAGAACACAAGAATGTTGGATAACGTGTCAAAATGTCGTCTTGACCACGCCCTGGAACCGCACGTGGAATCTTCGGAGAGACTTTATTGCGGGCTACCAGTTTCACGACTGCAGTTCTGATACGAGAAAGAAAGAGAACGAGAGAGAGAAGAAAAGGAATCCTGTGCAAGGCAGGAATGCGCGGAGATATTTGCGATGCGGTGAGCCGCGAGCGAATCGCGCCGTGAGGTGAGACGCTGACGAGGGGGTAGAAAAAAAGAAGAAAAATAAAATAAATGAAGGGAAAAAAAAGAGAAATAAGAGAAAAACGAACAAAGCCAGGGTACACAAATTGTTAGGGAAAAGAGGAGAGAAGAAGAAGGGAGAGCTTGTATTCTCCGTTTTCATCTTATTTTTCTTTTTTTATATATCTCATTCCTGCGCTTTCCTTTTACTCTACCACCGCTATACATATATCCCTAGCGAAGCCCACTTTTTTCGCTGAGCTGGACCTCCGCGCGATCTTCCTCTTCTTCTTATTTTTCTTGTTATCTTCTTCCATCGCGCTTCTCCCTTTTCACTCTGCTTTAGCTCTCAAGGCGACGGGACTTTCTCAGTTCTTAGAGAAATTTTGCCGCCCGCCATTCAATATACATATACCTATGCCTCTAGCAAAGGTAAAGATATTCCCTCCGAAGCGATGATTTCAGAGTATAAAATTGCCCTCGTTACTGCATTCGTTTTTTTTTCCCTCATCATCTCTGTTTTCTCTATCACGCCTACGATCTTTCGCGCTTTTATCTTCCTTTTCTTGCCTCGGGATCGCGGAATGATTTGCCTCAGGCATCAACCGATGCAGTATTAGTTCCCTCTTTGTTGTCTTCTTCATTTCCTCGAGCACCGATCTGTCTTTAACGAATTTTCATGCCAATGAAGTTCCGACCAATAAGGTCAGTTATACGCTCCCTAGATTGAGCATCTACCTCAATTCTTGCCTTGAAGCTTTATGCCTACGTGTTTCGGAGAATCGTACTGGTCTTAATTTGGTCTTAATTTGGACTTAATTTACAATCAAGATTGGATGAATGAAAATTCCACATATAGTCATAATTCGTTCAAGAATCAGCGATGTCCTTCGCATACGGTAATTCCCAAAACGCCGATTGCAGATAACGAACGCAACAAAATTTTGTCCAATAAGCGCTCGCTGTTGTAAACACCGGACAAAAATAAATCCGAGTCAAGTTGAAACAAAGGATTTCTAGTGGCTGCGACAACGACGACAAACACGACGACAAAGACGACGAAAACGACGACGACGACGACGTGGTTGGAGAGGCAGCACATCTTCCCAAAAAGGAGGAGACCTTATAAGGCGAAGCTCGTGCGGTTTGCGGCACCGCACACCGTTGATTCTGTACTAGGTACTATACCTGATGTATATCTGTATAATATGGATGCAGCGAATCGCAGGCTATGTATGTACTTTCGCGTTTTTCGTGTGGTTCGCCTCGCGGCCACAGCGAACGCTGTGCGACACCACATCAGGCATGCCAGTCTTTCCACTACTTCTCTCTGCGGAGAGAAAGAGAGAGAGAAAGATAAAAACAGTTCTCTGAGTCTTCTCGTGTCGTTTTGTTGTGTTGTGAGAGAGCAAAAGCTTCGTGCCGCGACCGGTGGGCGCCTCCGACGCCGGATTTAGACGGAAAAGAACAGGAGCAAAACAACCCGAGGTAGTCTTCGAGAAACGACGAGGGAACGAGAGTGAAACGAGCGAGAGAGGGGGATCGAGGGGGGAGTGAGGGAGAAAGAGCCACGAGACTCATGGCTCGCGTTCGAGGAAAGTTATACCAAGAACAAGACGACAAAGATCACGAGAATCGTCGGGAAGACGAAAGAGTTGAACCATGAGAGCCAAGAAGAATAATGGGTTATAATCTCGTCGGTGAATGCTACGCTTCGATCGATTCCCTTTCGTTTCAATTGTGAATTCCATTAACAGTAGACGGCGAGCCATTTGTTTGACTTGGACATGGTTACGTTCGTTTAAGTTTTAAACTCTACCTGCATTGCCAGGGCGTTTTTATCTATTTGGGAGACGTGGACTTGTAAATGAGTTACTTTCGTTTGAATGTTGAGTTTGATTGGGAGTTCTTTGCCTGTAAAATCTTATCTATCATTAAGGATTGCCTCGGATCCTGGAATTCAACATAATACGCACCTGGTTAGGCACCTGATGAGAGCTCAATTTCATTTTCGACAAGGATCACAAGTTATACTGATACTCAATGTGTCATCTCCCAGGATCTTACGTAGCCATGAACGATACAAAAGATTACGAACGGTTAAACTTACCGTTTGCAGAAGATCTTTAATGAGTGACGATCGAGCTGTGACTATTAAAGTGGAAGACTTTGGTCTATTTCTCGTAGAAATCTGGCCATTTTCCTTGCACGAGAACACTCTCGGCACTACGTTTGATCTGACCAGACGATATTCATCTCCTGGATGCCTTCTTTTCTTCCTGAACGAACCACACAGCATTGTAGATATCTCTTTTTTCTATGCAAGTCCGCACTGAACAATCCTGGATCTCTTGTCACGGCGATCACTAGAAGCGATTTTTTAATACTTTCAACTTGTTTCTTGATTAAAAAAAAAAAGAGAATCAATTTATTCGTTGCCCTGCGACATCTCCACACGGAGGATCGGTCCACGACTAGAACAGTCGAAGAACTTAGGCTGACTTAGTCAGTGGCGGATGTTCTTGATCGGTAATCTCCGCCGTCGTTTCACTCTGTCCCCAGCTCGTGTCCGTCTTTCCTACATAAAACTACCAGTTGAACGTTGAATCATTGCAGCTGTGCTACGTCGTGGTGGAGAGAAAAATCAACGAAAAAGAAGAGGATCGTCGACTAACGAGAATTAAGAGCCGCGGCGATGTCCTAAAAATAATCGCTCTGGTTCGAAAAGAAATGGCTTAGAATCTCCGCAATATATACATCTATACATAGATATACATTAGAGGATTGAAAGACCATGTAGAATTGACGAAATAAAACACCATGCGAACGAACTATCCAACAAAGTCTCCACGTGCCGCGTTTTGTGTTCCTTCAGAGTTATCTTCGTGTCCTGGTGCAAGAACTGTCGTGAATCTTTACATTCGCTGTTTATCTCACAGGCTCGCGTTTTTTTTTCATCTCCTACTTCTCGTTTCTCGAGTTTTGTTCTCTCCTTACCACCAAACCTTGGCGCCAGTCCGAGATTCCTGCATCTGCTTAGTTTCCCGCTTGGTTGGCGATCGAGACACTGGACCTTCTCTCCAGTCCTTCCTCTCACTCGGCAAGGCGTTCCTTTTCAAACAACTCTACTGTACGTATATATGTATGTATATGTTTATTCGTCTTGTTTCTTGCAGTTGGACTACACCGTATTCCGTGTTCTCCCGCCTTTCGGGACTTTGACTCGTTTTTTTTCTTTCTTTTTTCTAAAGACTGTCTTTGTGCTGTGACCTCGACACTTTCGGGGTCTCTATAAACCTCTCCGTGGGTCGTTGTACTTTTTTGCGACAAGAATTAAACGTGCCATAGCTGAAAGACGATCGACGATGTTGATCCTTATAGAATATTTAATAGATAGTTGCCAAAAATCTCCAATTGCCTCCTGTTCAATCGGCGAATTAAAAGTTCCAGGCAACCCTCATTCTGCATTCGTAAATCATCACCAAACGTAATTATGATCTTCAAACTTCATGGCCTGTTCCAATCAACTTTCCAATTGTCCTTTTTTGTTGCTTCAATCGTCAAGAGTTCACGACAATCGTTATATATGTCTTCATAGACATTAGTATCCACAAATTGTCATTTAAATTCCACTGACCGATGATTTATTTTAACACCATGTAATACCGAAATATGACAATTCTCGAGTTGGTTATCCCAACCTTCGACTGTTCGCTACAATGGCTCGCACAAAGCGCTGCAATTCACGCGCGAAAATCTGCGTTGTTTCCTCGTTGGTATCCAACGACCGTAACATCGACCTCGACGACCACCGGCATCACGATAGTGACCTCTTGTTGGTCTCTGACCCTAAATGAACCGTGTTCACTGCACCCCGACCACAACAACCGCAGTAGTTTCGAGTCTGGTCGTTGCTCCCTACTGTATTTCCTGGTCATCAAACGTGCTCTAGGTCGTACACCCTACGACTCGAGCTTATCTCGCTTGGGTACCGAGCGACACAACACCACAAACTTTTGACCCCGGATGATCGAGGCATCGGGCGTATCACTCTGGTTATAATTTTGTTCACTTGGCATGGAAATGGTATCGCGTCTTGATGTTTCCTTCGCACGGACTTGGCCAAGATTTCCTTGATTCTTCTCGTTACTGTGGCAATAACACCCACAAATACGATTCAATGGTTATCCCAACCGGACGTTTATCTTGTCTGCTCAATCATAACCCAAGTTTGATCGAATTTAATGCTCGAGCAAGCATCGCCTGCGATCTTCTGGATTCTGGATTTTCTTCTTATCTATATGGAATCTTTGAATTGCATAAACGAAATCTCAGCCTCGACGCAGTGAGTGCCGAGAGTCGACTGAAGGCATAAGCCTTCACGGTTATAGCGGTCGAAGGAACCCCACCACGTTGATTTTCAACAACACACCCGGCAGCAGCCGCGGTGTGGAGAACTGGCCGACCGGACGACCCGGTCGCGTGGCTCGCTCGTTTCTCTCTCCCTCTCTCTCTCTCTCTTTCTCTCTCGGCACAGATACGCAGTGTCTCTCAAAAGCATCGAGAACATCTATATAGAGTCTCATGCGAAGCTGCTGCTGGGGTTCCTTCTCATCCGCATCTCAGGCACGAGTAAAAGACATCGGTTGTGTTGTATAGCAATAACGTACCTCAGCGAAGCTACGGTAAACCTCTACCTGAGCAGTGTGAAGCAAATATATGATACACGGGACAACGAGTTGTTAACAATCGAGGTTTATCTTTACTCCCGTTAGTTTCGATCACCGACACTTCGATCTCGTGTACGATTTTTCTAAGCGGGTTAAAGTAGATCGCTCATAATTGTTAAGGATTTTCGTGATTTTTCAAAGCAAAGTTCCGCCCAATTTGGATGAAAATAAATGCTTGAACTGAGATTCCAGTTCAAATATGGTGAAAAATATGGGAAAGCATGAAACATTTTGTGTAGGTGTAGTGACTTTTTTTCATCCAACAGGCGTAGGATTGCAGATTTTTTTTTTAACACGAAAAAAGATGAAAATTAATGCAACTGATTCGAGTTGGACCGCTGCTGATGAAAATTTCAAATGCAAATGATCAAATTTAAATAAAACTTAGGCAATTCTTCAACACCACTTTCTATCTACAAAAAAATATTTATGTAAGTAATTGATTGTTTCTTGTACATGTGAATAAAAAACGACAGTCCTATGACAAGTTTTTATTTATTTAAATAAATCTCCTCCCCTCTACTCCTCATATGACGAAGGACAATATCGAGAAAATCGATCTAGTTCGTGCTTTTTATTTTTCAGTGCAGCACATATTACTCTGCAAAGTAGGTAAATGCATACGTTCCTCGGGGCCAGGCGATTTATCTTTTTTTTTTACCGTCAAACAGTTAATAATTAATTAACCGCCATAACTGTGCGTAAAATGTACCGGAGAAAATGTGTATATTGTTTGGTTTATAAACGGCGTCTTTACACTGCCGTATCCGCATGACCTACTTCAATCTCTTTGGTTTATTCATACTTGAAGGCCTTTCCGCGTGTTGCCTCGCGACCTATGCAGCAGCTGCGTGGGAGTAGATACTAGGAAGATGCTTTTTTTTTCCTTCCAGTTTCACGTTTTCGAACAAAATGCTCTCGGTCATTTTTCACCGATATTTCAGGTTTTGGATTGCAAAAAAAATTAATTCGTCTTTCTAAATCGTTTATCGCAGTAGGAAGAAAAATATTATAATTGCTGCAATTTCATGGTCCCAAAAATCTTTTTTATCCAGGTATATTTCATAGTCTGTGTAATTTTTTTTTTCCAATTCGATTAACGACAAGCCTATTTTATTAATGCTGGATGCAAGTAATGCCTTTCTAAAATAATCGCGAACGAGTTGCTCTTACAAGGATCTTTTTCTAATCCTGACGTCCTTCGCGTCAGACATATATAACTATTTACCGCAATTACGCGATTCTCGTACATTACGTGTATGTTATTACATACGTATATATAGATATACGTGGGGGAACTCTGTTCTGGGTAATCATGGAGAGACACGAGTAAAAAAATAATCTAAAAATCTTCCCTTTACGATTTTACGTAAGTACAATGATATCATTTTTTTAAATAAATAAATTTATGAATCCATTTGTTTATTTATTTACTTATTAAGACTCCGTTTTAAAAATAAAGATAGCAAATGCGAAATTCACACACGACAAGCAAAGTATCTAGTTGAGAGCCGTGATTGTGACTAACAGAAAGTTCAGGTGACCCAACAAATTTGCATGAGAAAGAGCTGAGCTCTGCTGTATGCTTATCGTAGGCAATAATACATATATATATATATGTATATATATATATATATATATTGTATTTGAATTTATTATAGCGCGAATTTAACGAGGGGTCGCAGCCCTTTCGTCCGATAAGATGTATATAATTTTCGACTGAGTCATGCAGTACGAGCATGTCCAACCACCTCCCTTGCTTGCAGTATCGTACATATATCTATATACATATATCTATATATCTGCACGAATTACCATTGGACGAGTCACACGAAGCTCTCTTGTCAATTGAAGTTGATTAGTCAACCTCTCGCCTCCTCATGTGCCAACTCTATCAATCCATTCGGTCGTACATTTTGTTTCACACGTCACTGGGTGGATCGTACGTCCAAAAAAAAAAAACCGAACGAGCCTGTTAGTAACTTAACGGATTTGGGAAAGTGGATAGAATTCTGACAGTGAGGTAATTGATGGAACTTAGTTTTTGTTTGTTTCTAGAATAATATTCAAATAGTTTTTATAAAAACTTTAGTCTTCTTGGAAATCCTTTTTCAATATTATCCAATATTGAAAAAAAAAAATACATTTTTTTTTTGAACTGCTGACTGTCTAATAATAAATCAAAAACTTGAGTGACGAAATGCCATTCAAGAAGAGTAAAATGATTCGTAGCATAACAAGAATAATGATAAATTAATTATTATAATATTAGAGTGACAGAAGGGTTAGTAACTGTAGCTGTCATTCGACATTACAACCTTTAAATAAATCATTACGATATTTTTTTTGATACGTACAAGTTCAATTTTTTCCTTCTTTGGTTTTGTACCCTCTAAATTTATGATTTCGACTGATCAATAATATATCCACCATGACCCATGATCGCGTTTCATCGTAACGTTTTTATGAGTACCCGGAGGGGTCGGATATAAAAAGGTATATGACAAGTTGTCGCTTCAATACGAATGATATATATTTTCTAGTAATGTGTTTTCGCAAATTAAAATTTTACGTAAATTATAAATTTAAAAATAGTATTCCGTTGTTTATTATCACTTGAAAATCCTATTTCTGACATTTATTATCACCACCAATAATGCGTTTCCCATGTTTAAAATTAAATTACGACTAAATCATTAATGCTCTCTGAAAACTATAAATTTCTGAAAAACCCCATTTTACTCGTTGAATCGCATGAGAAATCGTGTCAAAAAAATCCGCGTACTTGAGAATCCCTGTAAGACGAATTTTACCTGCGAGCGATGCATTCGTATGCGCTCGCGCAAACGAGAGAGCAGATGTTTCCTCATCTCGCCAACTGTTGCTGCTTCTCCGGGGCTCTCTGTATACTCTTCTACTCCCAAGAGTGTATACGAGAGAGGCTGCTCCAAGAATCTGATTTGCCCGTGAAAAATAAAGAAAAGAAATGCGGAACCGTCCCAAGTAAATCTATATATATATATATATATATATATATATATATATATATATATATATATATATTCATGCATGTGTATGTGTATGCACTCAGCAGAACCCATCGAAATAAGAATCCCTGAGCTTCGAACCTGCACGAGCGTTTCTCCTTTTTATGTGTCAAGACTGTGGTACTTTTTCCTTTATTATAAAGGGTATGTCCCTGTGGACGGCCAGGGGTGGTCCACGACTCTCGCGGAGCTCTTGAAATCACGACTCTTGCTTTCATCCTCCGATCTGCTGGTAACTCTTCGTGCGTTGTCTAATTCGATTATAATAGAAATGCATTTTTTAAATCAAAAGACTTCTTAATAAGCATTTAGCGTTTTAATTTGATGCTAACAGGCGGAAATTTGACGGCTTATCATGCCTCGATCTCGAAGTAATGTTTTCTATTAAACTTTATTTTAAGAGAAAAGTAAACAAAAAAATGTTTCGACAAATTTACGTGAAATTAAACATTTACAGAAATATTGGCTTGTAATATTAATAATTTGGGTAGAATTGGGACGTTATTGTATAAGCGAAGTTAATGTTGTAACAACCCAATAAAATTAAGTCTACGATTGTTCATACTATTGAAGTAGTGATACTATTTTTACATTAAGTAAAAATTGACATCCATATGATTTACATATGATATCCATATGATTTCCACTTTACTTTAAGAGAAAAGTAAACAAAAAAATGTATCGACAAATTTACGTGAAATTAATCATTTACAGAAATATTGGCTTGTAATATTAATAATTTGGGTAGAAGTAGGACGTTATTGTATAAGCGAAGTTAATTTTGTAACAACCCAATAAAATTAAGTCTACGATTGTTGATACTATCGAAGTAATGATACTATTTTTACATTAAGTAAAAATTGACATCCATATGATTTTTTTTGCAATACTAGCTTTTGAGTAACGTGAATTTGTAAATGAAGGATGTGACTGAAAAAAATATATATATAATTTCAAACAAAACAAACACACCATTTTGCATCGGCAAATCGAAAAATAAAGACACACTTAAATTTAAAAAATGTATACAAACATTTTACGAATTGTCGTATTGTTCTTGTCGTTAAAATTCAATAGAACCGGAAAATGCAAGTAAGAGAAGAAAAAAATCGAGGTTTAACATTGATCTGCTTTCTAGTTTCGTCACATATCGTGAATAAAATATGCACAGTAACGAGGAATATTATAGTAGGCTGGGCTCGTGCTGCACCTGCTCGAGACCGGTGGCACTCTACCATTTCCATCCCTCGTCGTACATCTCTCGATGACCGTATCGCAATTTCATGTAGCATTTCGTGCACGAGATTTATCGTCCAATTCACGACACAGACGCAATCTCTTTTTTTTTCTCTCTCGCTCTCTCTCTCTCCTTTTCTCTCTTTTCCTCCATCTCTCTTTATTTCCTTGACTGTCTCCTCATTACATCTTATTAACCGGCGGTAAATATGAGGATACTCGACGGGCTCTCGCTCATCGAAACCGGTCAAAATGTTCAACCAAAAGCCATCACCTGCTCCCCCAACTCATAGTTGCATCTTCGGTCTTTCTTACATACAAAAGGGAAGAAATAATGACACATACAATGCCCCATTTATTCAAGAGCGTTTTGCCATAATACAAGCAAACTTCGAATAATAATATATTCATTATTTTTTTACATAAAATTACTAATAATTACTGCATAAGTTTTCCACTTTTTAGCATAATTTTGTAGCATGAAACTTGGTCAAAATTTTCATCTGATAATATTTAGTAAAATATTCATTTTGATGTACAGCAAGTTTTTAAATATAATTAAATTCACTTGGTAATTTCATACTTTCCTCAAGCCAGTCGATAAAAAAATTATTCGATCTTTTACATTTTTCTTGCTAATTTTTTATTCAACCTTATTTAACTTGTAAATTTTGTTATTTTTTCCCTCTTATTGTGATAAATCAATACGATTAGTACACTTTTAAACTATCTTTAGAACTTTTATTTTCAATTTCTATTAAATTAAATTGTACAGAACCGTATTTAATTTTCTCAGCTCGAACTTTCTTATTTCGAACTTTATACTGTTCACGTTCTAATCTTACTCTCCAGACGAAAATTTAATTACTTTGCTGAAAAAAAAAAAAAAAAACTTTACCGATCCGCAACTCATATTTTATTTTTCTATCTCATGTTTTTTTTTTTGTTTTCACTGGCTTCTTTTAAATTTTGAATTTTTTTCTCGATCGTTATTTCAACGCGTTTGGGATTTTAGTCCCGAACGCGTCGCAATAAGCTGAGATTTTTACTGTTGGCGTACAAATCTCAGTTTTTTGGTACGAGGGGGAGTCTTGGACGATTGCTTAACGACTCAGCAACCACCTGCCGTTCTCGGAGTGAGGAACACGTGCGCGAGGCTAGCTGGCCCTGGCCACTGTTGCAGAGAACCAGGACCAGAAGGGCAGCTGCTCTCGCAGCTCGCAGGGTTGCTCGCGGTCCTTTTTCGCGCGAGCATCGGCCACAGAACGATATATATGGGGCATCTCAGACCAACTTGACCAATCCAACTGACCCTCACCCCCTAAAATTTGACCCATGATTCTTTATAGTATTGTAACAGCTCTAAAAAATCATTCGGTTTTGGTTAAACAAAATTATTTGGCCCTTATTTGGGTCTCAATAATTTTACCGAAAAAAATTGTAAATACAACAAAAACTCAGCCTTTTTTTCTTCCCCATTGACAAAGTACTGTTTTTATTTATTTTATTTTTTCTTTAATTCAAAAAGCCTCTCGAAAATCCTGCGTTCGGTCTTTGCTCGTATACGATTTTTTTTTGTTGGAAAGAAAGGTTGAAAAAAAAAAATCGAATGCTGATCAACTCTAAGCTCAATGAAATTAATATGTGATACAGAAATTCTAAGATAATGAGGAACACGTTAAAAAAAAAATGAGTTTGCTAAAAAATCTAGAATAAAAACTGAATGCCTTACAAAGTTGGAAGATTTTTATTAAAATCATTGATCGAATCCCAAAGGGTCGAGTTGGCGTGAAATTCCTCATATATATGTACGGATGAGAGTGCACCTTTTTTTTGGGGCCCTCAGGTTTAGCTCGAAATTACGACGACGAGGCTAGCTTTTTTTTCGACACGCGCCTCATAATTTCGAGGTCACGCGAGGCATCAAAAAAATAATTCTGACCGCTGCGTTTAAATTGGCAATTTTGAAAAAAAATATTTCTCGTTGGATATATAATCGATGTGGTCGAGGCTTTTTGCAACGTCTATGAAAAAAATTAGCCTGATTTTACATTCAATTTGGCGTAGACATATGGATTTGTAGAACAAACAAAAACTGTAAAAGTGAGAATGACACTCGAGTAGTTTTCTATATTACACTCTTCAGTTTTAAAAATGTACCAATACATAAGCGTACCAGTGAATGGAAATTTAACGTGATGAAAAATGTTGGAGCAATTTAACCCAGCATCGAAAAATAAACCAGGAACTTGGAAAAAGTTCCTGGTTTATTTTAGGGCCTAGGGCATAGGGCCTTACGGTACGGCCCATACAATCACACAAGATGGATATAGTGTATTAAACACAAAGAACTTAATACAAAATAACCTTTTAATTAATATGATGAGCTTTCTATGATTTTCGTTTTTTTTATATCTACGTAAAACGACAACATATATCGATTAGGATCATAAATATTAATAGTAAAAAATGAAATGGTTGATACAAAAATATATTTTCACTTACTCACATAATTTTTTTCTCCATCATAGTTCTGTCTCAAGTGTTGCTAATTATAATGATAACGAGCTTTTGGAAATTTTGCACAGATGCAGTACGCGGTAAATCCATTTTAAATATAAAACGAGAGAAAGAGAAAGAGAGGGAGAAAATTCGTATATCATCGTTCATGACGAAAAATATCCGTAGAAAATGAGAACGATGAAGGTTTTATGTATACGTGTCAGAGAAGATGGGTCTAGAAAAAAAGAGGGTCCTGCATAACAGATGGTAGGTAGGACGCGTGGCCGATCCTGCGATACGTATCACATAGCATCTTGGCTCCACATACCCTCGTCCCTGACACTTATCTTTTGAACGAGATAGATTTTCTTGATACGATATCCGTAGCAGATTTAAAGCTTTCGAGTGTTATTTTTTGGATCACAATGAGAGGGGATGAAACACGATGATAGCGATAAGAAAATCAGGTCAATCAATGATTTATGCAACTACGGTCAGAGTGAACTCGTAAGCGACTTAAACGAGTACATTAATTGAGACAAGACAATTTTTTTTTAAATTAATAAATGAACAAAACATTTTTCTTCTTACATTAGTTATTATACATTTCTGTATTGGACAGAGAAAATTAATCTGATTACCGTGACAAGTTTTCCCAATAAATGTCCTGATAGAGCTCGATAAAACACATCAATCCTCCGATAATCTGATCCATGCAGTATCGGCGCTTCTTTATCTTTACGCGGAAACGTAATGGATACCGCTTTAAGAGGGTTGGTCGTGTATGTATAACGGGAACCAAGGAATATATATATATGACACTGGTCCAGTCTCAGCATCGGCCAAAAATTGTGCAGCTGTCTCCGAGCAAAAACTTGGGCACGTGTGTGCATCAAAAGCAAAACCCTTGAGGCTCTTTCTCTCTCGTTAACATCCTCACTCGAGAAATCGTTTCTTTTTTCTCTTTTCTACGAGACTGCTCGAGTTTCCAAAGTTCGGCATCTTGTCAAGCAATAGGAGAGACCTATCTGCTTCTTTCTCTCTCTCTCTCTCTATATATATATATATATATATATATATATATATATATATATATATATGAAAACCTCCTCTATTCTTTGGTCGAGAGAACGTGGTGAGTGGTTAAAGCATCTCTATATAGAACCATGACATGTACTTCAATGTGCATCCGGTCGATCGCGCATGTGATGCTTTTATACGGTATTATATATGTATATATATGTATATATAGTTCCAATAATGAGGTCTACGACCATTGAACAATCCAACAAAATATATATAAAACTTTCGTCTTTTTAACCTACGGATTGCCGTCAGTAAAAATATACGACTCGACATTTTAAACATTATTGGACGAAAAAAATGGCCACGAGAAAAAGTAACCAATTCGAGTATTGAGTTCAATAGAGTGAGTGAGCGAGTAAATGAACACTTCACGCGAAGTATATAACTGTATATAGCGATTTTAACACGGGAGTTCATTCACCGATACTGAATCTTGAGCGTTAAATGACTGGTGCACTCACCCCACTCGAATTGGTTACTTTTTCTCACCGTATAGTTCGATAAGAATGAATTAACTTGAGTTAAAAAAATTACGGGATTTAAAAATAATCAAATATAAAAGTTATGAAATTTCGAAATTAAAAAATTTAAATATCGTTTTTAAAAATCAAACAACAACAAAAATTATTAAAAGGAATATAGAAGGGGGAGAAGAAACTGTGTCGTTTCAATAAACCACAGGAGTGGAGGAGCAGGGTGAGTTTCCCTTGTGAATGGATCCATTGTTTAATGTGCTCGGTGTGCAAATTAAATCTAACGAAGTGTTGGCACGCGAACAGACTTCTCGTTCACATCTCTCTTTTGCTCTCTCTCCCTCTCTCTCGAGCGTTTATATAGTTAAAAAAAAAAAATTAACTACGGGATTTAAAAATAATCAAACATAAAAGTTATGAAATTTCGAAATTAAAAAATTTAAATATCGTTTTTAAAAATCAAACAACAACAAAAATTATTAAAAGGTATATAGAGAGGGGAGAAAAAATGTGTCGTTTCAATAAACCACAGGAGTAGAGGAGCAGGGTGAGTTTCCCTTGTGAATGGATCCATTGTTTAATGTGCTCGGTGTGCAAATCTAACGAAGTGTTGGCACGCGAACAGACTTCTCGTTCACATCTCTCTTTTACTCTCTCTCCCTCTCTCGAGCGTTTATATACGATTGCAGAAAACAGCGTAATCTTCGATGATCTTCATCCGGCGTATGGCGCCATTGAAAAAAATGAGCCACTCATGGCACACTTTATCCCGCGTTTGAGTTAATCATCAAATTCCAGAGTGATATCGTACATTGCGTTAATTCCAAAAAGGCGACTAAACATATTTTTTGTTCCAAGAAAAAATATTCTACCGGCTCATAATAAATAGTGACGCGGAAGCTGAGGAGAGTAGATAAAATAAAATATGTACCAAGTGTGTGTTTATTTTAAAAAAAATTATGAGATCAAATTTTTCATTTACAAGTGCTTAATTTTTATTTATTTATTAACAGCGTGAAGTGTTTATATTTTTTTTAATTCCCGACGTGGTACGATAATTTTGGAATTATGGATTTATTATTTTAAGTTTTATATACATAATATATATATGTTTTTTTATACATACTTTCATACTTTCATACTTTCATACTGATTTCATTAATTTATGTACAATATTCGTATATTTTATATAGAATTTTGAGGAGAACGGAAAATCGAGGCGATCTGGAAATCCGGTAAATTGTGAAACAAAAGCGCACTTCAATTGGTCCGAAGAGGGAGAACTTCTCGCTGTCACGTTGCGGACCTTTCATTCGTCCGGATACGGATACAACGAGACCAGCATAATAAATCCCGCGACCGGAAACAATTTCGAAGCAATGAGCGCTCGGACCTCTCGGCTCATCTCGACAAAAGATGGCGAGAATTTTGTACAAAAAAACTTATTCTCTCGATTATTAATAATTGATTTAATATGCGGTGATCTACGTAAAACGAGACGTATATTGTGGCCTTTTTACGTTCAATGATTATTTTAATTTCATCCAAAAATATAAATTGAAATTGCTAAATCTAAATCTAAAATATGAATGACGTAATATTAAAAGGTTGTATAGGTCGTAGGTCAATGAAGATTGACCTCTATGTTATTGCAGCGAATCATTTAATGCGAAAAAGTTATATATTTTTTTTATTAATTTATGAAATAATTTTAAAAAAAATTTAGCTTACGCCATAATTTTATTGCAGGTTTTTTTCAAGTATATGAATAAATTTGTTTTACTTTGAAACTTGGGTCATAGAAAACGGCGAATAGCATATTTTCGGGAAGATTCAAAATTATCTTTTATTTCCTTCCAAAAATTCAATTGTTTTTTGACTGGAGAATTATTAAAAGTACGTAAAAGATTTTAGGTTTCACTTAATTAAGTGACCACTGTATATGTTAAGCACTAACTCTTAAGCACTCAAAAACAAGCAACAACGAACCATCAATTAACATGGTGGCTGCTTTACCCGAGAATACCCCATATAAAATTTGCATTAATGATTAATATTGTTGTTGTTGATTATTTTAATGATACACAACTCGCAGTTTGGTTTTATTTCGAGTTCACGTAACGACAAAATTATAGAATTGCATGCAATATTGTTTCAAATAAAATATACATTTTTCGTCGTGAACTTTCGCTGGGAAAAAAATATTTATATTACAATGTGCCAAGAATGAAAGAATGAATTTATAAGAGAAAATCGAAGATCATGTATTTTTTATTTTAGATTCAATTTTAAATCTCCAAAATTAAGACGAAAAAAAAATTCAAACGTATTTTCGTTCGAAAGTTGGCTGTGGCTCTACCGTTACACACACGAGAGTTCTACGAACCCGAACAAATTATACACCCCCGGTGAGAGAGATCGCTGAATTGCCGGCTATTAAAAGGTAGAGATCTGCACTTCTCGCTCTCTCTCTCTCTCTCTGCGAAATCTGCACAGTCTGGTGGGATATATCGTCGGAAGGTAAACCATATTCATTCGTCGATTATTTACCATCAATAGGAAATCATCAGGTAAACAAAATTGAAAAAAATGTCCAGGTAATTGGCGCGTTTTATCGATAACTCCCATCTAGGCCGAAAATATTTACTTTGGTTGGCCTTAGCTTTGCTATGACGACATTCCACGTATTTCGAATCATCTGCAATGATGTCATGCTCTCAAAGCGAACAGTGCGAGCCATCTAATTATTTATGCCATTACCAAAAGAACGAACATTCGAAAAACAAACTAATCTCCTGATTTAACGAAATTTAAAAATTAATTTCTATCAGAGAATATGATGAATTAATCTGGATATTGAATTATTTGTAATTTCAAAGAAGCTTTCCGGTTTGTGATTTAACTCCGATCCCGCCTACTTGAAATCCCAATGACAATCGTAAAATAATTTTATCAAACTCACAGAATATCGATAAAATTTAAGATAAAAATGCGTAAACATCGAAAAAAAAACAGGATTCGTAAGAATAAAATAGAATACATGAGTAAATTGTTGGAAACTCTTTGTACTTTTGGGAAAATTTATCGCTGATAATAATATCACGGAAAATCAAGCATATGCCAATCATCCAATTATTTATGGTTTTGCCGAAACAATGAACATTAGAAACTCTTCTAATTCGATAAGGTTCGAAAATGTACTCCGATCAGCGAATGTATTCAATTTATCTAAAAATCGTATTATCTGTAATTTTGACAGATTTTTCTATTTTTGAGTATCGTGATATCGATATTCATAAATAACAATAATAAAGTAAAAAAATTATATCGATAAAATACAATAGCTAAATTAATAACTATAAATTTATAAAATTTATTATTTTCGAAATAAGCTCTTCGGTGAATTTTGCTCATATACATGAAATTTTAGTTACGTCTTACGTGGCATCACGCGGTGCCTACGTTATCGTGTTATCCTATCAGAAAGGATAAACACCGAAAGTGATGGACGATGGGTAATATTGAATCGAGTGCAGCAGCACGACTGTGCAATTTATGCATTACAGTATACGTATTTATATATATATATATATATATATATATATATATTTACATACGAGCCTCGAGTTTATATATATATATATATACATATATATATAAAAACTCGAGGCTCGTATGTTCATCTCGTGTTACAACGGACTTGGTATATATCTATAAACGTTTGCGCGTATCTCGTAGACTTCTGGTGCCTCGGAGAGATTCCGCGAGGACGCACACTGTCGAGTCAACGAGAAAGGAGTGATAAAGATAGCAAGAGCGAGAGAAAGATAGAAAGCATAGATGGAGGGAAAGAGAGACGTGTTGCATGGCGGTGGTTGCTGCGGTTCCCTGGGGCTCTGGTGATGCTGACAATGAAAGAGAGAGAGAGAGAGAGAGAGAGAGGCCAACGTGCAAATAAATTTTGCGTTTGCATTCGGGGAAGGAGCCCCGAGGAGTTACGCAACTCAGCACCAGACTTTGTTAATCTCACGGGTCCTCGAGCACGCACACAATTCACCTTCTTCCAACCTACGTGCAATGTACATTTAAACTGTGTACACACTATCCGACACGCGTTATGTATACTATCCAAGAGAGCAACGAAGAGTCTTGGAGCTCCACGAAGTTTCACCAAGTCTTGATGCGAATGGCTCAACAGAGACGCGACAAAACGATCGAGTTTCCAGTCAAGCTTGTACTCATGCTCTGGGTTTGAATTGTTGCGAGGGGGAAGGTACATACAAGCGTATGTTTTGGATATGAGCACGTTACTTGCTCGACGATCTTTGAGAAAATTTAATGGATACACAAAAACACACAGCAGTTACATACAAATATGCTATCAATCTTCATTTTGTTTTATGTTAAATGACAGACGACGAGAATATTCGTAAAAATGGAAAAAAATATATCGGTCTACTTTCTCCGAGGCGATTGATATTTCTATCAAACCAAGAACTCCATTTTCCTGTTGTGCTAATTATTTGGAATATTGCACTCTTCTTTTACTCGAAGTATTCGGACCGTTTGGGAGGAAATAGAGAAAAACTTTTTTATCTATCGCTCTTGCAATCATGGACGCACTCGGTATAGAATTTGCTTGGTATAGAATTTCGCCGAAAGGTAGCGTAAGAACCCGTTCGGGTGCGAGAAGCTCAGCTGTGATTTTGGAAACGACGCCATTCCAAGATTGCTGAGATTTCAAGGGAACGAATAGTTAGGCCTCGCTGATACTTTAGTGATACTGATACGACAGCTAGGCCCGACTGATAGACGAACAATTCTACTCGTTTTCGAAGAAATCTCAACCATTTTTTAATGTCATTATTAACAGTTTTTTTTATCAACTGCAGTATTCCACCTAACCTAGCTGTTAGTTATGTCCATTCTGCACAATGGTATTTTCCATACTATGATTCGGTCAACCTCAATTTTACTGGTCTTTATTTCGAATACATCTCGCAACGTACCGATTATAGAATCGGTACGTTGATATTATATTATATTATGTCAAAGTTTGTTCGATCAATGCTGGCAATTTTCATTTTTCTATCTTATAGATTCGTTAACCACTGGTGGACATTTTCACCGTGTCTAACTTAACTGCGTCTTAAACTTCACTCTTTTATTATGTCAATCTTCATACTGTCAATTGTAATCATGTGAATTTGCAAACTATCAAACCAAACCGTGTCAAAGTTTGCTCTGTCAACATTGAATAGCCTAAACTAACCTATGAAACTTCATAGTGTCAATTTTATTTCTCTTGTATTGGCAACAATCAACCTCCATACTGTCATTATTAGTTAAGGGATGATAATAGTCCTTAGGATCTATAATGTTGTCAATTTTCATTCAATCATTTTCAAATCCATCAACTTCCAACGCTGTCAATTTTTAGTCTCTCATTTTGCCATCCATTAGAACGCTCTCAATTTTCATTTTGAGATCCATCAACCGTCAACACTGTCAATTTCCATTCTGTCAAACTAAATTGTGTCAACCACCGTTCGGTCAATCTGCATTCTGTCAAAACCAAATCCGCTGACCATAATTCTGAAAAGCTCGCTCTTGTCAATATCGACATATTATCAACCTTCAATTCTGCCAATCTTGTCTTTGTCGATCCCAATTATATAAACCTAAAAGAATGGGTGTGATGAAGGTTAATGACGATTCTAGCAATATTTCATTTATTTCGTTGTGTGGGCCATTGCATGTCACAATATTTCGACGTAAAAGTCATTTTAGTGTGTAACTGTATAACAGCTATAGATCGATTCATTTACAATAGGAATTGTAGTATTATATACCTATAGCATAGCATATATCTATTTATACCTATATATACCTATATATACCTATAGCAGTGTGGTGAAGCTCGAATAGAGACTCGGTATAACTCGCGGGAGAGAGGTCAGCGACCAGTAGCAACAGTACGAGTGGTGACTATATATTATATACATATATACATATACAAACGTACTATATCTATAGAAACGTAGAACAGCGACGGGAGCGTTATCCGTTCCGCGTTGCCAGGTTATCGATCTGCAGAGCCGCCTTGACCGACCTCCGCGGGCAAGCGTACCAAGTCCAAGTGCAAGGGCTCTTTCGCTAACCTCCGCGACGATGCTGGAAATTCATGAATACAGGCTGCCAAAACGACTGTCGAAACGAGTCTGCCAAAATTTAATTGTGTGACCTCCCTTATCATATATATGTATATGTATAACTGTACCTTCTCTCTCTCTCTCTCTCTCTCTCTCTCTCTCTCTGTATCTGCAGGCTTGTCCACACGTATTATAGTAGAACCTCGATTACTCGGGTGCGGATTAACCCCACCGAGCTTCCGTCGCCTATCTTCGCTCGCGCGACGTAATACATAGTAATATTTTTTCACGAAACGAAACCAATGAAGCGGATGATAACTATATAAATGTATACCAAAGTTTTTATTAGCCTTTATAAGAGCTCGTTTTTCTCATTCTATTGTACCAAAGAAAAACTTATTATACAAATTCGGATTATCCGTGGATTCTCGGGTCACGACCTCCCCGGATAATCGAGTTCTTACTCTAATTCCTTCGTTAAACTCGAATAATTGAAAATACAAAGTTCCTCGTAAAGGTTTCTCTATAGTTACTGCATTTGCTTATGGATTAGGAAACCATGACGAATTTTCTTGCACCTTAGCAGATGCATTTTTTACGTGAAAGTGCCTTGTCACACCTTATAAACTTGCAACTAGTGCGTCGAGTTGTGGCCTTTGCGGTTAGTTTAGGGTTGAGCTGTCCTACACATAGTTCACACTACTACGAATTCCCATTACTAATTATAGTATTAATAGCAGTTCCGACTAAAACTAATACAATATTTACTGGGGCCCTTCAGTATAGGGTCAATATTTAATAGAGGAAATATAAATAAAATAGATAAAGTTGATCGAAATTTTTAGAAAATTAAATATTTTCATTCCATACAAAATTTCACGCGAATCAATTTTTTCCTCGCGTTGCCGCAATAAAATTCCGTCAATACGCTGGTAAAAATATTCGCATTCATACTGATGATTGCACAAAATACATTTCTAGTGCGAAAGTGGTTTCTGATCGTCAATGAAAATCACCGGAAGCATGCATGTTCCGCAACTCATATAGTCGAGAGAGTGTAGGTAGACAGATATGTAATACGTAGGTGTCATGAACGTTTCAGAAACTTGCATGGGAAATAGGTAAATTCTGGTCGCAGATCGTCGAGAGAGGAAGCCAGAAGAGACGAATGAGCAAAGTTTCAATCTCGATAATTTTGGCCACGTCAAGCATCGAGAATCACCGGTTTCCTGGGCCGTCTGCATTGTCCGTTAAAACTGGCCTACTGTGTACAAATATATTATGGGGAAAGTCGGGGAATATGGTCCGGGCCAGTAAGATGGACCGACAAGTTTCCATACAAATGCGCTGCCATACTAATATGAATCGTCCACAATGATTTACTTTGACAATAGTGTAAGAGTAATCGGTTAATGAAACTTGGCCCATTTATTAATGATTGAAGAAAGTGGCACGAGTTGAGTTTTTTTGAAAGTGTCAATTTTTTTTGACAGTTCCTAAAATGATTAAATTGTGAGACGTTGAAATCCTTGATCATTGTTCCTACTGACCCTACGATGATGAAACGAGCATATTTCATTATACAATGACAAAGTCCAATTAAGGCTACAGTGACAATGAATGATAGCGTGGGCCACTTTACCCTACCTGTATTATGCTATGGATCACCCTTGAAGTGATAATAGGTAGCTCAGCTTTTCCTACAAGGGGATGAAAGTCTAGAAATACCGTTTCTTTTTATCTAAAGATTTATTCAGCTCCTCATTATTGTGGTAGAGCGATGGCACGAGTTGAGTTTTTTGAAAGTGTCAATTTTTATTGACAGTTGCTAAAATGATTAAATTGTGAGACGTTGAAATCCTTGATCATTGTTCCTACTGACCCTACGATGATGAAACGAGCATATTTCATTATACAATGACAAAGTCCAATTAAGGCCACAGTGACAATGAATGAGAGCGTGGGCCACTTTACCCTACCTTTATTATGCTATGGACCACCCTTGAAGTGATAATAGGTAGCTCAGCTTTTCCTACAAGGGGATGAAAATCTAGAAATACCGTTTCTTTTTATCTAAAGATTTATTCAGCTCCTCATTATTGTGGTAGAGCGATGGCACGAGTTGAGTTTTTTGAAAGTGTCAATTTTTATTGACAGTTGCTAAAATGATTAAATTGTGAGACGTTGAAATCCTTGATCATTGTTCCTACTGACCCTACGATGATGAAACGAGCATATTTCATTATACAATGACAAAGTCCAATTAAGGCCACAGTGACAATGAATGAGAGCGTGGGCCACTTTACCCTACCTTTATTATAAAATCCGTTCGAATAATAAGTGAAAATAGCTGCATATAGTATACCTATAGAAACTCGTTCGAACGTTATTCCATGATCCCTGATGCTACAATCATTTCCATTCTCCCTTCTTGTATCTGCACAGAAATTCTCGTGTACACACTGGGAATTATACATTTGACTGATCAAACACTCGTCCCTCACCCTGCTCGTATCATGTATCTGGTGCATTCCACGCCCAATCGATCTGCCTGTAAACCTCAGGATTTTTTTTTCAATTATAATTGTCCTAAATCTGTTTTGTATGATGTTATGGAAAAACATCCTGTATCAAATAAATGTAAATTAAAAAAATGGCGAATTTTTCATTATAACAACGTATGTATAATTTCATAGTTCGGAAAATCAACCTCATCCATTTCACACCGATGCCGTACCGATTTTTGACAAAAATCTATTAATATTAGTAAATGTTTTTTTTTGTGGTTGCATCCAACGTATCGACTAGGAGAAAAACAAAATAGGGCTGGACCAGAGACAGGTCAAATAAGGGTTAAATACCCTATAAATTTGGCCCACGCATATACATGCATGTATGAAAATACTTGCTCTCATATTCCTGTTACATGTAATATCATGTACTACATATGTATTACGTACATATGTATTTGTATGTATGTATATGTATAAATATATAGAGTATATAGTAGTCGTGATTGTCTACTATATCATGTACTACATATGTATTACGTACATATATATTTGTATGTATGTGTATACATATATAGAGCCGTAGCCGTGATTGTTCACTATATACTCGCAATGGCTGAAAACAGCCATTGCGAGCTGCTTCATAGGAATGCTCATCCATCCAAAACGGCCCTACCCCCTGCCATATCGCTCCTTTGCCACTGCACCCGTCCCTCGAGACTAAATATATGTATATAGTGTGGCCATCAGACGTGGCTTTTCATCGAGACAGCTGCGTATATATATATATATATATATATATATATATATATATATATATATATGTACTAGCGAATTATTTGTACCGCGTTCGCGCATCAATTGACACCAATTGCCGAACAAGAGGAAGGCAAGACTGACTGTAGATCTATACATGTGCGAAATTATGGTCATCGTCGTTGTCTGCTCAATCGTTTGGCTTTTCGACGAAATGCTTTCCCCCATTGGCACAATGATCGACGCTTTCAACAATGATATATAGATGGGTACCCCATTACATGGGATATTCACGTCCATATATATATTAAAAGATGTGTAAATTCGAGCCGGTATAATGATCAAACTTAAAACTGGACAGTAAAATGAATGATCGTCAATAAAACATTACCAGTCTCGTATGAGATTAAACTTCATCGTTCTTGAATTCGTTTCGTTAGCTTAGCCAAAACCTTTCACTTTAGTTACCCCCTCAAAATTCAAGATCGCAATAATGTATAGTTTTTTGATCATTAAAAATAAAGAAAAGCATTTATTTTATAATAAAAATTAATTCGTATGGACGCGGATAGACTTGAAATATGATTTAATATTTCATACGAAAAGGCTAAAGGGTTAATTACGCTGGTTCTCTCATAATGAGATTCGCAGATTTTAAAATCTCATAATAAAAATGGGCAGTACAAAAAAAAGCTTCGAGACTGACGAGAGTCGTCTATTAATGGACTTACCACTGTGAGACTATCGAGCTCGCCGAGCCACTCGTTGAGAAGCTGCTCGGGATCTGTCTCGTTGTCGCTGTCATCACCCCCGTCATCCTCGAACCTCTTCATTTTCACACTCGTTCGTCTTCCTCCACTTCTTCGACAAATTTACACACACTGCAGTATGTAATTTTGGGGCGCCTCTTTTTTTTTTGCACTCTTGTTCACGCGTTACCTTTCGACCCCAGTCTGCAGCAAAAAAAAATATAACAAATATTGCAACATATCCTTGAATAGTAACATCATATGCATTTCATACAGGAATATTTGTCTGACGATGAGATAAAATTGAAAATTAATTATAAAACAATAATATATTTTATTGTATAATTGAGAATCATTTGGCATAATTATTTTTTATAAATAACAATATATTTTTTTTCAATAATTCATAATCAATGACTCAGATAATTACTCTGAGTAATTTTTCATTTTAATTGAGCCCATCTCGGAGATTATAAGAATATGGAATATGGAGAGTCAAGTTCGCGTTAATGAACCTGCCCGAGTTTGCTGATTCGCCCGAGCGAATAATTGAATTCATGCAACGATGAGCACACAGTGCGCGTTTACGAGACCAGCAAAATAGGTGTACGGATCGTGTACACCGGAGTTACACATCGAGGAACGTGGTGTGAGCTGCATTGGTGGAGATCTCAGTGCAGCACGTGCGATGCACATGCAGTAACTGCATGTATTGCACTACGCTATATAGTGTGTTTCGTAGTAGGGATGAATAGGGAGAAAACCTGTCGACCCAGGGGAGTCTCGCGTCAAGGAGCACATCGGCAAAGAGGTACGACGATCGTCCCTGATGAAATGCCGTTCAGGTGATGAGTCAATGAGACTACCATGTGGAGCACCAGACAACAATGTATGGATTGATTTTTTGTCATTATTCGATTTTCTTTGCCTTTTGCAATCAATAAACTCAGATGATTGTCCAAATTGCTAATGGCGTGTCCGAATTCCTCTTAACTTAAATATTTTTTTGGCTTCACACAAATGCGGAATTTAGAGATGTGTCGTCGCTTTACAGAAATTTATGAACTTATGAAGAATGAGGAGTCGATTGAAATTCTTCATACACTATCATAATTTTTTAATAAATGGATTGGGCGATTATGTTACGTAAGAAATGACGTAGTGAGATTGAAGGGCAGCAGTTTTTCTCTAGCGTCCCGTTTTCTGCTGACGGGAGAAATATAATATTTTTGTCATAGTGCAAAGTTCAACTTTGTAATAGATTTCTGCCATATTGAAAACAAAAATTGATAGCATAAATATCAATTCGAATGATCGGATGATTAGATCACGAACTAGTTGAATTGTCAGAGGTGAGCGGAGTTAGAGGTAGAGAGGGTGCTTTCTCGATAAGTTTATCCGATACTCGGGTAAAAGGGGGAGAGGGAAGGATACCGGAAACGGAAATTATGGTTAAATTTGAAGAGGAAATTGATCAGCACATCTCTCGATCCACTTTCCTCGAAAAAGTGATTATCACTTGAATCGCCCATCAATCCTCCAATGGTCGATTGAGTTCCCGGATGAAGGCCCATAAATTACTTTGTCATTAACCGTTTGGGTACCATCAATAGCATGATAATCCAATATCGGAAAAAAATGAATGAATCTATTTTGACATCTTCATTCGTAGCCCTAATTTATATCTGACAAAAAATGAATAATGCCTCGGAAATTAATTCAATTTAAACGAAAATATAAGTATTGCTCATGTATCAGTTAAAGATATGCTGGTGATGACGCTCGATTCGCTGTCAATGGAAATACTTTTGTATTACAATAATCAATTGGTTAACTTTTGCTCATTATTAAATACACAATTATTTGAGATAATATGGAGTGAGACGTTTTTAATGACGATTCGAAGAAAGTTTTTACAACTTTTATGTCCAGATTGATTATCGTTACGTACCTTCATCGTGTCATTTATACTCGTGTTCCAGTGTGTTAATTCTTTGGGATGGGAAAGAGCGACTTATTCATAGATTATATACGCGAAAAGTGTGAAAAATTTATGTGCTTGTTACACACGTTCCTGATGATAATTTATAGTGACAGAGTCGCAAAAATGCAATATCGGAAAAAAATGAATTCATCTATTTTGACATCTTCATTCGTAGGCCTAATTTATATCTGACAAAAAATGAATGATGCCTCAGAAATTAACTCAATTTAAACGAAAATATAAGTATTGCTCATGTATGAGTTAAAGATATGCTGGTGATGGCGCTCGATTCGCTATCAATGGAAATACTTTTGTATTACAATAATCAATTGGTTAACTTTTGCTCATTATTAAATACACAATTATTTGAGATAATATGGAGTGAGACGTTTTTAATGACGATTCGAAAAAAGTTTTTACAACTTTTATGTCCAGATTGATTATTGTGACGTACCTTCATCGTGTCATTTATACTCGTGTTCCAGTGTGTTAATTCTGTGGGATGGGAAAGAGCGACTTATTCATATATTATATACGCGAAAAGTGTGAAAAATTTATGTGCTTGTTACACACGTTCCTGATGATAATTTATAGTGATGGCTGTGTTTTTTTTTCTGCGACAACATTGCGTATCTCTGGGAGCGAGGACACGACTGTTAACCAACATGCCGACTCGAGGACGTCGTCATCACTCGAGAGACTCATCTCTCGTCTTCATAATTTGGATTCAAGTATGTTTTAATTGCCACAAATACCGAGGAAACCGAAGGATCTTACAACTTTGCTCCATAAAGTCCTTACACATATATTCACGGACCAAAGTTTCGCATATGTGTATCTGCTAGTTGGTCGTTTCTCGTTGCGTTTAACGCATCAGCAACAATTTATATTATAGGGAAGCTGCTGGAGCAGCCAGCAGTTACAGCATGGCTTTGGGTCTTGGTCTTGAGACGTACGTAAGTACCTTGAAAACTTTTCAACGGGGAGAAAGTTGGACGCTTCAACTCCCTCCATGTATTACGTGTATGGAGTCGACACGAAAGATTTTTCATGTTCTCAAACGACTGTGAGTTACTGGTGTGGGTCATCATCATGGATGTTTCACACTTTGCCACAAAGACCATCTTACGAGATGCTGCGTGTATTGATGCTGTTGGTCTAGCGCTCTCGTGTGTCGTTGAGACGCTTTTGTCGATATCGAATAGATTGGAAGACGAAGTCGAATATGTAGCTTGCAGAGGCATGAAAAATTCAATAAGTCATTCGCTCGTTTTCTGTCTGAATTCTTTTCATGTCGATATTATATACTATCGAGAAATCAAAGATTGTGAAAATAATGTTTTGCACGTGACACTTCAATGATACGGATAATCTATAACGAGTTATATATAGCCCTGTAACGTCGTATCAACATTACTAAAATTATCCAAAAGACGATTGTTAATTTTTTATCTTTTCGCTCACGTAATTTGTCTCTAATTGTAACAATAGTCTCATCGACAATATATATATATATATATATATATATATATATCCAATATGGAGGAAATATTGCGAGTTTATATACAAAGATATTTTTTTTTATACACATTATACGCTAATTGTATTAGCTAGGATCAAAAATATTATACAACCAAAGGGAAATGACGAACTCAAATATTGTAAATTATTCCGAGTCAAAAAAAAAGCATAGCTTCATTTGCCCATTCTACCCTTCTGACAAAATATACAATATTTAATTTTTTAAATTTAATATTGATTTGTAAAAATGGCTGATATAATTATTTGATTTCAGACATTTTTTTGTAATGACGTTGTTTCTTTCAATTGTGACGATGTCAAATTACATAGACTTGGATGAGTTTTACTGAGACAATGAGAGAAAAAAGACTGCGGGAGCCGAGCTAGCTTTTTCTGCTTTTGATTGTGCGAAAAGAGCATAAGAGTCGATGCGACGATGATGTCATCCAATGGAGATATAATTTTTACTTCGTAATCGTTTGCAAAAATGCGAAGTTTCTCGTGCATTCTGCAAACGTTCAGACTTAGATACACTTTAATTATAACGAATGCATCGTGCAGCAAAATTGCAAGAGCATGTGATCCTGATTAAATGAATGTTGGATGGGTGCGGAAAATGAGGGGAGCGTCCGACAAAAGTCTGACGCACTTTGCGCGCTCTTGTTAGTTTTTATTTATTAGTCATCGCATAAATCTGATATACTCGTATCACTGGTTCACTCCAGAACTCCATCCCATGTCCTTTGCTTAAACAATTTGGTCCGACGATGTTTAATTAACAAGAGAATAGGATAAGTTTTTAATAGAATAATCATTTAAATATTAATTTCGTATTTTTCAAATTCTAGTCTTAAACTCAATTTGAACAAATGACAATGTTATTCATTAATTATAGCCGAAATTTATGAATTATTAATTGAAACATTAGGGAAAATAATTAGTGATTTCATATAGCTATTTAGGCATAATAATCGATGGACAAACAAACGTACACACTTGACAATCTTTTCATTGTGGAATATTTTTCGATCGCGTACATTAATAATTTTGTGCAAATGATTATCTTAATGAAAAATGGTGACTCAAATATCCATATAATTACAGGGTAATTAATTACCTGAATAATATCCTACAGCTTTAATTTCATTTGATTAGTTATTCGATCAATCATTAAAGCTCAATTAATTTAGAAATAAATATAAGGTGATTTTTTTCAATAAAAAAATTCACCATTTCGTGTCGTAAAATCACTCGAGTAGATCACTCTCTACTCATGCATATATTATTTTATCAGATATACAATCATCTAATTCTAAGCAACGAACGTTCGCTTCAGCTGCAGCTGAAACGTCCCAGAATTTATAGAGGCAAGTCGCGTGCCTCCAAGCTCTTCATTAACACTTCTAGATTGTCCGTTTACTTGTGAGCTATATAAACATATACTATTATGGCGAGTTCTCTATATCACCCCTAGTTGTAGAAGCTTACATTATATATTACTATATATACATACTGATAAACGAAATATCTGTGCTATATGGATTGGCAGTAATTATGAGGTAACTTTAGTGATTTTCTTATCAGTTTTCCTTTTTCAGCTTTATGTATTTCTTTCTTCGGTTTTCCAATCAAACAGAATCAAAAAAAGTCAAACAGAATTTATAGAGGCAAGTCACGTGCTTCCAAGCTCTTCATTAACACTTCTAGATTGTCCGTTTACTTGTGAACTATATAAACATATACTATTATGGCGAGTTCTCTATATCACTCCTCATTGTATATTACTATATATATATTCTGATAAACGAAATATCTGTGCTATATGTATTGGCAGTAATTACGAGGTGACTTTAGTGATTTTCTTATCAGTTTTCCTTTTTCAGCTTTATGTATTTCTTTCTTCGGTTTTCCAGTCAAACAGAATCAAAAAGAGTCAAACAGAATTTATAGAGGCAAGTCACGTGCCTCCAAGCTCTTCATTAACACTTCTCGATTGTCCGTTTACTTGTGAGCTATATAAACATATACTATTATGGCGAGTTCTCTATATCACCCCTGATTGTAGAAGCTTACATTATATATTACTATATATATATACTGATAAACGAAATATCTGTGCTATATGTATTGGCAGTAAAGTATTAATTGGCAGGAATCGATCATTTTTTTTCTCACTCCACAATTTATAATAAAAACGATTTCCTCTATCATTATTTCAATAATTTGCAACGCCAGACGAGACTGTACAAAGTGAGAAAATTCTTATTCTCGTTGCCACGAATGCTGTAGAATCTTCTCGTCATGGGGCATGCGTGCGTATATTTTATTACACTGATCGGGTTACCTGTGATCTTGACTACACGCAGTGTGTGCCGCACACCTTATTCCTTTTTATGATCCAGTGATTTATACATGGATACTATATTTATATATGTCCGTTACTCCTCTTCTGACCCTCTCATCGCTATTCAACACTCTTTCGTCCACTCTAGGTAAGTTTACAACATCGTTCATGTACTGGCAACGCGATAAGAAGATTTGTTGGGGACGTTACAGCCCTTTGGAGTAATTCGTTGTGCATAATATATATCGGGCGAATCTCAAGCTTTTACGAAAGAAAAACCATCAGTAATGTTTTTATGAAAAAATTCTTATGAATAAATAAAATATAATATTGATTTTTAAAACACAGTAAAAATGAAAAAAATTCAAATTATTTAATTTCTTAGGATTGTTCGGAATAATTAATCGAAATTTGGTTGGGTACGATTCAAGAGATATAAATTCATTATTTGCCAATTCCATCTGTTATACATATATATTAAATATCATTTAAATTCCTTCCTTAATCAATCACAATGATGAATAGCAATGCAAATATACATACTTATATAATGTATGTGCATTCGACCTCGGGCATCCGTGATCGACGACAATAAAATTGCTAACGAATGCGCGCCTTACCGAGAGAGTCGCTTCTCGTCGCTAGCTCGTATCTTCATTCGTAATAATCCTGACGGAATTTTCTCACTCGCCTTAACTATGTAGTTATTGACGAGAGGAAGACATTGGGATTCAACAGACGTTTTTTCGCACACCAATAGAACGACGGATAGAGTTCATTTTTTATTTTTCTCATGTCATCGAGGAATTCGCATTTTCCTGTTCCTGTGTGTATATGGGGAACGAAACACGAAATTAGCCACACGTTATTGGACCATAATTTCAATTTCCTATAAAGAAATAAAGTAAAGATGCTGATTTTTTTTTTTTTTTAGAAGAGCAGCCCTCGTTTTCGTAATTTAGGTCATTTTTTCCATCAGAATTTTCGTAATTTAGGTCATTATTTCTGATTGAAAAAATGACCTAAATTACGAAAATTCTGATGGAAAAAATGACCTAAATTACGAAAACGAGGGCTGCTCTTCTAAAAAAAAAAAAAACAGCATCTTTACTTTATTTCTCAAATACAATTTTTACATTTTATCAAATATCTACGCTACTCGAGATTTTCTTCAAACAAGGTTTAAAATTTTGGTAAATTTTGTATCTATACTCAGACCCACTAAAAAGGCAAAAACATGGCATGAGCCATAATTTCATATGGACTGCCCGAAATAGATATTCAAAATTAAAAAGTATAAATAGTTATTATAAACCAGTGAAAAATTAAATGGATGTGTTGTATATACAGTCATCTTTTAAGTCATCGATTACAATGCTTTTAATCACGCTTTCTCCATTTTCATGCTCGAAAATTATTTTCATATCTTACGAACAGGTGTGCGGGCAGTAATTTATAACTCACATTGCAAACATTGATTTATTTCTAAATACAAACATTAATAATTCGAACAAAGGAAATATAAATTATTTTCTCTAAACAATTTTTTTTATCTCTCATTTTGGCCAAAACTATCCGTTGATTCAGTTCATAATTTCTTTTTCTGACAATTAAGTGTGATTCTAAAATAATCAAGCATTTATAATGGCTATATTTTAATCGTTTTTTAGAATTAATTAAATTATTTATGATTCTTTCAGGTGGAAGATTATATTTTTTTGCCGAGCTTTTGTTGAACGATGAACGGGCAGGTCGAGCTGAGACGGTGAAGAGAGTATAATATGGTTTATGGGCAATTACCGTTGGACGCCGTAGGGCGAGTTCACAAGGAGAAATAAAGACACGCAGATAGTTTCGAGAACAATATTGTGCGATATGCCGTTGTGCATAGTCCGCATAAAATGGCGAGCCCGAGTTTCGAGCTGGCGAGATAATTCTCCTCGTGAACGAGACGAATCGGTTTAGCGATACAAAACGAACGCGAGAGAGATGCAATAAAAACGCGGAGAGATGCTAGACAGGCGGAAGAGATTCAAACGGGTGAGGCAGCCCATCCAATGAACGTCGAACGATGAACTCGTCGAGATATCGACCAGAATCGAACAAAGTATTAGCAATACAAGAAAACATTATCGAAGATTCAAACATTCAGTCAATAAAAGGCAGTCAACGGTCTACAATAGTTTTATACCATGTATGGAGAATTCCATAAAATTTAATCGATTTTTTCGGCATTGGAGCCATTTTTAGGAAATCGTCCAATCGCAAAAGTAAACGAAGAAATATTTTTTTCAATACGATTGGAATTCAAAAAAAACATATCGGCCCAATAAATATGACCCTACATTTTTTTTTTACTGTATAGGTGAATGTTTTAGAATCATCTTATAAAAACCTTACTTATTGTAACTTAAATGGAAAAATTTGACCGTGCTCATTCCACGAAAAATGTACAAGTTCATGCTCCAAAATTTCTCGCCGGATTTATTCACAAAAACCTGACCAATACGAGAAGTGAATTCACCTGCGTAGTGATTAATAAATTTGACAAAAATCGTATATATAGCAATTTTTTATCGTTTCGTCGTTCGTTTTTACTATCGAAGATAATTTAAAAAAAATCTGATTGAATTTCAAAATGGTGTGGTCCTTGCAAATTTTCAACTGTAAATAATAAAGTAATAAATCGAGCATTTGTTCAATCGACCATAGTTTTTTTAAATAGTTCGAAAAATAGAGCCAATGTTATTCTGCTATACGATTAGAAAAAATTGTTTCATCAACTCAATCCAATGGAAACGGCCTGACAATAACATTTTTTTTATGGCAACAAAATGTTTGGTTACTCCAAACATGCGTTGATCAACTGAAATGGATAATTGTCGACGTAATACAATAAAAAATCGTTATACTGACAGAACATTTATTTGACAGCCCAAACTAATCCTATTTCTCAGAGCAAATGCTAATGTAAAATTATGTTTTTCTTAGGAAATTATTTTTTTATGTGCTAAAATATTGATCTACAAATATAAATGAGAAAAAATTGTTCCCGAATTCTTCAGGCTTCGCTTGTTTTTAAATAATTAATGTTTAAATCTACACCGTTTGGAAATGAGTAATTGCTCCATATGATAATTTTCAAGGATACCCTGATGTTATTATTTTAGGGAGATACGAGGCTTCAGTCAGTTTTCCATATATAGAAGCGAGATATATTTAGCGAGCCCTTGGCACAGCCCTCAGCTTGCAAGCTCGTGGATATAGTGATACATAAGAGTCATACCTAAGGCCGAACCGAGCAGGAGCATAGACCGAAATATCGATTCGCTAGATTAATAATGCAACGGGCTTAGCGTCGCGAGACAAGAGAGGAAAACTCTCTTTGTACGCGTACAGTATCGTATAGCAACCAGTCCGAGCTCAATGATATTATTTATACAACCGGTGTAAGCCTTGTTCGTGTAATACTCGCTGTTTGAGAACCGTTTTCATTAATTTAACACGACGTCGGCTTATGCCGATGAAACTTTTTATGTTGATACGAAGTTTTTTTTCAAAATTTTATAATCTCCCGAATTGTTCGTGTTGATTTTTCATGGAAGACAAAGCATCATGCACCGGTATCGTCGTATGTTGTTTTAAATATTTTTCATATTAATATTTCGTTGTACTACAAGAGAGGAAGAATTCTCTTTAAGCAAGAAAAATAGGATAGGAAAATCAATATTTTCCATTAATAATGTCGCCATTATTATTTCAAGTTGTTCCATTTTTACGAAAAATTTCATCGATTTACATACATTAAAATACATACACTTTTCCAAATCCATGTTTTTATCCGAACTCATAAACGATGTTCTCAACTTATCAACATCAGGAATGAAAATGCCACTAGAAAAAATTCAAAGTCAATTTCTGTTAAGACATTCTCAATGGGGAATTCTCTTTAAGCAAGAAAAATAGGATAGGAAAATCAATATTTGCCATTAATAATGTCGCCATTATTATTTCAAGTTGTTCCATTTTTACGAAAAATTTCATCGATTTACATACATTAAAATGCATACACTTTTCCAAATCCATTTTTTAATCCGAATTCATAAACAATGTTCTCAACTTATCAACATCAGGAATGAAGATGCCACAAGAAAAAATTCAAAGACAATTTCTGTTAAGACATTCTTAATGAGGAATTCTCTTTAAGCAAGAAAAATAGAATAGGAAAATCAATATTTTCCATTCATAATGTCGCCATTATTATTTCAAGTTGTTCCATTTTTACGAAACATTTCATCGATTTACATACATTAAAATGCATACACTTTTCCAAATCCATTTTTTTATCCGAATGCATAAACAATGTTCTCAACTTATCAACATCAGGAATGAAAATGCCACTAGAAAAAATTCAATGTCAATTTCTGTTAAGACATTCACAATAGTTAATCGTCAAATATATATATATATATATATATATATATATATATATATATATATATATATATATATATATAGTAGAAAAACGAAAAAACAAAAGTCACGTGACTTTCAGTGAAACGCATTACTCCTGTTTATTAGCTCTATACGATCAGTCGGGAGGAAAGACTTTCAACTAGAAACCTTTCTGCCCCGCATAAGTGTGCGTTTACCACGAACTAGCATAGACACAGGTATAATGAGAATGCAAAGTTACTATACGTAAAACGCAGAGACGAGACTCTCGCGTGTCCTGTTACCGTGAATTGTATGCAGTTGCAGTCTGTGGTTTGTAGCAGCTACTATAACCAAACAGTTCGTGGTACACGTTAATGTCTACCATTACATATTACACATCAGTGCATACAAATATCTACAGAGACTATTATCTATTCTGTATGAAGTTATCTTTCTCACTTCGTAGTGTCAGAGGCGTCAAGTGAAATTAGCGTCGTCGTCGCAGGTTGGCGATTATTTCCAGACAAATGGAATAAGAGATGGGACGGAAGGATTACCAGAGCGTGTACATATGCAGTGTCATCCTACTGTTGCACTTGCACTCCAAGTTTCTTGGCTCACGCGATCTTCGAGAGGAGCTGTGCAAAAGTTCTGAATGTTCCATTACGCGTTCTGCTGGTTCTTATCTTGCAGAAAATGTCCTGCACATAATGTATATGAAAGGTTTCACAATAATCCGACCATCAGGATGATTACCTCGTAATTGTCGAGGTGATTCAGAATACGTATTTTTGGCAGGGAGCCAATGAAATATTTTCAACTCACTATTGGATCAACTTTTCGTATAGCATCTGTAGAACGTGTCAGCTGTATTTTTGTACCAACTCTACATGGTTGAAGGAAAACTGGGGATACTGGGTTTGGGTTTGGGTTTGGGTTTGGGGAACGGAGTATGCATGGAGCAGTTCGACGCAGGTTAGACAATATGCAAACGGTTTCTACAATACATAGATAGGTAAAAGGGGTGATGACAAATTGGGCTTATTGTACAACCTCGTAGACATGATGCAAAATTTAGCCTCAAACCGTTTCATTAGTCTGGTCAGTTAAACTGCTGCCTATAATTGTCCAATTGTTCAGAGATTAAACTACTGAATTGGGCAGTTGAAACTGCCAAATTGAAAAGCTGTACTGAGCAGTCTAATTGTCAAGTTAAATGACCGTCCAGCGGTCAAACTGTTCAACTGGATCAACTTTACGTATAGCATCTGTACAACGTGTCAGCTGTATTTGTGTGCCAACTCTACATGGTTGGAAGAAAACTGGGGATACTGGGTGGTTGAACAGAGTATGCATGGAACGGTTCGACGCAGGTTAGACAATATGCAAACGATTTCCACAATACATAGATAGGTAGAAGGGTGGTGACAAATTGGGCTTATTGTATAAGCTCGTAGACATGATGCAAATTTAGCCTCAAACCGTTTTATTAGTCTGGTCAATTAAACTGCTGCCTATAATTGTCCGATTGTTCAGAGATTAAACTAATGAATTGGGCAGTTGAAACTGCCAAGTTGAAAAGCTGTCCTGGGCAGTCTAATTGTCAAGTTAAATGACCGTCCAGCGGTCAAACTGTTCAACTGTCGAGTTATGTTATTGCCCTGGAGTCAAAGTTTCATTTGTCCAGTCAAAAATTGTGCAATTGTCAAACTGGATAGTCTGAGGAAAATAATTGTCAATAATTCAGTTTTACACATCGTAAGAAGTGTATAATTGAAATGAAGGTGCTCAATCCGGAATAATTCTATCAGAATAACCGAATAATCGCACTTTTCAATTATCTCGTCCGTTGTAATATACTTTCTGGAAAGTTGGTTTTTTTTTTACTCGTAAGGGTTTGTAAAATATGATTGATTATATGCATTGTTGTCTGCGGTACATGTAGAGAAAATAATCGACTACTTTTCGAGATCATCACATGCCACCCAATGCTAGAAAAATTACAGACTATTTGCAAAAAAATTCCTAGCCCAAGCCTGCCTTATCTTGAATTACATTTAAAAATGTCCCCTTTAAAATGCACATTTTCAGACACCCAAGTTTTGTTACTGCGTGGTGCACGAGACTCGAAAATTTGTTATTAATTAAAAAAATATATACATACATGTCATAGTTAGTTAAGGATTTTTGCATTTAATAGACGTTAACCTGTCCAGTTTTAAAATTTTGTCTAAATTAATGCTACTGTGATGAAGGACTGCCCTTCGACTGTACAAAAACTACTGCTTGCTAAAAAGAATCATCGCTAAAAAAAAATGTCAAAGCAAAGTGCGATGACACCATTGAATGTCATTAACTCAAAGCCCGGCCCGCGATAATATCCAAACCAAAAAAAATTAATTTACCATTTCATCATGATTTGAAGGGGACCAGAGTAACTCAGAATACATACACGAACTCGTGTCTCGTATTAGCCATTTGTGCTGGAATCTCCCTCGCGTATGAAATTGCTGGGGCACAGAGAACGATTCACGCACGCATATAAATTTACGCACATGCGTTTTCGCATATTCCATTATATGTAGGAAAATTCCTGTATGCAGCGAAAGCTCGCGTGCAACTGTTGCGTATGCATTAGCCAGAGAAGAGAAGGACCAATGAGTCCAAAAAGGGTTGGAGAAGAATTTCGATTTAAATTGTGCATGTGTATGACGGAATTCGCGCGTAACATTTTTCGTCCCGATATTGATCACCGAGAGTCCTCGAGCGTTATTCTCGCAATCGAAACGCATCGTCGCACGGAAATCCACAGCAATATGAACTGAGTGAGATTTTTTTTTTTATGGAAACAAAAAAAAATAAAAGTATAAATAAAAACTATTCATATATTTACGGTGCGTGTGCGCTGTACGAGACAACCGAATGATTTGTCCTGGTCTCTCTGTCTTCTCATGAATATTTCATTCACGTGCAGGGTAGGATATTTAATATACATATATATATTTATATTTATATATATACATATACATATATATAAATATATATATATATATATATATATATACATATATATATATATGTATACAGGACAGGTAAACCCAGCAACTAGAAGGGATTAAATGCTCCGCTGTATCGAAAAATACAGTACATGTATTTATATAGACTTATATGTATTTCTCGTATACGGAGTATTTTATTCCTTCTGGATCTTACTCAGTGCACAAACATCGATAACAGATTCGCGATTTAATCACGGTGCAGTATTTCATATAGTTGTTGTTTGCTTAGTAATATTTACATTAACAACGTGGAGCAGTATAATTTTTTGTCCCATATGAAGATTAAATGGTCCAATGGTTATTGCAATTCCTCATAAAAATCTTCTAGAGTAGTAAAAAAGATACGAAACAAAAGTATTAGGAAAAGTTTACGGTAACAGGAAATAATTGTTAACTTTTCTTGCTGATTATCGCGACGTATTACCTTTTATAAGGATGATCGAATAATTAAATCCACCAATTAATCAAAAAAATAAATTTGTCGACGTAGAAAATGAGCAACTTCCAGCTCGCTCAAATAATTGTAATTCGATTAAAAAATAAATTATGCATCATTTTCATTGATTTCATTTTCCTCGTTTAATAAGTCCTTCTGCCTGTCAAAAATCTACGAAGGCCTCAGCATATTATCACAGCTACCTTATGTAATAATTGAAAGAATTCTTCGACTTCTGGACGTTTATTAAAAAAAACTCTGACGTTAAAGTGATGATTTTCTTATGATGACTTATGAGGGTTCTGGAAACATCGATAATTACGCCAAGGGTGGTGGTACGAAAGAAAACGATATGAATCGTTACGTACTACCGTCTTGGAGAAGAGGTAATATCGGTTTTACTCTTTTCACTCTTCATTCGCCAGGATATAAAAGCACAGAAGGCAGGATGCGGGCCGAAGACAGCACGTTCTAAGACCTATATTTTATGTATATATACAGGTCTACTTCATTTTATGTAATCACTCACACACACACACATATATAAGTATATATGTAAAAGCTTCCGGTAGAGGGAAGAATGCACCCTTTGCACCCTCTTTCTCGTTGCTCTCTATACTTTCTAACCGCAGCAACGCCCCGATTCGATCGATCCTCGTCTTCTCTCGCGTTTTCTATATATCTATACAATATATTCAGAGATAGTGTAATCACTTTTTCTTTTACCTTTTTTTTTTTCTATTCGCGTTTACAACCGAGTGTGTCCTCCCCAGGTATTTTCCGCGCGCCAACTGCTTACTTAATTCACGTTCCCCTATATAGAGAGTACACTCAGACAAATTGGAGGAGTACAACAGATTTTATTGAATTCAAATTTTACTTGATTCAAATAAAAATTCGTATGGAAAAGTTGGATGGATTGAATTTTATTTGTATTGAAAATTCATTAATATTTATCATCATTTTAATTTAATTGGAACAAACAATTATTTTTATGTACGTGAATCATGTAATATGCAGTTTCGATTAATCAATTTTTCTCGTTTACATAACTGTGATCAGCTGATCTATTCATCGAATTTTACCGTTTAAAAAATATGCCAACTTTTCGATAGAAAGAGTCAGATAATATCGACAAGATCGTATCTCGATTATTGATGTGACTGATAAAAAAGTCTCCGACTATTCGGCGAGGAGTTTACACATATTGCCGATATATCGTTTTTCATTTATAAACTTTCTCATTTTAGGCTTAAGGGATAAACACCTCAAAGTATTATCCAGTGACCAATAAGTCGTCTTTCTTATATCTTGCAAGAGCATTTTATGACTTTTAGTGGGTAAACTTGGAGAGTAGAAATATTAGAAGAATATAATAAAGAATCGCTTTGGCAAGCAAACTTTAGACTTTCTGTGCCCCGCGAAGCTGGTAAGCTCTGTGTTGTATCTGTATCTATTAGAGTAGAATCAACCCCGACTTTGACAAGATGTTGGCCCACGAGTATAAGATCCGGGCAATCCCTGTGGCATACTATAGAAACACGTACAGAGTCATCCAGACAAATAGTGGAAATGAATCGTCCTGAATCCCTCCATCTCACTTTTCTGCTGGCGATATATAGTTCTTGGACTCCTCGAAATTGGGGGTTGGCTGTACACACACACATACACGCACACACATGTACAATACATTAAACTCGAGAATTTCTCCCTCTTGATAGCATCTTCAGAGAGGAAGGAGGATGCTTCGCTACAGTCAACTCGTGACTCACGTTGAACTTTCCTCCAGCGAGCAATCACTGTCCTCTGCAATCGACCCCCATCCCCTTCCCGAGCTGTCAAATAGGAAAAGGGCCAGCGAGGGGAAGCAAATCGTGTGTATGTTCGATTAGATTTAAGGGAAGATAAATAAAATACTTTGTGACGGAAAACATAAATAAATAGCTGAAGAATAGTTCGGGCATATATTTCGAAAGACTGGAGGATGAGGGAAAAAAATGTAATTTTTTATCGCTTTCAAATTTTTTTGCAAATAATTTAAGTGATGTCAAAATAAAAGAAACGTATATAAAATGATTTTTATTAGGATCATTTTCATGATTATTATTGTTATTACTGTAAATGAAGTAAAAAAAAAACAAATATGAATTTTTAATTCTAAAATGCATTGTTTAACCGATTTTAAACTGACTAACAAATTTCCATTAAAGGAGAAACGTTTCATAATAAAGTAGTGGTAGCTCTGCGATCCAGTTGGATCTGATAGTTTTGGAAAAAGATTTTTATCTATAAAAATAAAAATATATATACATTTGGTAAATGACACAAAGAAAAAATGACGCAAAGAAAAAAGAATAATAAATGACTGACGCAAAGAAAATAAACGTAGAGAGGTCCGTCCATGTGCAGCTTATCAATCGAGAATTATGTCCTCTGTACTCTCGCGAGGACTGCACGCGGAACGCGGATATCCGGGAGGTTAAGGGAGGGCTGGAGAGTGGGTGGAAGGTTGAGAGCCAGCCTGAAATGGAACGGAGCAACGAACGACGATGTCGACGAGTGAGTGTTTTAACCACCCTGCGAGGGACTCGTAACGAGAACACACAGAGGGAACTACCCGAAACGTGAGTGAACACGAGGTATGTGCAAGGAAGAAAATGAGTGGGAATGAGATAGCGAGACTGCGGAGTTGGGTACTTGGCAAAGGAGTCGCTCGATAAACCGACGTTGCCCTTGGCAATGCAAAGTAATAATGGCCTCTCTACGTAGCTTTGACAAGCTACCGTACTATGGTATATTATAGTATTTATACTATACGTGTATATATGTATGCGCAAAATAAGTGTATATATATATATATATATATATATATATATATTGTGCTACTTGAAGGCAACGATTAAACAGGATCAACGTGAAGGATTCTCGGGTTCTTGTGTGAACACTATAAAATTTAAGTCAGCAACAGAAATTCTCTCTTCTGTACACGGATGGGGCTTACAGAGTCACCCTCATCCACTTTCCATACAAGAGGCTTTTGTAAATCGAAAAAGCTTTTCATAATTTTACATTCATTTTATATTAATTTATATGAATTCGATGACACTTAACCATTTTTTAAATGGTGCAATTATATCTGAGATATATTAGTAGTTATTTAATACGACGCATAAACATTATGCTGCTCTTCGCAAAAATATTCACGACACCACTGATCGAATATTGGTCTTAAAATATTAGGAAACGAAAAAGATGCAAATTTATAAATTTATAAGAGCTGCCGTCGTTTTCCCCTGAAGTGACGATGCATGTCAACAAATTAACATCGCAAGTATATGACTACTGAAAGAAAAATCACCCTCTAGCCCGCCAGAAATTTTCCCTCCTTCGAAGCATTAGCTTTCCTGAAAATTAAAGATCTGATCGCCTGTATGCCGATGGTATTTCATGATAGAGTAGTGGACAGATTAGGATTTCCTGAAAAACTAACTTCCATTTTAGAAAAATATGCTATGCCAACCATTAGCATTGCACCGAAGTAAACGATGGGCATGGCATGGACATGAAAATGTTAGAATAGTATCTTATGACAGTTTAGTACTTTTTATGGCTTCTCTACATTTATTTTCGTTACGTCAGTATTTTATAATCGAATAGGATTTTAGAACAGAATAGCAATCTACGACAGAGTAATATTCTCTGCCAGAATAGTATTCCAGTATTCTGTTGCAGAATATTGTATTTTATAACCCCACAGTGTATTCTGTGGAAGAATCCAGGTCTCGATGATAAAATAGTATTTTGTGACCAGATAGTTTTCGTTTAAAAAAATAGTATTTTGTGACCAGATAGTTTTCGTTTAAAAAAATAGTATTTTGTGACCAGATAGTTTTCGTTTAAAAAAATAGTATTTTGTGACCAGATAGTTTTCGTTTAAAAAAATAGTATTTATTCTATGAAAGAATATCGTATTCGACAACTCAATACTATCGGGTCTATATTTGAATATCTCTGTTGTTATTACCCGGTAGTATTTTATATACTGCCCTTCTCACGTGATGATCTCACGTGATCCATATGGATCGAAAGCATATAGAATTCTGATGGGTGTTCCATTCAGGCTCCCGTGACACATCATCTAATATTTTAGGATGTTTGATTTTGTATTTTATCATGTTTCCACGAGGATAATACTTTAATTATTTTCATAACAATCGTGTAAAATTTGTATCTCTTTTTAAATATAAGAGAAAATTTATTGTAACCTCCACATGATTTTTTTAAAAAAGTAATCGATATCATGTATACGAAATCACATTTTTTAAGCATTTCCGCTTGCTTACATGCTGATTATATATAGTCAAACGAAGGAGTTCCTTCTCTGTTATATTTCCTCCCACACTTTACTATTAGCATAGATTTTCGTTTTCGCTTCGTGATTCATGCCCCATCGGGCACAACAATTTATCAATCTTGTGAAAGGGCAATCGAGAATACATCTGTAGAATATGTGTATGGATTAACATATCTCCATTTTATTTATCAAATTTTTTCTGTAAACTCGAATCATTATTTCATGTTATCTCAATTTAATCCGGGGGCTTCGAATAAGTCTGCACTATATCACTCCGAGTATTATTTTAATTGGAATTATCGTAAGAGTTTCTATACACGTAATTCTAATAAATGTGTTAGACGCGAGTCACACGTCCTTTGTTGGACGTTGTACGTTTATTGATTGTTGTACTTTTGTTACTTTTTTATTGACTTTGTTCATTGATTGTTGACTTTGTTGTACGTTTATTAATTCATCTTGATCAATTTATATTCAATGATGCGATTAGTTGTTTTGTCCCAGCCACTTACCCCTTGAATACAATAATTTCAACATCGCGAGTATCATTCTCGGGAACTTAATTTTTTTTATCTGCATGCCTGGAAAAATATTTGATGGTCGAGTGCACTTTGTCCACGAGTATGCTATGCCATAAAAATATTCATAATAGTAGAAATAACAGATTAATGTTCCACTCTTATTTCCAAATTTTGGGATATTTTAATTTTTATCCCCTAAATCAAATAATCATGTCTTAAATATACAAGAAAATAATAATAATAATCATCGTATAACAGGTATTTGAATTTGAAACGATAAAAAAAAAAGTTCTGATAAAACAATTAGGAATGTGGTGTTATGATTAATAAAAAATGTAATCTTCATTATAAAATTATGTTCGTTCAAAATTAGTCTCCATGGCCAAAAAAGTCGATTTTTTTTTTTTTTTTTACAGTAATTATGCACGTCTAATATTAAAAAATCTCCTATTTTAACTTCATCGCAATCTTCTCTGATTTTTTTTCTCAAACATTTCTCATACTGCCTTCGATATATTCTTATAATATTCCGAAAACACTCGACGAAAATTCGGTCAGAAATTCGTCGATTGTGGATGAAACGAACCCGCGATGATTTTGTAACGCCCACCGAATATCAATGTGGAAATTGTTTCGGGACTTGCTGGACGTGCAAGCGACTTATTAATACACTACGCGTGAATAAAGACGTTGCATCCACAGGTCTCTGACTCCTATACACGCTCAACCATTCCGGTAGATCGAGATCGATAAACGGCAAGAAACGACAACGAGAGAAAGATGATGATAGTCTCGCTTTATGAATGGGAATAGTATTCATTAACGGTACAAGCTCTAAACACACTGCAGGCATACCATTTTTGTGCTCGAGACGTCTCTTCGTAAAATGTTTTATTTTCTTCGCTCGTGTTTTGCCGATTAGGGCCTTTATTTTTTATGACAAAATATTGTCTCTGTAGAGTTAGAAAATTCCGTTTTTATTAACGGCGATATGTTAATTTTTTTTACGCTAACCATGAAAGTATATTTTTAAAAAATCACCGAAATTCCAAAAATAAATTATACCTGACTTTCAAGATATCTATATAAATAAAAATAGTGAAAAATCATACTTTAACAAGTTCCAATACGATAACAAGTTGCATGATTGTTAATTATTTTTTTTAAGTATTTTTTTCGTGAGTTTCTCCTGTTTAATTATAAGCTGAGTTGAGTTTATATGCAAGCAAGAGGAGCAACATGGCAAATAAAACACAAAAAAATCAAATTGATGATCCTAAAGAAGATTGGTCCAATTTTTTGGCCAGCAGGCACCACTATAGGTATATATACGCATTGGAATTAAATATGTGAGACTGGGTAAAAAAAAAGAATTTAATGGTAGAGGAGAGTTGATGCTCTGACGTGAAAAATCGACTCGAAATATGAGTAAAAAAGAGTGGAGGGTAAATAGTAAATAGTAAAGAAGAGGATCCTCTCACTCTCTAATCGCTTGGATATTTCGATAATGCCACAGATGTATGTACAATCGTTCCATAGCATGAGAATAAGAAGAAGAAAATGAACGTGAAGAGGCATACAAAGAGGACTATGTACTTCAGGCCAGTGACCGGAAATGATAAAATATGCGGGGCCGAGCGACGCTGTAGGACGAAATTGACTTTAGGTTGGATAATTAAAGAATACTACGAAGGTAATATATAACTATGGTTGCGATATCGGAATTTTTTAGTGGAGAAAATCCTACGGAAAATCAATGATATGAACGCGGCGCCAATAATATTAAGTTATTTTGCGGATATAAAATTGAGGTCGAAAAAAAATTGAACTTTGAACTGGAGCAGACATAAAATCAAACATGCATCATAAAATAAAGTCAAGTGAAAGCTTCCTCAGTTGTTTACTTTCATTATTCATTTGTTATCATTAAGCATTTATTATAGAACGTGTATTGTTGGCGAAAGTAAAAATGGAATAAATACAAATGAGACTTTGAAACTGCAGTCTATTAATTATACTTGGCGTCGCGCGTCGAGACAATACTCTCCGCTTGATCAAACAAAGCCGCGTGTAATCTATTCCAGTCACTTTACTTAAGTCATTTACTGTAATATGTTGGAACATCTATTAAGAAGAAGACGCATTTTAAGAGCATTGAGAAAAGCCACGAATAATCATACAACGAGAGAAAAGGGAAAAATCCTCTTCGGCGAAAAAATGCATTACATTTATAATTCATAAGAGAGGCGCCACGTCGCTCATCTCGCTCCATTATGCTCTAACAAACACGAGAGACCTTCCTTTCTCCCTCTGTCTCTCGACCGCGATAAGACACTGCGAAACTCATCTCGCATGATAAATTCAGATGATTGCGCTCCCACGAGGCTTCTCTCGCGTGAGAGAGAATGCCGGACTATTCCGACTGCAAAAATCTGCCTGCAATTTTATCGCAACCTATGGAGTATGCGCACTTCTGAGTAAAGTTAATGCACTGGAAAGGGAGCAGTAATTATTTGGCAAACGGTGAAGAATTTTATGGAGATTTTTTAACTGGACTCTGGATAGTTTTACGTTCCGTATTTTAATTGCCTTACGAGATTGTATAAGTTATGGAAGTTTTCCATCCGTCCCCCACCCCCTTTTATATTTGCACAGCCGCGGGACCTGATTGGCTCGGCGGGTGTGCCCGGATGGAAAACGCGGCTTATGTTGCGCCGTTAATGAGATATCTTAAACAGTTAACAGTAGTCGGTAAGAAATAAAATATTAACTTTTGGTGTATTGAGACTCGAGGAAATTGCAAATCTGCATCAGATGCAGTTTCAAGTTCTGCCTAATGTAGAATTTTCCTTCTGCCCGAAATGTCTCGAGAGCGAAAATATTTTTCTATTGACTAAATCTTCATTCTCAGAGGTCCAAATCAAAATAGTTAGTTTGCATTTTGTATTATTCTAGACATATGCTGATGCATTGAATCGAGTATTTCCTGAACCGTAACTTTGTTCAATCGCCCTTAGACGCAAATTTACCAGAGATAAAATTTTACTCTCTCAATATAAGAAAACTGGAAACTTTTCCTGGAGCTTTTCTAATGTTACCATTGCACAGAGGACGGTCTCCTATCGGTATGAAGCGGTTATACCAGTCGGTAACAAATAAAGTATTAACTTTTGATGTATTGAGACTCGAGGAAATTGCAAATCTACATCAGATGCAGTTTCAAGTTCTGCCTAATATAGAATTTTGCTTCTGCCCGAAATGTCTCGAGAGTGAAAATATTTTTCTATTGACTAAATCTTCATTCTCAGAGTTCCAAATCAAAATGTTTAGTTTGCATTTTTTATTATTCTAGACATATGCTCATGCACTGAATCGAGTATTTACTGAACCGTAACTCTGTTCAATCGCCCTTAGACGCAAATTTACCAGAGATAAAATTTTACTCTCTCAATATAAGAAAACTGGAAACTTTTCCTGGAGATTTTCTAATGTTACCGTTGCACAGAGGACAGTCTCCTATCGGTATGAAGCGGATATACCAGTCGGTAACAAATAAAGTATTAACTTTTGATGTATTGAGACTCGAGGAAATTGTGAATCTACATCAGATGCAGTTTCAAGTTCTGCCTAATGTAGAATTTTCCTTCTGCCCGAAATGTCTCGAGAGTGAAAATATTTTTCTATTGACTAAATCTTCATTCTCAGAGTTCCAAATCAAAATGTTTAGTTTGCATTTTTTATTATTCTAGACATATGCTGATGCATTGAATCGAGTATTTCCTGAACCGTAACTTTGTTCAATCGCCCTTAGACGCAAATTTACCAGAGATAAAATTTTACTCTCTCAATATAAGAAAACTGGAAACTTTTCCTGGAGATTTTCTAATGTTACCGTTGCACAGAGGACAGTCTCCTATCGGTATGAAGCGGATATACCAGTCGGTAACAAATAAAGTATTAACTTTTGATGTATTGAGACTCGAGGAAATTGTGAATCTACATCAGATGCAGTTTCAAGTTCTGCCTAATGTAGAATTTTCCTTCTGCCCGAAATGTCTCGAGAGTGAAAATATTTTTCTATTGACTAAATCTTCATTCTCAGAGTTCCAAATCAAAATGTTTAGTTTGCATTTTTTATTATTCTAGACATATGCTGATGCATTGAATCGAGTATTTCCTGAACCGTAACTTTGTTCAATCGCCCTTAGACGCAAATTTACCAGAGATAAAATTTTACTCTCTCAATATAAGAAAACTGGAAACTTTTCCTGCAGCTTTTCTAATGTTACCATTGCACAGAGGACAGTCTCCTATCGGTATGAAGCAGTTATTTGTACGAAGCTACCCCATACTGTTAGTGATTGCTCATTATCGGAATGACCAATTGGCTATCTAAAAAATCTAAAAAATAATATCATGTTATGTCTCGTAGGTGATTTAATAACATGTCTTTTGATTAACATTTGGAATGTGACTGTGTCATCCCTAAATAGAATCCCCATGTAGTTTTCCGCGTCAAATAATCTTTTGCAAAAATCCTCCGCTCATTTCTACTCGGAAACTGAGGCTTTATCTGAGATTTCTAATAAAATGTTCACAACCGTTTACAGCAAAACAAAGCTTAACCCAATGAACCCTATGCCTTATGCACATTCAGATATCTGTAAATCTCTTTTTACCATTAAAACTTGCCTTCGGGAGCTACAAAATTATTTTCTTTGCATTTCCTTCGAACAACAACCACGCCGAAGCATTCTAGACAGTTCGGCACAAATTCTTGCACAAATGTACATCCAGTCGAATTTTTTTTAACGTTTCTGCCTCCACATGTATACATATGTATATGCTGAGCAGCAGGCGCCATCCGGATGAGATTTCTCGCTCTTCTTGCCGTCATCCTGCACGAGAGTGGCCTGTGGTCGCTATAGAGGCTCATATATTGAGCACCCTTACACGTACTTGTCACGTCACACACATGTTTAAATTATCATAAAAACGTTTGAAATAAATGAATGTGTGTATGTAAATATTATAAATGCATATAATAATGTAAGTGTGTTCATGCGATGTGTTGAGGTTACGGATACGAGCTGTGGCAAATCTCGATTTCACGAGCATCGACCTCACCAACCCATTTTTGATCCACCCAACAGTTCATACTTGTATATATATATATATATATATCGTGTCTGCTTGTTTCTCTTCATAATAAGACGTATCTACTCAATCGCGGACACACTTGTAACACACTCTTTACCATCTCCCCTCGTTGTCTGTGAATGCCCTGGCTTGTGCTCCAATCATTTTTGCATATCTCCGATCGAATTCATTGGAAAGTATAGAAAAAAAAAAACGGAATATTGACACTTTTTCACTTAATTATGCCAGTGACAAGCACTGACATAATTAATCAAGAATTCATTTACTGAGCCCTCGAGCATAAATATTTTAATTGTATTATACTTGGAGAAATTTTGAATCGTTTTATAAAATATATTCTATGGTTCATTTGATTAAAATTGATTTTGTTTGGGTTAGAAATCTGTAGTAATAGACGACTGATATATTTAATTGTATTGAGTAAAACGTGTGCTATCGTCCTTGTTGTAATCACTTATCTTTTTTATCCTTCTCTCGTTTATTTTCTTCTGAGAGTCTATATATATATATTTATTTATCTATGTATCAAGAATATTTCTCTTGGCGAACAGAGAGCCAAAGTTATTTACCCACGGGCAAAAGTTATCGGGGCAGGAATAAACAGATTATCGACAACCCACACACAGCGATATTCGATCGTGGCACCCAAGAATGGCCTATGAAGGGGATGGCTCCACGTTTCTCGAGCTTTTCGTCTCTCTGTCGTTTGTCGATGAAACGATATCGCACACACGCTTATTGCGCGAAAGGAAAGGCAAAAAACGAGGCGACCACCATCCAGTCGCAGCCAACAGACACGCTCATGAATCGGCTCTGCATGATTCATCCGTAAAATATTATGTCGAGAGATTCGCGATGATACTCACACACAAATGCAATTTTCTACCACACTCTCGCTTTTACGCCCACGTGACACTTTATATATATATATGTATATGAGTATTTTTAGTGCCTACACACAATGTCTCTTTGCTTAGGGAATTTTCCGTATTCTATTCACTGTTTTTCTCCTCGTTTTCCATTCAACACTGTGCTGTGTGAAAATAAATAACTAGATTTATTTTTCGGTCAGGCTCGATACATCTGGAAGACTTTGAAAAAATAACGATCCAAGCATTTGTAACTTTTCTGCCGAATAGTCGACAGAATTTGTGTTATTCAACTCTTCAACCGGAGCTAAATCTTTTTCAGGAATTGTGAGTAGGTACAGAGACTGTATAGTTTATGGATGAAAAAGTGTATTGAAAAAACACATGCACTAATGTCTACAGATAATTCTTCATATATTAGTGCAGTGAGTTTGGACATATGTATGGAAAAAAAAAAATTGTATGGAGTTAAGAATTCTTCACATACAGATTTTATTAAAAAATTGTCTCATGAAAATTCATCGCAAGTCGTAGATTTCGGATAAGGTATCGTAGCTTAATAATGAATATGGAAGTTTTTGTGCGAAAATAAATAACTAGATTTATTTTTCAGTCAGGCTGGATAAATCTGGAACACTTTGAAAAAATAACGATCCAAGCATGTGTAACTTTTCTGCTGAATAGTCGACAGAATTTGTGTTATTCAACTCTTCAACCAGAGCTAAATCTTTTTCAGGAATTATGAGTAGGTACAGGGGAGACTGTATAGTTTATGAATGAAAAAAGTGTCAGTGATTTTCTTTCTGGATTAGTAAATGAGTTATTGATTTAATATTATTGTGTTAATGGTCATTGATTAAATATAACTAATTAATTTCTTCGGGCGAGATTTTTCCCACAAACTGTTAACTGTCGAAACACGACGATAGAATTTCAACGATATCAAACGAAAGACGTGCACTTGACCATTAACTTCTTGAATGAAGGACTGTGGCACACGTACACAGTAATAAATACAAACGTGCATGAATCTTAAGTCCTGCAAGAATGAGATGAAGATACATGAGCTTATTATACATATATACATATATATATATATTATAAATTATCGTGTAGAACGAACGATTCGCCGATATGCTACAAGAGCGATTCATGAATGATATTCTTTGTGTAAACTTGAGACTGGAAGTTTCGGTGAGTCTTTTACCACCCCAGGAGTATCACACAGTACAGTCAGTCAATTACGTGTTACTTTCTTACATCGATAAAAACCACGGAAGTAGTCACTCAATCAAACGTTATATCGTGAATAATTTTAAGTTCCCAACGCTCATTTAAAATGGCTTAGTGGAAGATCTTCTTATATCATCGTGAACCCTCGATTCAACAGCTCACTGTCTTCCCCATGAAAAAAAAATATATATATATATTTTTTTAATTTTATATATTTTATATATCGAGCATTCCATGCCAACTTGACCAACATCTGACCCTGACCCTCCTGGATTCGGTACATGATTTTTTCTGAGAATGTAAATACTAAGGCTAAAAGGCACCCCCTCATTTTTAAAGATTGTTTCCACCAACCCTTATTTTATTATTATTATTCAAACTTAAATGAATAACCCTTTTTTTGTAATGTGAAAAAATTCTCGAAAATCTGGTATTTTATATAATTATTTTTGACCCGTTCCATACAAATAATATGGGTCAATTATTCATTATTCTTCGACAATTAAATCATACTAAACTTAATTTTTTCCAAAATCAAGTAAAGGCATTTATTCTACAAAGTTCAAAGTACATTCATAAATTTTTAGGAATCTTTAGAACGACTTTAAATACGCGTTATGTACATGTACATGAACACAATGGATAAAAGGCTTTAACCCCGAGTGTTACGGAACGGGTTCCCAAAATCATTACTCTACTTTGGAGCTCCCGGCAGATGTAATTTTTGACACGAGAAACACGTCAACGAATATAATAATACAACGAGAGATGATAAACGAGATAAGATGATGACAGGCGCACGCTTTGTGGCATAGAGAAATTACGTGAACGGAGATGCAAATCGAAAAATGACGAAAGGAGCTCGAAAAAAAATGCCCACAGTCTGCTCCATCTTTTAACTCACAGTTTTTGGTCGACCAAATTACGTTACATGATTCATCCATGCAAAAAAAAAATCCTCATGGCATGCTGCATATATATTTGCGAAATCCTTTTACAAAACGATCCTCCATCCTCACTTCTTCACTTTCGAATGGTTTATTTGGAAGTTACGCGTACACATATGTTCCCCATTCTTGTGATAAATGAGAAACAATTGATTTACATGACAGTGCAGCATGCAAGCAGAAACGAATACGACTAATTAGCGGTGGTATGGAATTTTCAAAGAGAAAATGGGACTCGAAGAGAGAGAGAGATATGCAAATGTTCAGCAGAAGTCGCAGAGTCACTTGGTCTCATCGATATTACTCGAGGATAAGATAAAGATAAAAATAGACTTTGCATTCATTTTTTCGAAAAAATAAAATAAAATAAAGTATTTAGAAAATATCAACAATATAATTGAATGTTTTGATTCAAGACATTTGATTTTTTTTTTTGGTTAGTCAAAAAAAAATGATATCAACTAATTGACAAGGAAAGGATTTTAAAAATGCAGATAACCTAATTAAGAAAATTTAGGGCAGGGAATTGCTCAAAGTAATCCGAACTAATTCATACAAAGTATTTAAAGCATTTCAAGACCATTGTCCATTCCTCTTGAGGATTTTTTTTAAAATACATTTTTGGAGGAAAAAAATCAAAGTCAATTGAAGTATTTAATAGAATAACAAAAGCAGCATTGAGCAATTCACAAAATTCATATTACCTTATTTGGAAAAAAAGTTAACTATTAAAGTAATCGATAAATGTTAAATTGAAATGTTAACTAAATTCAAATAGAAATAAGGGACAAATAATTGAGAGACTAACTAATTGACCAAATCAATACAAACTATTTTCTAAAAGATTCAGCATTTCGAGACGGTCGAAAAGTCAATTAAGAATGTTGGGCACCAGTTTAAACATTGAATAAAACAAAAAAAATGTTTCCCAGCCATTTTTACCAGCTCCGGAAAATAGCTCTCGTCGTCCACTTACAAAATGCCACGCTTCTGTACAGTGTGTTACTTCCGAAAATATATATATGTACGTATGCGAGTACGTTGCAAGTGTACCTTGGGCGCAACATCCGGTCGTGAGGAATTCTGGAGGCTCGTGCCGTCATGCGTAAGAATTTTCTCGCTTTCTCTGTCCATTCGGTCTCTCTCTCTCTCTCTCTCTCTACTTATTGCTCTCTTTTCTCTTCTTTTCGACCTATGCCACAGCTGGAATCCGGTCGCTCTCTATTTTCAGATTATACGTGCGATTCTGTCTGCCGCGACCATTTTACTCGTGACGAAAGGCCCTCGAAAGGGGGCAATTTTCCAACGACTTTGGACACTTATGTACGCAAAGTCAAAACGTCTCCATTATTATTGTACGGCTATTATCTGGCGCGTAAGTAAATCGTTTCGATAGGACGTAATTATGAAGAAATAGCATATTTTTCTCTTGCCTTATACCGAAATTTCATGAGACAGTACAAGATTTACTCTGCAAAAAAGGGTGAAAAAATATTTCGAAAAGTTAGGACAAATCTTGTGTAATTGAAAAAAAATCTTTTCATTGATAAATTTCACGGAATGAGAATGATTTATTGCCGTATTCTTAATCCCAAATATTTTTTACATTATTGAGAAAATAATCTTTTTCTGATTCATACATCGAATATGGGACGTTTTAGGAGAACGAAAAAAAAACAGTGATGAAAAGTGGCGAAATTTTCCAATGCAGACAAATTATTAATTCTTTTTTAATTTCAGTTATCGTAAATCTGGCATAAAATTTATCGAACCAAACAGTCTGTACGATGTTACGAAAGATCCTCGTGAAAAGTCTGGTTTGGAATGGAGTACGTCGACACTGAGCGAATGAGACGTGACTTTGAAATGGAAAATATGGTCTTTGATAAACTGCAGTGTGCACAGAGAGCTTCAACTTTTACGCTGTTCGGTCTTTGCTCTTCGCGTAGCATAGCATATAGTCTGTATATTCATCTTTATTCCTCGTTTTCCATTTCGTCGGACTCTCGTCTGTGATGTTTGAAGTTCAGTACACTCACTGTACCTTACACTCTGCCTCTGGAACCGTCATCGGCGACGTAAAGTATTTCGCGTCGTTTGAAGTTTCAGCTGTCATTTATCGTTATATAACGGTCTACATTGGTACTATAAAGTATATATATATATATATATATATATGTATATATATATATATATACTTTATAGTAGTGTATAGTAAGTACATATATATATATATATATATATATATAGTTATAAAACTTGCGAGTAAGTTATGATCCACCTATATTTACACATATAGATAAGAAATAGTTGAATCAACTAAATCCAGTGGACATTTTCTGGCAAAAAAAATCTCTTATGGCAACAGAATATTTGGTTACTTCAAACATGCATTAGCTAACCGAATCGGACGATTGCCGAAGGAACTAAAAATATGATTGTCCTCATTAAAAATTTATTGGACAGCCCATGTACGTTCTATACCCACATTGATCCAACGAAGCCTTTTTCTCCGTGTATTATGAGCATCAATATGAAATTAGTTTGATTAAAATTTGATGATTTATTCAAATAAATGAAACTTTTGAGATTTAATGATAAGGCTCTTTTGTTTTATGATTAATGCTGTATTTTACTTAGTTCATTATTTTACGAATGTTTTAATTCATTTTATTTTGATTTTATTTATAAATCATTCTGTGTGTTTAATAAAAAGTTCATTAAATGCACATGCTTGCCCATATCTGCGGTTATCACTGGTACGTATATCCATTATCGAGTAACCATGGAAAGTATCCGATCGTTGATGCATACGTTGCATATCCTCTAAATGCAACGGTCAGTCAGTATACAAAATTAATTTTATTTTGATTTTATTTATAAATCATTCTGTGTGTTTAATAAAAAGTTCATTAAATGCACATGCTTGCCCATATCTGCGGTTGTCACTGGTACGTATATCCATTATCGAGTAACCATGGATAGTATCCGATCGTTGATGCATACGTTGCATATCCTCTAAATGCAACGGTCAGTCAGTATACAACGTGTAAATGCAACGTCGCGCATTTTCGTTTTAAAATCACACACATATATATATATATATATATATATATATATATATATGTCTATATGTAGGGACACATATTATTATCTACTATCCGTTGCGGCGGTATATCCGAGCTTGTACATGAGAGAAATACACGATGTGCTCAGCACAAGTCAGTGCAACACTCTTGGGTGTCTCGTCGACTGACGCCGTTCACTCTCCTGGCGCACCGGTGATTACACTTCGGTAGATTGTATCCTATATAGAGACCGATGATGTCGGCATATCTTGTCTTCTAACCGTGCTGCTCTCCGTACGTGCAAACACGTGTCAGACGCTAAAACAACGTCATACATTCACTAAAGGCTTTCAGGGACTTTGGGAAAAACACCTCAGGAGTTCCTTTTTATTACTGAGCATTTTGGTCGTTTAATCTTGTGGATTATGTAATATCTTTGCTCTTTCACAAGAACAAACCTTTTTCTTTTATATTTAATTATTTTAATTAATTTTACTTTAAGCGTTTTACCACATGACAAAGAAATTATTTATATAAGTTTTGATGAGCTTACTTTGAGCGATTATATCTAAATTTCGATTTTACTAAATCAAATACATATCGCAATGGTACGAGCACCATGTCACAGTAGAGATGCTGAGCTTTTATATAAGCTGCTCAAAGAATTTACTAATATTGAAGTATCGAAATTATATTGATGTTTTTTATTTTCAGTTTGCTTTTCTAATTCTGGTTATTTGTGAACTTTACCGGTCATCGGTTAGTAAATTGTCAACATCATTATAATTTAAGTAGTTACGATGGCACAGAAATATCTCATCGTGGTAAAATACAACTACGAAATGAAGTCCCTATGGAACATCTAAACTTTGATTGTAATTATAAAAGAAGGCTTTAAAAATTTGTATCAGTCGGTATGAATTTAAAGGATTATTGTTATTATTATTATTATTATTATTATTAGAAGCATTATACACCGAAAATAAAAATGCATTGATTTTCATCTTCGTCATGGGAAAATCCGTAAAACGTTTTTTTTTATTGCAAAAAAGGGTTCCACGTGCGGCAATGTCGCTTCTATTTAAACGTTGAAAGGGACACTGTGCATGCCAGTCAACCTCGCGAAGGGCATGCGGTTTTTGCCTCAATCAACATTCGGCGAATTCCATGCCATATACGGTGAAAGAGTTCGGCGACGAAGGGTTCCTATTCTATACACGTGGCTTTCAACCACGCCTGTCCTTAAAGATGCGTTCCCTCGGGGGCTTGGAATGGGCTTAAAAAGACCATGCCAAAAATCGAGGTATACGCGCGTATAAAAAAATAATTCGCGAGATTACTATACGCCGAAAAATCGGGAGTCATTCCTTTCGGCTCACAGGCTTGCGTACCCATTTATACGTGATCGGAATACATATATATATATATTGACATATACAGTCAAACTTCATATAATTTAATAATTTTTACTGTGACTCTGACGAATTCTCTTCAATTAAATTTCTTCTATCTTCTCTTACTCTTTCAAACTTTATTGACGTTTGTCTGTACTGTGAACAAGGATCGGCACTTATACTGGATGAAGCCCAAAGCGGACATTTTTAACTTACGGGAAGTTCTTATCAGAAGTACGAGACTGTATAAAAATACGACAATGGATAAAATAAAATTTGGATAAGTCGCATTAACAAATATCATAACATTGTCGAAATTTTATTGTCTAGAAGCCAGTGATTTTGTGCGAGAATTACCTTGACAACGCTGTGTTATGGTTGTAAATTCATGAATAAAAATTACAGCTGAATGACGATCTATCGGTATTAACTTAAAATTCATCAGGTTCAAAAAAAAAAAAAAAATCATCACGTTCTCGTTACAATAAAAAATCGAGTTTTTTCCGTTATCAATGATCATTATTTATATGCCCATCATTTAAAAAATTAGAATAATGTTTTTATTTTGTCATTACAAATGCCTTTAAGCTTTCAATGATTCACAGTCTTGTCGTCTATTTTTTTTCCCTTATCGCTGTCTCTTTTCCAAGCTTTGGACCTTCTCCGTCAATATTCACGTTTTCCGATCGCGATCGATTGAGCCTGGAGGCAAAGTGTCCAGGCAATCGAGTAGAGTACAACGAGGATGAGAGTATTGCGCTGTATATAACTGCATTTTCGTGATGCTTGAGCTAGAGAGTGATTGGATGAATTGATCGGAATAAAAAAAATCCTTAACCAAGCAGTAAGATCGAAGAGACGCAACAAACCGCATGTATGCTATCGACATCGACGAACGCTACGTACTTAAATTGACAGTGCAATATATACATTCCCTGTATAGTTACTATATATACATACATACCATTCCATAGTAAATTGGCCAGAAATGTATTATATATATATATATATATATATATAAACATGAATGTATATATAAATGTGCGAGGGATAGAGGAACGACGAACCGTTACATAAGTGAGCTAGAACGATAAGTGGTTCGATAGTTCGTCAAGTGGCCTAATAGGATCCTCTGCTCTCCTGCATGTTCGAGTTATGGTACAGCTGGTTAGCTATGTGGTCGACGATTGTCGAGATTGTCGTACTTGACAACGAGCGGAGAAGCCAATCGCGATTTACGCCCGTTGCCCGTTCTTTCCCTATACTGATGTCTCGTCCAAGTGTGTGGGAAAGATAGAATGATCTTCTAGAATATGTTGCGAATAGTTATGTGGTTTACAATCAGGTAAGTTTGACCGTAACTTCAGAATGCTACGGATCTGTTGAATTCGGAAGTAAAGGGTGAAAAAAAAGTCACTGCAATCATTATTATCCATCAGTATTAAATGTGAAAAAATCATTAATTAAAAGGCACGATGTTTGTCATTAACCTCACGGTCACTGACGCAGAAACTGACACAGATACTTGCGGAAACTCACACCATCTATATGAGCCTGCCTGAGTCTCCTACCATGTTCTCACAGCTACCCCATGCAGAAAAGTTCACGTAGGTTCATATAGGGTCGTCTTCTACCCAGGGAATCACCAAACTTTGGACAGATGATCTCTCGTTCAGCAAATTCAATGCGCCAGCCAGTGCACAGTTGAGCTGGTCACCGAACCGAGTACTGACCGCGCCCAATGCTGCACGACATCAGTGACCCCCAGAGCCGCGCGTCGACTGCGTAAACCTATCGCGGTCGGTAGATACCGACAGCGATAGATTTACCGTGTAAGTATATATCTGCAATCATCGATTCAATGGCGCCCTTATGGCACTGTTTCGGGCAAGTGTAGGTTAATTTGGACATAATGCATTTTTTCGTGTCGACATATAAAAAGTGATATTTCGTGGGGCCGATGCGAGAAGGTGAAGCATCCGATCTATGGCAATCTATAAAAATTAATAATTCAAGAAAATTCGAAATAATTCAGATAATATTCAATGATATACTCTACATCATCATCATCTATAAATTACCGAGAAAAAGAGTGTAATCAAATTCGTAATTGTAAAATATAATTGAATTCAGTAACATATTGATTTGATGGAAATAGAATTATTTGTTACGTGAAAAAATGGATATTATGTAACTCAATAATTTTGTTTTTTAACGCAACTGTGTACTAATTGTATAAATATATATATATATATATATATATATATATATATATATATATATATATATATATATAGATACATATTTTTCACCATATATATGTGTACTGCTTTATGATTATCTCCCGACACGTATTTTATTTTTTCACAATTGCAACATTCTTGTGTAGTTGCACTTGTAATATTCTATATGATTATGCGTCAACGCGGATTTTGTTCCCGAGAATTCGCACCCGCGATTTCTGCACGATTACGAAAATGAGAGATCGCTTTCGCAATGCCCTCAGGCGCTACAATTAACGCTCGTTCGCGTACTTTATTAAGACGGCCGGGTGAGATAAGGAAACATATAAGAGAAAGAAAAAAAAACGTCCACCTCAGGGAGTTGAGCCTTCGAACCGCGAGAGAAAACGTCTTCGATGAATTATCCAGGCTGCTATACTACATTATACATGTTTGCACTGTGGTGCACTCTCAGAGCTGCGCCAATACACCAAGAGAGATGCACTCTTGATTATGCTGGACGACCGACCGTCGCGTGCATTATCAGTGACCAGCTTCGTGAAACCCCGATGAAGAAAGTATTATAAACACACACACACAAGATTTTTTTAAAAATAATCTTGCGGAAACTCGAGAGCCACAATAACTCTGGGAATCGCGATATCACTTTCTTCATTCGCTTCTTTTCTTATCGAAATTAAATAAAAGATACCGGAAATCCATTTCGCTGAAGAACGAGATCTATAGATACACCATATATTATTAGCACCTCTCATAAAACGCCGAATAATGTATTGATAAAAAGTTTTCGGTATAAAAATCCAAAATATGTCCCCGAAATTTTACAGTTTTTTTTTTCAATTTTTTTCAAATTTTTTTTTTGGGATTCGGAGTTGCTTCATGCCTTATCGTAGCAATTAAACACAAAAGAACCTCACGCGAGGAAAATGTCATTAAAAAAAAATGTTTTTTCGGGATTGACACGCTGCTGACGTACCTTTTGCAAAATTTTTATAATGATAAATGAGATTTCAAAAACTTTTTCCTATATCGCTCATGTCGTAAGTATTTAATGGAAAATTTGTGTTGGTGAGTCTTACAAGGTTTAACAATGTTTCATACAACTGATAAAACCGTCATTGTTATTTTCTAACAAGATTGTTAATTTGTTCTGAGAAAAAGTTCTACACCAGCGAATTTAAACTTCTTGTTTTTTTGTTGCTAAAGCGGCGATAATTTTTTTTTAACAAAAGTTGCTCCTTTAGTAGTTAAATCGAGAATATACTTTAGCCCATTTTTATCTATTTCACGTCACACATTGTGCTATTAAACCCCCGACAATTTTCTATTCTAGTAGCACGTCTACAGTAGATATTTTGTAGCACGAACGTGGCACGAGCTAAGGTGCACATAATTTCTCGTTTTTTTTTTTTTTTTTTTCATCATCTCTTAACACCAGAGAGCACGGATATAATCCTGAATCTCACAGAAGGTATACATCTAGCAAAAGGGTATATATATATATATATATATATATATATATAAGAAGGATGGTTCGCTGGTGGAGCAAAGAGAAGATAAGAAGTCTCGCAGGTCCTAAGTTAGTCACCGAATATATACGATAGGTACACACCCTACGTACATATATAAAAGAGTGCGGCTCTTTTTATCAACTTTGCGCACGGTTTGCCGTGTTCACGATGCGGCAAAAAGGGTTATACTCCTTTATCCGTATCGCACAGTAGGTGAGAGCAAACCCAGAACTTAAGAAGATCTTATGGACTATATATAGGGCGATTCACTCTAAATCAATGTAATTTTAACGCTCACAATCTTTTTACTTTTTACCCCAATTATTAAGGCCAAGAGTGCCGCAATAAAACAGCATGTACCCAATTTTAATTCTCTAACCATTAATATATTTTTCACCTGAGGAATATGAGCCTCATGTTAGGTATTGACGATGTTTTGAAAATTCTGCATCGTCAGTTTTTTATTGAAATATTGATTTTTCTTATAACTTGCTGGTAATGTTAGGGATTTAGTCTCTAGAATATTATTAAAATTATGCGACAATTCTTAGCCGACAAAACACTCACCTTTTACCGTGAATTCGTATTTTTTTTTAAATGATTATACGCCATTACTTTCGATTTAAAAAACTCATAAATGATTAATGAGAAAAAAAAGAAAAACCATACGTGACTTCAGCTTTTCATTGAAAAAAGCCACCTTCTACCTTCTACCTTCTATGAATGAGTATTTCATAACTAACACAGTGAAGCAAAAATATAAATTTCTCATGATTAGGTATCCGTTTTAGCACCTTGCAGTGATTTTGCAATATATGTTGATATGAAGCTTATTTTTCTACCAAAAAAATATTGATACAAGTAGTAGAGTAATAAAATTAAACAACTTCATATTGAATCATAAATCATTTTCTTCCTGATCTTCAATAAAATTCCCAGCTGAGGTATTTTCGCCCCTTGTTACAAAATTTACAAGAGGTCGAAATCCGGTCAATTCAGCGTGAAAAGCTCCATGTATGAAACGAATGTAGTTCCCTACTCCCTGTGTAGTATCCCGATGCACCCTCTGTGTTTGCCAAGATATTCGATGAGAGGAAGTGAAGCGATGCAAACCCGCGTTCCTCCATTCTGACCACGAGGTACACGCAGTCACGTCGACAAGTACTCTCTATATATAGTTGCTTGTCTGATGAGCAACGCGACAGAGACTGTCAAACAGGGTGAGGCGGGGGAATATGGCCTAGGCTGATAAGATATAGGCCAGTAATTTATCATGCGCATTGATGGTCGGAAAAATATGAATTATTGCGCCACATTTTCTTACTTTTGAGAACAGCCAGAAAAGGAACGAATCAAATTTCTCCATTTCACGGTTTAAGAATATATAAATCGGTTGATTTTTTGGCAAAGGTTACCATTTTTCATCATAGGCTGATTGATATGGTTGAATTCTGGGACTTTCGAAATTTTTCTCGGGATTTTTTCAAATCCTACCAAGAAGCGTGCATGGTTCTTTATAATATGGCAAAGGGTAGTACCGCTAGCTGGAATGGTTAATTAATGGCAGCCCGAATTACTTTTCCGTACCTTTATTGAAACATGGAACACCCTTAAGACCGTAACATTTTTCACTCTGTCTATGATGGTTAAGTTTTTACTAAAGACGAATAACTTCGGAGATCTGATGCTGTATTTATCATCAGTCTGTCCGTGATAAGACACTCATCAGTATCATCTGCCACTATGCTCTGATCACCAATCACTCCGTAAACGGCGATTCAGTAAATGATTCACCTACACCTTAATTTACTTGAGTTCTAAAACTATTTTAAAAATAAACTTTGAGGTTCGGTATCTTGATCGTATATTATCCGATTTACGTATTCTACAATGTTGTAAAATCATCATTGTCCTTGCTATAGAAATATTTAGCCCAAATCTAGTCATAAAACAGGTGGTCCATATTGGCTGACTTGAGTGGTCTATGTTATTGAATAAATAAAGAATAATAGAAAAACGATCACGGAAAAAGTAATTTTTTGGAAATTCTTATTATTCCAATTCATAGTATTCCAGGGCTTTTTACAGAGTGCTTTTCTCAACAAATTTCAGATCTATTAAATGCAATTTGACCTTTGAGGGTTAATTTTATGGATGGTTAAATTTTTGAGTGGTCCATTTTTCCCACTATACCCTATATATATATATACTAAATTCTCTATAGTTCAGTTGCCTATATAACTGTGCGATGTGCCAGGTCCGCTGTTTGGTCAGCTCGGTCCTGTTTGTCAATGTAACGTGTATATTGATATAGATGCACGCGAAACGGTGCAGCGCAAGCTATGAATCCCGAGAGCGAGAAGAGGATGGAGGAAAATCGATGGCACCGGTGAGATTCGAGCTGGAGGATTCAGACTCGATTAGGACGATGCCGATTGATTGGTTATATACGATGTATCATGAATCAAATGTATCCATGAAATTGATAAAATGGTATCAAATCGCTTAAAAATCTTGGTGGGATTTTTCGATCTATTAGGCAAATTTGACATACATTTACAAGTAACTTTCCAATGAAAATAGTTCAATAAAACTGGATGAATTAATTAAATTTTTGATTATATATATATTTATAAATGCGTTAACTCAATTCAATTGAAGTTTAACTCAAATTTCGTTCGCTTGGAACAAATTCTTTTTTTTTCAATATCTTCATTTATTTGTGATATGATAGGATATATATATATATACACTTTTGGGCTTTTGCGATCCTCCTTTTTCTGCCAAAATGATATTTATTTTCATAATCATAATAAGTTGGTAAAAAAATGAAAAATATGTTGAAAACAGATAAACCCCAAGACGATTAAAATTTATCATTAAATTGTAAATGAAATAAAAAAAAGTTATAACTCATAATATTCCTCCCCGATTCACACAGATTTATATATCTTCCACTGACAAGGAGAGAAATTCAAATGCCTTCCATTATTGAATCAAATGAGTTTTGCGTCGTAAAAAAAAATGTATAATCTGGCCTGGAATGTTTGATCCATGTTAAAAAAAAAAAAGGTTTTTCATGTCCGACACGAAAAGTTTCGTGTTAGTTCGACATTTTTTATGAAGGAAAAAACAGACAGACGTGCGACATGAGAAAAAAAAATACAATGAAAAGAGAGAAGCAAAAAGAGGGAGATGGGAGAAGAGATTTTTTTTTTTCTAACATCTTCTCTATTATTGGGTTAAGAAGTAGTACATAATATCCCGAGAGTTTGGACCACCCGGTGCCGAAAATGCACGAGCGGGTTTTCAGTCCTTTGCGAGGAGAGAGCGTGCGCGTGCGCGCCATAATAAATAACCGACTATATTCCTCCACCCACGCCTCGACGTTATATACCAAAAGCGTTACCGTATAACGCTATATGTAGTAAAACACACACACAAACACACATATATTATATATCGGACGCTCCACGTCAACTCAATCTCTTTTATTGGTTGTATTTTATTTTTCAACAATTAACAAAATCATTATCAGTCAGAATAACAATCTACGCGGGAAACGCCATTCCAATTTCAAAAAATTAAATATAACTTCCTTTCAAAATAATCCTTTAAAAAAACTTTAAGAAAGTGGAAAAAAAAACGATGTGCCCTTTGACAGTGTTGATGTAACCCTTTCGGCTACCTCAAAATGCTTTTTTTTTTAAATCGTAGAATCGATTTAGGGTTTTTTCGGAATATAATACAATAAAGGTAATTTAAAGAAAAAATAGTAAGGATCATAGCCAGATTTCTTGGCCTAGAATTCCCTATATAATATATGTATGGATGGTTTTATGAAGACCCGGCGGCGGAGGTGGGTTAATCGTGTGGAGGATTGGAGATGAAGGGCGTTTGATGATGGGCCTTATGGTGGTAACGTTATGTATATAGAAGAACACACTATATATATATAGAAGCAGAGAGGACCGCTTAATGCAAGAACGGGAGTGGCTCTACTCTGAAAGGGTCTTTCTATATGTTGTGGGTGTGTGTTATATACGTGCAGTGAACAAGCATCACCAATACCCCCCCTTAACTCTCGTGCACGCGGCAGCAAAGTGCAGAGTGCATGCAGGAAACATATAGCGCCATACAACCCTAAAATAATAAGGGGTTCACCATACCTCCCTATATACAACTAAAGTGTCACTCTCGTAAAAGTGGGCTTGACAAAACACAGATTTCGGCAGGAGCCACATTAGTGTTTGCAAAGTCGTTATCCTTCCTCGAAATTATGCATTTTGACGTCTCCTCTCTGCGTGATAATAGATATTTTTTTAATGGTCAGTGACTTTGATGCAATTTTCTAGTCTAAATACTAAGACTCGTGATGAAAAAAATTAAGGGAGATTTGTCAAGAAAAAAAAAATATTTAAAAATTATTTATTATATTTTATATTTGCAGAGAGAATTTCCTTCGCATGACATCCTGTATTTCGCGCGTGATAGGGGAAATTACGTATAACAAAACGTGTAATATACCATAATATCTCTTACTGTATTCTACCACGTGGGGGGGAAAAGGTACTAAATCCCTACAAAATAACAACTCTGGTTGATTACCAATTAGTGAAAATATTTTTACCACATTACACGTCTACTAATTAAGAAAACCTGCACGTTGCCTGCACGTTGGATAGTTTTGATAAAGGGAAATGAAAACACAAAAGTCACGTGACTTCCAGTGCAAATTTTTCTCTACTCGAAAAACTCAAGAGCATCTTACATTCCACATTTTAGACAAGAAACCCACTCGATGAACAATAAATCCCCAGTTATGAATATTTTCATCATCATTGTTAAATTTTAACTCGATTTAACTCACGTTCATCAACAATACGGATAGACATTAGATAAAAAGTTGTGTATATTAGTGTGAGTATATTACAGATTTTCATGTATAAATATTCAATGGAGCTAAAAGAAACGTCATCATGAAAAGCCCTCGGAGGTCCACGCCCGGGGTCGCGGGGTCGGCACGAATGGAATACAAAGCCTCGTTAAATCAGAACAATAATAGGAATAATAATAACAATGATATGAAGAAGGAGAAGAAGCAGAAAAGAGAACGATGAATAGTAATAATACCAACAACTATAGTCATAATAATAATAATAATAATAATAGTAATGAAAAGGCTGCAAGATAGCAGCGACAAAGAAGGTTAGAGCTCTCCGTGCTGTGGTCACTGCACCCATGTGCAATATACACACGCACGATTCCAAGTCCAACTTGCAAAAGCTTGCCTCTCCTCGTCGTTTAATCGCACTCCGCAACAGGGTCAGCTGTGTCCTACTCGCGTAGGTATTACGTACTATGTATCTATCCAAGTGGACTCTCAAAGTGGCTCCGTAGCCAACGCGATAAATACACCTACTCTACGGAACTGCGTCAAGCACGTGGAGAGAGCCCAAAAGAGAGAGAATATTGTGTTGGCTCGAGAAAGGTCTGTGGTTTGTTAGGTACGTGGGACGAGATTGCGTGTCCAGCACTCTCGTTCACCTCTCTCTCTCTCTCTCTCTATACTGCTGTAAACGGAAAATCTCACATATAACCCTGCCGAACACTCGAAACTTTTGGTTTTTATTGACCCTAGGAAACTGGGAAACTAGAAAATTTTAGATAACATGCAGCAGTATAAAGCCAGTGGGCTGCGCTACTGAAAAGTTTTAACGGGGGCGCGTTGAAATGTTCAATCTCGTGTTTTGCAGCCTCCATTTGGATACCGTATATATATGAACTTTTTTTCAGGGCGTATTTACTATCTTGAGAGAAGCCTGTAAAGCATTTTGGCTCATTATTTCAAATTCTTTATGGGATGATTATTGGAGAACAATATATTTATTTTATTCAATGTCATGGCTGGAATATACAAAATTGTTCATCAACTCTACAAATATATATTTGTGCTGAATTTTAGCTGAACGTGCCCAAATTTTAAAATCATTAAATGTTTAAATATATGAATAAGCTTGAAGCTTGAAGATGTTTATAATTTTATCACTTCAGCTAGAATATTTATAAAATAGCTTATACCTTGTATCGCATTTGCGTGCAAATGCGATATAGGGCCCATAGGGCATAAGGCATAATAGGGCCCAAATGAGCTGCGGTCTTAAAGCCGATTGGGTTACAGGAAATGACAAAACAGTTAAGTACAACAAACTGATCGAAAAAAGTAAAAAAGGTCGTGGACACCCAAAAGGGTTTAACGTTGGTTTAACGTTGGTTTAACACGAAAAAAAAATCGAGCTTAACTTTGCATTGAAGTTTGCACTGTTGCGATAACCGGGTCAATGGGGGGTCATCGAACAACGGAAGTCACACTGAGTTAAAATAAGTCTACAAGTCTCATCACCCATGAAACTACATATGTTTTCACTGATTCTCACGTTCCTAATTGTAGGTCAGCCTCTTCGCCTTAAGGTCATTATTCGCTAGGATTGATGGCAGTTAATGCACGTAAACACGTGGAAACCCAAAAGGGTATACGTTGGTTTAATACGAAAAAAAAAAATCGAGCTTAACTTTGCATTGAAGTTTGCACTGTTGCGATAACCGGGTCAATGGGGTTCATCAAACAACGGGAGTCACACTGAGTTAAAATAAGTCTACAAGTCACATCACCCATGAAACTACATATGTTTTCACTGATTCTCACGTTCCTAATTGTAGGTCAGCCTTTTCGCCTTAAGGGCATTATTCGCTAGGATTGATGGCAGTTAATGCACGTAAACACAGCTAAGTACATCAGCACAGTAATTCAAGAGGGACGCTTTCACGTATCACAGATTGAATCCGGCCGACGTAGGAGAGAATCATGCAACTATACGCAAACCGCATGGGTCGAGCCACGAGTGTGGTTCTCATCGCAATAAGCACATTATGCATGAGTATGAGAGAGCGTGTATCGGACTCGCTCGTACGGAGAATGGAATACATTTTTCGACCGCAGAAGATAACCGAGAGACGCTATACATGTAGCTTCACTAGGATGCTGGTGCATTAATTTAACGGTACGTATACGCGTATTTACGCGCCTCGTATTTTCCATGCGTTGCGAATTTATATACAGAGTAAAATATCCCATAGGGACCGGACAAAAGAGAAAATGTATTCTTTCACCATTTTGTTTCGAGCTCTTCTTCATGCACACTCGCGACTCTGTCGCGAAAGAGATTTTTTTTCATTATTATATTGTCGAGGCTTCACCAAAAGTCCTCGTGCTTATCCACATCCGTCAGTAGCACGAAAGTGCAAAGGTGAATGGAGTTTTTTTTTTCGTTTTTTTTTTTAAAGCTAGCAAAAGTTATCGAGCCAAAATTTCAAAAGCATACTTAATATTCGTCTGGCGTATAGAACCCGATGCAAGGGACTGCGTACATTTTTATGCAAACAGTGTAACGAGCGCGGGGCAGGGGGGTAGGTAGGTATGCCGTCGTGGGGATTCGGCCCTTGCCAGATTTGTACCAGTATATAATTTCGTTTCTCGCGGCGAAAATTCAGAAATATGGAAAGGATCTGCCGCAGGGGACGAGACACACCGGCTGTGAGTTGAGATCTCGTTTCATTCATAATTCAAATAGCATTAAAAAAAAAATTCAGCGTGCGCATCAGCGCATGGAAATGAGTCTCATAAATTGGTTTTTTGTTTCTTTTTGCGAATTCATTACGGTGACTAATGGAATTATGGGTTGCGAATATCGCGTGTACAATTTTTCGTCTCTCCATTTGCCATATTGTCCGTGAAAAAATTAATGCGAGGTGTGTTTATTCATTTGGATTTTTTTATGTTGCTCCAAGTCTCTTTGGTAACGAACGTATTCTTGGCATGGTAACCAGGAAGTTATGGCGCAATTTTTTTTTCCCCAACAATGCGTTCAATCGATTCATCGAGAGCGAGGACCATGGAATTTTTATTCGTTATAATGAATCGCACCTCGTTACGCGTGTACATTTCGACATCGACGAGCCATGGTGCATGCGAGTCAATCTCAAGTGCGTTTTTCTCGTTCCTGTTGGGCCAAAAAAAAAAAAAATGCCATTGGAGTTACCCGTTGCCCAGCATTGTCTCGTGTGATGCTGCCCTTTATTGCACGACTCGTTAATTTTTCTAGTGGCACTCGACGAACCCCTTGCTGAGATACGAGTGGGAATGAAAAAAATGTATCGGCATTGCTCCTATATACGATGGTATGAACGTGCATGGAACCCATATTAACCCGAATGAGTGGTTTAGAAAGAGAAAACAGAAAGGATGTTGAATAATTACGTTTGAGCAATAAACCATGCAGAGTGTCTGGTTATTATACGCGAAATAGCTCATAATTCATGAAACTAGGATAATATATATATATAGCATACAAACGAGAGATAATCTACTATCTATTTTAACCGTTGAAAATAGGTGGTATAGATGAGGGTTCGTACGTGTGGTTGTGTACGATTTGCCACAAATCTATCTCGGGTGTGTGCCTTCACCTCTATAGTAACATCAACGTATATTCTTCTTATAAATATATACCCAAGAAGAAGTAAACGATGGGTCAGTGGACATATGAAATCCTGAACAGGATTGATTCAATGAATTCCTACACAGAATTGATCCTATGGAAACCTTCATACGATTGATCCTGTAAAGTCTCACTTAGAATTAATCCTACGGAATCCTTGACAGAACTGATCTTATGGAATCCTTCATACGATTCATCCTGTGAAGTCTTAAATAGAATTAATCCTACGGAATCCTTCACAGAACTGATCTTATGGAATCCTTCATAAGATTCATCCTGTGAAGTCTTACATAGAATTAATCCTACGGAATCCTTCACAAGCCTGATCTTATGGAATGCTATGTAAGATTCGTCATGGAGAATTCTACACAGGGTCAACTTGACAAAAGTTTTCGAGAGTCGATCGATATTCAATGTGTAACGTTGCATTTTTATTAAACTAATCATGTATAGTCCGGAGGAAACACGATCTGCAGTCGCTAATGCAAAAATTGTGCAGCATGTAGCATATAAATATATTTTACAGCACGATTACCCAACACAGGCATGTTCCCTGAATTTGTTTTATTTTCGTCCGAGACGTAATCCAGCATACTCTTCACTTGACAAACGAATGAGTCGTGTAGAAAGAGAAAACAGAAAGGATGTTGAATAATTACGTTTGAACAATAAACCATGCATAGTGTCTGGTTATTATACGCGAAATAGCTCATAATTCATGAAACTAGGATAATATATATATATAGCATACAAACGAGAGATAATCTACTATCTATTTTAACCGTTGAAAATAGGCGGTATAGATGAGGGTTCGTACGTGTGGTTGTGTACGATTTGCCACAAATCTATCTCGGCTGTGTGCCTTCACCTCTATAGTAACAGCAACGTATATTCTTCTTATAAATATATACCCAAGAAGAAGTAAACGATGGGTCAGTGGACATATGAAATCCTGAACAGGATTGATTCAATGAATTCCTACACAGAATTGATCCTATGGAAACCTTCATACGATTGATCCTGTAAAGTCTTACTTAGAATTAATCCTACGGAATCCTTCACAGAACAGATCTTATGGAATCCTATGTAAGATTCGTCGTGGAGAATTCTACACAGGGTCAACTTGACAAAAGTTTTCGAGAGTCGATCGATATTCAATGTGTAACGTTATATAAATATATTTTACAGCACGATTACCCAACATAGGCATGTTCCCTGAATTTGTTTTATTTCCGTCCGAGACGTAATCCAGCATACTCTTCACTTGACAAATGAATGAGTGGTGTAGAAAGAGAAAACAGAAAGGATGTTGAATAATTACGTTTGAACAATAAACCATGCAGAGTGTCTGGTTATTATATGCAAAATAGCTCATAATTCATGAAACTAGGATAATATATATGTATAGCATACAAACGAGAGATAATCTACTATCTATTTTAACCGTTGAAAATAGGTGGTATAGATGAGGGTTCGTACGTGTGGTCGTGTACGGTTTGCCACAAATCTATCTCGGCTGTGTGTCTTCACCTCTATAGTAACAGCAACGTATATTCTTCTTATAAATATATACGCAAGAAGAAATAAACGGTGGGTCAGTGGACCACAATACTCCCTTACACATATTCTCCGAAACCTTCCTCTCGATATTTATATCAGCTTTTATATCTCCTTGAACACACCCTCTTCGAAATAGATTATCGTAATATTATATCCAAAGGTATTTCAAGCTGCGAGGTGTGATACAGTCTGGAGACTGTCTTGCACCATGAAAAATGGATTATTCTTATTTCAATAAAGTTTTTGTTTAATGAATTTTTTTTTGAATATTGCAAAATCCATTGGTGCCATAATAACAAATAATATATCCATATTATCGAAAATGGTGGTTGTGCAGTCGGTATGGCTTGAGAAGTCTCTTAACCCATTCGAGACCGATTGCAGACCGTTTGGGTTTGGATTGGGTGTGCAATTGATTTCCGAGGCTATAAGACTGGTTGCACTCCGTGTGTGCAATAATTAAAAATCAACACTATAAAGAAGAAAAAAAAAACGCTCCTGGGGACCTTGTTCGAAAAAAATCGCCGGTGTTGGAAGTGTTAGGAGAGGAGTGGAAAGGGTCATACGTAAAAAAACCGCAAGGGTACACGTTGGAACACAAAAATATTAAATATATCCATATTAAAATAATACATTTAAACTAATTCACACGAATAAAAATAAATTAAATAATCATCTCTCAACTTAATTATTCTGTACGGTTCATAATATGGTACACTAGCTGGTGCACGCAGCTTCGCACGCGTTGAATCAGTGTAAAAATATTTTACCACTTTTTACTTTTTGTAGGGGTCGGAAAAACCCTTTTTAGTCGATGCCTACGTCGTACAAGGACCTGCCAAATTCCAAGCTTATAAGCGTTATACTTTCACAGATTTTTGTGATGAGTCAGTCGTATATTCCCTTATATATATATATGTAGATTAGTTTACTTTTGACGAATCTATTTTCCTCTGTTTCTGCATGCCTGACTTTCACATCGTATCATAAAGACAAAAATTCATTGCAGACCTTTCAAAAATTTCAATGGGTAGAAATTCAAGCTTCGAAGATCTTTATCGTAAAAAAAAAGCGTGCATTGTACGTTCTTGCTCGCTTTTTTGTCCGTTCCGAGGGAGATATTTATCCATCGTGTGATATCCGAAGCCGAACGCTCCGCTATTTACCGCTGGTGAGAAAGACATGAGTCAAAAGAGATGAAACGGGTTCGTTAACCGTGGTCATGTTGGTTAGCCGCAAGCTACCGTGCTTACGGAACGTCGAGCTGTGTTTATATACTATACAGGCCTTAAGGAAATCGACGAAAGACAGATGTTCACCACCTTTCACGGGGATCGTACTCATTCTCTTTCCTCTCGTCGGACTGTACGTGTTGTCGTTGTCGTTTCAATTTCAACAACGGTGCCTCTCCCATCCACACACATCAATTCCAGTATCTTCTTTCATCTCAATCAATTTATCGAATCGGCGATTTTGCAACCAATTCATAATTAAAAGAATCATATTTTCTTCCTTAATTGAAATTAAGAATGAATCCGGATGCAATTTAAACTTAAAGGTAATATTAAAAAGGAGATTGAATACATTTAATATTTACGCATGGATCAATTTTATCATCGACTTTCTTATCAATATAATTTCCATTTAATAAATTTTCATTCAATCGATTCTTCTAATTCGATTCCGTTGAATGTAATGTGTTCAAATTCCAACGAGACAATATTGAACGGTTACTTCATTTTTTTTGCCAAGTGGAATGAAAGAAAAATAAGAAACCGGATGGTAGTAACAATGATGGGCTGACAAAAATATTTATATACCGACAAAAAGAGCATTTGTCCCGCTAATTGTAAGTCGAGTAACTCTATTAATTAGAAAGAGGATCCTCCTCTTCTTGGATGCTGCTCATCGGCCTGGGTTCCTGACTCGATAATTCCCCCTCATCTTCTTCTCCACTGTCCCTCGACTGTACCCCCCCCCCCCATGTCCACCTTCTTCGTTCTTGCAATTCGTGGCCCTCGAACACCCTCGTATGGTTTCTTCGCTCAAGGAATGCCATTTGATATCTTTCGACGACATAATCACCCAAGTTTTGGGCTCGGGAACACAGAGAAAAACTAGTTTTCCGTCCAGCCCTTGGGATTTTCGTCCGCGAGGGATTTTTCTCATTACAGTCTAGAGCTCAGAATCGAGAGCTATATTGTATATTATAAGTAAATATTTATATCATAAGTAAATATTTATATTATAAGTAAATATTTATATTATAAGTAAATATTTATATTATAATTTTTTATACGATTTTGGGCAAAAAGTATGTTTTTGTCTCTCATCTGCACGCAGAGAATAAAGATGGGACTACGTATAACTGCGATCAGCTGAACGTGGTGATTTTTCATATTGCCAATGTTCTCGAAAATGTCACAAAATTACTTAAACGAATTGGCATAGTAAATCTTTAAAGGATGTTATTCTTGTGTTTGGGGACATTACCAGTTATGATAAAATGCAAAATTATAGAAACGATTTTGTTTTACGTATTAGCTGATTTGAAATGATCGGAACGATGCAACCAATCGACTGGCTACAATTTCACGTAGTGATTTCTAGTTAAAATCACACCTCGAGTTCGGCACCACACACTCTGTACGTGGTAGTATATGCAGCTATGTTTCCTATAATATCATTAAGACTGTTAGGGTTATATTGCGTTTTAATCACTAGAGTGTAGACGCATGTAAATTACGACTGGAAAAACATGAATAAATCGTAAAAAATATACAATTTATTATTATTTTATTAAGAATCATTCCATAGTTTAAAAGTGCACTTTTTAAATGCTATTTTTTTCTATATTTCGTTAACATCTTGAGCTTGGACCATAAGAAGATTTTATTACTGTAAAAAGTATTCTTGTTGCGAGAAGTTTTTTTTTTTTTCATGTATAAAGTATTTTTTTGCCAACTAATGAGGTAATAAAACATAAATTTCAACGTACATAAAAAATACATGACACGAAAGTTTGGCTTAATTGAGAAATAAATCACTAAAATTCACAAAATTAATTGATCGCAATTCGGAGCCCCGAACTGCTCAGCGTTGAAACGACGAGGTGATATAATCTTTCGTGTAATAACGATGATTAGTGTATATACGATAAAATATATCGCGCCGGGCTTTTCAGGTGAATTTTATCGACCGTTACGTAATTTGTTCATTAGTACGAAAAATTGCCTGAGCACTGGGTGGTACAACCCCCCACCCCTGGTAGAATACGCTCCATACATTGTAAGTAGTGCCGCGCGCCCCTATTCCCCACTATAAAAGCTTTCCTCGTCTTTGTCCTTCTCATTCGCTCATAATACGAATGCACTCTGAAATTATGTAATTACGACCACGCGATCAGGCGAGTCCGATTACTTTTCGCTAATCTTAAATTTTTCTTCACTCCTCGGCTCGGAAATAGTTGGCACAAGAGCAAAGCAGACCATAAAAATGGTACAACAGTACGATTTGTATCGATCCGTATAATCCATCATGAATTTAAATGACATTTAAATATTATTTTAGATCGTAGGGAAAAAAAAATCAGGTTTTTCAAAAACGATTTTAGATTTAAGACTTTGTTGAGCTCTTTTTTTGGGCGTGTCAAAAGATAGTAATATTTAATAGTGAATAATTTGTTCCAATCATTGCATGACGATTTGTATCATAGATAAGGAAGTAAGTTGCTATTTACCCCACGTCCCCATTCTCTCCTACTTTAGCAGGAGCAGTTAGTCGAGCTCGCAATATACATACCACCACCTTGCAACCATAAAAAGAATCATAATAAACTACCACTTTTTTTTTATTTTTTATTTCAGCATAGAAGCATAGCTCTCGAAAAAGTCTTGAGGGGAGAACTTTGCAAAGATCCAGTAAAATGGCATCACATATCATGGGGGGCTTCGTAAAATTTCACCGTATATACAGGATTATTTCAAGATCGACCGCAAGTATCGAGTGAACGAGGCACACGATGAGATATATGCGTATAATATGTATATAAGTGTGTCTTTAACTTCATGGAGGTACTCATACAGGTATACGCGACAGTTGAACTGAGGTGGCACGTGGGCAAACGTGAAATCGCCTTCCCAGCCCGTTTTACATGTGGGAAGAGCCCAGAAGGCCAGCACGATCAACGAGTGAAAGAATAGCAAGCGATACTGGCCATATAATATGTGCTTTTACAACCATTGACTTTGTTAACTTTCACAGTGAAGAAATTCTATACTCCAAGATAACCTCTTTAAACTGAACTGCAATAAAAAAAAAGCAAATAATTAAATTATCGGGAGGAAAAATAATTGCAACCTATGTTGCCTAAATTGGGCTTATATGCCCAATAAATCAGTTATATTAATTTACCAGCCGGTTAATTAATATATATGAACAAAAAACCAGTTTTAGTAGCTGTCAATATAATTTTGTCTTTAAACTGAACTGCAATAAAAAAAAAACAAATAATTAAATTATCTTGAGGAAAAATGATTGCAATCTATGTTGCCTAAATTGGGCTTATATGCCCAATAAATTAGTTATATTATTCACCAGCCAGTTGATTAATATATATGAACAAAAGACTACTTTTAGTAGCTGTCAATATAATTTTGTCTTTAAACTGAACTGCAATAAAAAAAAACAAATAACTAAATTATCTCGAGGAAAAATGATTGCAATCTATGTTGCCTAAATTGGGCTTATATGCCCAATAAATCAGTTATATTAATTCACCAGCCAGTTAATTAATATATATGAACAAAAAACCAGTTTTAGTAGCTGTCAATATAATTTTGTACTAACATTGAACATTGGTGACTAAGTTTCATTTTAAATTCAAACAATTCGCAAAAATTGTTTTTTTCATTGGCAAATAAAAAGTAAAGTCTGCTTGATAAATTTCCTTTTACGTAAATCAATAAATCTTCTGGAAGCAAGTTGTGTATGTAATATCCGACCCACCAGATCTACTATTTCACAAAATTTCTCATTTAAGCTGGATGTGAAAGCAGATTGAATCGAGAGTAAAATCTTTGAGACAATTTTTTTTTAGCATCGCGAAAGTTTTTGGCAATGAGTGAATTCTTATGAGTTGTACAATTGACTTCGTCATCCCGTAAGAATATGCATTTGTTCAGAAATATTTGGCATCCTAGAAAATACAATTGTCCAAAAAATGTGCATCTCTCTCTCTCTCTCTTGCACTTATACACATTTCAACTCACCTTAGTGCAAGAGTTATTCAATACTCACAAAAAATGTCTTCTACCCTCCTCACTTTTGTATAATGAAATCGACATAGGCATCAAGTATGCTGAAATATTTTGCTACATTCGCCAAGAGCGTTTCAAAATCCTTTTCATTGCATTGATAAAACGTTAAAGAAAAATTTTCCTTTAATATACGGGGAAAATAATCCAGCAGACGTTTTTGAGCATGACGACGAGGAGAAATATCTCACGCCGGTACGTCAACGACAATTTTCTTTTTTTAATAATAATAATAATAATGAAAAAATTTAGTATTTCCGGCAACATGAGGATCGAATGTGATTTAAAGCAAAAGAGCTCATACAACGTACTATATATATGCATATATATATGCATTCAGGAGAAGGAGATGATATGGTACTATTTATATATATATGTGTATATATATATATATATATATATATATGCATTCAGGAGAGGGAGATGATATGGTACTCGGAGGTCCGCGGGAACGTGCGAGTGAGTTTGAGAGGGCCCAGCAGCTCAACTGCATCAGTTTGTTTGCACGCAGCATTCCATTGCTCGGAGCTCTCGACACCTTCCCGGTTGGTGTTTGTCGTCGTCGTCGTCGTCGTAGCCGTGGTATATGCCCTCTTCTCATACTCGTATATATATATATATATATATATATATATATATATATATATATATATATATATTTATTGTGAGTGTAAAGGTACCAGGAAGATCGATAAGTCAACGGGACCACGAGAAAAACGCCCGTCTCCCTGCTCTCGTGTGTGCCTCTCCCAGTCGCTCTTTTTCCATTCCCTCCGTCGACCCCGTACGCCCTTTTTCACCTCTTTTCACGTCACGATGGAAAGAACCGAGAAAAATAGTTTCTCCGGCGTACGAGGAATAAATGATACATTCCTCGAGTCACACGAGCACGAATCTCTTTAAAAAAATATCAAGAAAAAATCTGAGTTAAAAAGTAATTCTTGATAGGGGACGATAAAGTGGGTGCTATGTGCTGTGTAAAAAATATTGAGGACAGCAGATCCAGTTTTTAATATAAAATTTTGCGCCGATTAAAAAATATTTTCATATGTTGTCGTCAAAAATTATTTTCGTTATCGATTAGCGATCGGCTCTAGCTCGGCTCTAGCGCCCTCTCAATTTAAACCAGCATTCTACGCTGTTTGGACTCGAATATGGGTGAAGCCAATTGCTGGCTGCAGCATTGAATCATTGAGCTGGAGGCTGTTTTTTCGAGCTATTTTTCGAGTTTTTTTGCTATTGGACAAATCTTGGGTTGAATTTAAACGTCTAGCTCGTTTAAACAAATCTATGTACTCGAAACTATGAACCGAATTTTTTAAATTGTCACTAATTGAACACTGTTTTGTACAAAAATAATTTTTAAATATTTAAAAATGACAGCGTAACAGCATGCCGTTAATTCACTGCCGGTGAAGAAAATTATTTTAACCCAAAATTGAAGTGACGAAATGAATTCATAAAAATAAAAAATAATGTTTAAATTAAAAAAAAAAACACGTCCAACATATTCAATGCCAATAAAAAGAATAAAAAATAAAATAGACGTGAAACAATACACCGTGGAATCCAAAAGGGGGAAAATACGCCGCTACAATGAGCGACTTGAGCTGGTAAAATGACGCTCGACTAAACTCCGCGCTGACGCTAGCTGGGGCCGTGGAAGAGAGAAGACGATAAAGCACGGATCCCTTTAGCCTCGGTTAACTCCATTAATTGCAAAGCTAATTCTCTCTGTCTCTCTCTCCCTCTCTCTCCCGCTCTCTCTCTCTCCCTCTCGGTAATCGTATCGCCGACTTCGAGGTCCTAGAAGGCAGAATAGGAGGAAGAACGACTAAGTTTCAAAGTTTCATTTCGCAGCGCGGAAAAGCCCATATGGTTTTCCTTTTCTTTTAGGTACAACCGCGGTGTTCTCTCTGCCTTAATCCAATTTCGCTTTTGTCGTTCCCCTGAGGAAAGGGTGAAAGGCTCCTAAGTTTCGTGCAACCACGACGAGAAAAATGCGGATGTCGTACTTTAAAGTCAATGTATACCGACAAGCTTTCCTGCGGGTAGAAACTAAAGAGTGCAAAAATAAGACTTCAAAAACGCATAATAGCTTATAGAAATTACCAAGGCTATTTTGTTCGAGATTGAAAAAAAAAATGAACACTTTTCGGACAAAATATACGAGAATAATATTAAAATAAAAATCGAAGTACAAATATTTTGAATTTCACAATGAGTTTAAATAATAATAACTTCATTCTTTATAAATATTTTTCAATAAACAAAACTGAAACTTGGCAAGACTATGTATTGTAATTGTGTGTAAAATCCCGACCTCGTCATTCCAATGCTCTCATCAGAAAAAAATATTGAAAATCGACCTGTCTTTTGGGCCCCAAGCTTATGCGGATCTCAAGATACACGCCATTTTATATACGGAAATTCTGGGGTTAATTGTTGAAGAAACCTGCATGAAAGAATAATTCAAGGAATATGAATCTCTTCCTCCGTTTCCGTTCCGTTTGGGTGTCTTGAACGTGATTATTTATCAATTTATAATACACGTTTCTTTACTGGTACTGCTTACTATATATTACCTGAGAGCGGAGTCGTTGCAGTCGTCAGTAGCCGAGAGGGAGCATTTGAGCGTAGGCAGTGAATGCACCAATTCCGCCCATGCATCGTAAACCCGGTCGTTCCCGCTCACGAGCTTCCAAATGATAAGATAGGAGACCGCGGGGCAGCCAGCAAATGCAACTCATTCTCTCTCTCTCTCTCTCTCTCTATCTCGCAAAAGTGTATGTTGCAAGATAAAGCTGCCTCTACTGATCGAGTCGTCGAAACGAGGCCAACCACGAGAGAGAGAGAGAGAGAGAAAGAGAGAGAGAGACCCATCACAAAGTTTGCGAATAATTAATACGTATAAATTGTCTAGTGATAAACCCTCTATCTTATTGTATCTATTTCAGCATTTGCCAATAATTTTTTGTTGGCAAATGCTGTTGGCTAATTGTATGAATCAAACTTTTTCCGTCGTTAATTGTTTAGGAATCACTTTTATCGATGATAATATTAATGCTCGATTTATAAGAGTTTATTAAAATCATAGGATACAGTTTCAATAATATCTCAAAATTGATGATTTTAATAAAATTATAGAAATTTATAATGCACAAAATAAAAATTATCTGGCTGTCTATCGGCTCTACAATTACATTTTTGTAAATACCGATCACTACTTTATTAATTTTATTTAGATATTGAATATCTACCTGAATAACAATAATAATATACTAAATCACGAAGAATTTACTACGTCCTAATACAACTCGTTTCATTTTTATAAGACTTTCTGGATGTAATAAAATTATTAATTTTCGGCTGTCCCAGTCCCAGCTAATAAAGGAAATTGTGAATCTATTTTTTTTCTCCCATATAATCTTTACTCGCCGTTATTATGGGATTTTCGCTTCTCAGCTGGGAAAGACTGGAAAGAGAAAATAGCGTTCCAGAGCTTTTGTCACAAAGCACGTTTTCTCATGTCTCAGGGGCAGGGAGAAGATCGTCGAGGGAACTTCCCCACGGTCGAGCTTCTGCTTGTGCGGTTCCCGAGACAAATTAATTTTCATCTCTTTTTCCTTCCTTCTCGTGTTTTTCTTTTCTCTCTCGCTTATCTCTCTCACTTCCATCATTCGCTACAAAATCCCTTACGAAGTTTCGTTCCTGCCACAGTCTCGAGAACTTTGTCGAGCACGTTTTCGAGGTGAAATGGACGGTGTCTCAGTTACATTAAATCTTGGCTAGACACGCACGTACATTTTCATTTCACTGCGCAAAATTTCGTCACAAAACATTGAAATAATGTAAAATAGAGTTTTATCGATTTTAATAAGGGCAAAGGGCCTATCAATTTTTGCAATGCCGCAAAAACTTGTTGAGGGATCCCATAAAAAAGAAGGACATCCTACGCAAATCAAGAGCAGGCTCGGGTAAAGTATTTTCGAAACTATGTAACCGAACAAGAAGGTACATAAATATCAAGTCCGCAGGAAATGATGTGTCAACTGTAACGGAGAATATACTGATATGATAGTATAGAATGAAATAAAATAAAAGAACGAGAAGAGTCGAAGAGAGAACATCGTACCCCGCAGAGTTTTCTGTTTCTATCTAATAAATTAAGAAATGTTTTAATGACCCAAGAGCACGCTTTCGTATTGATATTTTACGTATGCACATATATATATACATATATACATGCGACATTATTTGGTTTTCGTTAATTAAGTCACGAGATGTAATCCTTTTAAAGATGTGTAGGTACATATATATATATACCTACACATCCTTGAAAGGATTACTTCTATATATGTATATATATATATATATATATATATCACATCTGTAATAGGATTATTTCTCGTCACTTAGGTCTTAAACACGTATATCTAGTGCAACTTAATGAATTCATCTCGTTCACTTGAGTATGATAAATCGACGGTTAGAACATAATGAACCGAGAACCGAAGATCTCGACGAAGATATTTATAAAATCCCATTCGAGTGTTCACACTCGAAGAAGCATTGCTCGATGGTTCATACTTAATGCCAAGATACCGAGATTGACTCGTCAATAATAAGTCTATGCGAATGGAACTACACGCCGTTCATACATTATATACGACGCGCCCTATCCCAGTGTACTTTCCAATTCGATATGGCCACTGCAGTTTATCAAATACGCAGGTGCCACTATCCAGCATCTCTACTGTTACGTGCAGCATATCTGGCCGAGTGTATTAATCCGCTATTGCTGGATGCATTACTTTCAGAGTGGACTTACATATGTATTATGTATACGTGCATGTATATGTATAATGCACGTATGTATACGTGCCTACAGTACGTAGGCATTAAAGATGCCTACGGACCAAAGGGAAAAGCGGTATGGTAATTAAAAATTGATCAGTTATTGGCACTTTACATTAAAATAATAATTTATGTATTTATTAATTGATTAATTGATTGATTGATTTATAGTTTGATTAATTAATTAATTTATTTGTTTAATATTAATTTAATAATAATTTATTAATAATTAATAAATATCGCAACAGGCTAAATTGCCAATGACTCGAACCTCATTTATTGTAGCCTACATACAGACTGAATTATCAATTCTTCGATACTTATATTACCGTTGCTGCCCCGCTAATGTACCTACTTCGCGTTCGAAAGCTTCGCAAATGCGCTTAAACTGCAAGGTGTAAGCGCGCGATGTGTGCGTGTGCGTACAATTATCATTAAACGCGTGTGCATTCACCGATCAGTCTTGGTGTAGTCATGGCATAGGTTTAACTTAAGATTCATAGCTGTGTATAGCGACGCTATATAGCTATATATCACTTCCTAATCGTGAGCCTTACCTTTAAAGTCGTGCCGCGCCTATCGCGATCGCTATATATATATATAATAGAAGTGTATATATAATCACATGTTTAATATCGCTAGTCGTTGTCTAAAGCTGACGCCAACTCTTCCCTATGAGAAGTCGATACTCGTTCGTAATAACGCGCATAGTAATATTAGAATAGAATCGGCTTGAAAATGCGATAGATAAACTATAACATTTATCACACTGTTTTTCGGTGAAGCTGACTAGCTTGCAACGCTGGTCACACCCCAGACTTGATCAACATTGCTGGCAGTAATCATATTAGTGGAACATTTTTACCCCACATCTATTGTCATAAATACATCACTAACAGAATAAACTATAAACTATAATATTTATCACACTGTTTTTCGGTGAAGCTGACCAGCTTGCAACGCTGGTCCCACCCCAGACTTTAGCAACATTGCTGGCAGTAATCATATTAGTGGAACATTTTTACCTCACACCTATTGTCATAAATACATCACTAACAGAATAAACTATAAACTATAATATTTATCACACTGTTTTTCGGTGAAGCTGACCAGCTTGCAACGCTGGTCCCACCCCAGACTTTAGCAGCATTGCTGGCAGTAATCATATTAGTGAAACATTTTTACCTCACACCTATTGTCATAAATACATCACTAACAGAATAAACTATAAACTATAATATTTATCACACTGTTTTTCGGTGAAGCTGACCTGCTTGCAACGCTGGTCCCACCCCAGACTTTAGCAGCATTGCTGGCAATAATCATATTAGTGAAACATTTTTACCTCACACCTATTGTCATAAATACATCACTAACAGAATAAACTATAAACTATAATATTTATCACACTGTTTTTCGGTGAAGCTGACCTGCTTGCAACGCTGGTCCCACCCCAGACTTTAGCAGCATTGCTGGCAGTAATCATATTAGTGAAACATTTTTACCTCACACCTATTGTCATAAATACATCACTAACAGAATAAACTATAAACTATAATATTTATCACACTGTTTTTCGGTGAAGCTGACCTGCTTGCAACGCTGGTCCCACCCCAGACTTTAGCAGCATTGCTGGCAATAATCATATTAGTGAAACATTTTTACCTCACACCTATTGTCATAAATACATCACTAACAGAATAAACTATAAACTATAATATTTATCCCACTGTTTTTCGGTGAAGCTGACCAGCTTGCAACGCTGGTCCCACCCCAGACTTTAGCAGCATTGCTGGCAGTAATCATATTAGTGAAACATTTTTACCTCACACCTATTGTCATAAATACATCACTAACAGAATAAACTATAAACTATAATATTTATCACACTGTTTTTCGGTGAAGCTGACCAGCTTGCAACGCTGGTCCCACCCCAGACTTTAGCAACATTGCTGGCAGTAATCATATTAGTGGAACATTTTTACCTCACACCTATTGTCATAAATACATCACTAACAGAATAAACTATAAACTATAATATTTATCACACTGTTTTTCGGTGAAGCTGACCAGCTTGCAACGCTGGTCCCACCCCAGACTTTAGCAGCATTGCTGGCAGTAATCATATTAGTGAAACATTTTTACCTCACACCTATTGTCATAAATACATCACTAATAGAATAAACTATAAACTATAATATTTATCACACTGTTTTTCGGTGAAGCTGCAACGCTGGTCCCACCCCAGACTTTAGCAGCATTGCTGGCAGTAATCATATTAGTGAAACATTTTTACCTCACACCTATTGTCATAAATACATCACTAATAGAATCGATCTGTCAAGTTCTGTTAAGACCACTTCTGCTCTTTCTGAGATCACTGGAGACATAGGAAAGAGGCCTTGTAACTTGGACCACAGTGCGTAGCGGACAGTCGGGAGTAATTATAAAATTAAAAATTTTTAAATTTTTTAAAAATGTCGGCACAGCAATTTTCACCAAAGTCTCAGCCCACAAATATATATATATATATATATATATATATATATATATATATACAGGAGGGAATGCTCATGCTTTCCGCTGCAGCCCCCGTTCACCCCTTTTCAAGCGTCTTCCCTCTCATCCGTCCAACCCTTATGCGAGATACAGGCGAGAAAGGACTATATAGAGATGATGATTCCGCGTCTTTCGTCATCTCCTCGCGGATGAGGCTGAACGATAACGTCTCTTGCTAGTATGGAGCGTGAAAAGACAGCCTAGGCAAAGGGAGGCTCTCGCTCGATCTATTCCGACGAGTATATTCTTCTTTGCATGGAAAAAGAGCCATACTTTTTGTCATGCATATATATATATATATATATATAGATATATATATATATAGATATGGATATATATAGATATAGATATATATATATATAGATGTGGATATATATATATATATATATATATATATATATATGTACAAGACTACTATAAGACTACGACGACAATAGGGGCGTTGTTTGCAATGGTTTATCGATCGCATCTGCACTAACGGCGTGCACACGAGAACAGTAGACCGCGTGTTTTGTAATCCGCGGACGAAAGACACGAGAAACTCTTCTTGACTTTCCCAAAGCATTATTTAACTCGTATATATTCTTTTTTTGCTTGATAGCACGTGTGTGACACAAGTCCAAAAATGACGAGAAGACGCGAGAGACCTCGGCCTGGTGATAAATGACCTCAAACTTGAAAGAAAAAAAAAAAACCGAATAACGCTGACACTCGTCTCCATTTCTATGCTACACCTCGATGAGTAATTAGGCTACTGACATCGATGATGTGCGGTAACCGAAGCGAGAAAAAATGGCGTCATGAATATATAAAAATATATACAATACACATGGAATATTTCAGGCCATATGAATAGGATCTAAACCATCTCGATATTTCTTTTCATTTCTTTGATATATATATATATAGCAGAGGAGCACAGAAAAAAATATACACCAATTTTCTGATTCAAAAATAATCGTGATGGTTTTTATCGATAAAGTTTTGAATAAACTCTTTTAAGTTATATTCTTCAGTAAAAACAAAAAATTGTTAATTATTTGTTCTATTTCAACGTATACTCTAGTTTCATGGCTCGAGCCGCAGTCTGCTTGAGCTCCACTACTGTATTGTATTAGAACAAGGACATAAGGAAACTGCGGAATATCTCTGCCAATAGAGTCGATTCTTTCAACAAAGTGTTGGGTTCCTACAGTAAATCACCAGACTCTGAAAACATGACATCCCCCTCAGCGTTTCGATGCCTCAGTCAACGTGTGGATAAGCTGTCATCGTACCAAGTACTAGCAGCATGAAATACTGTTCAGCTTCATCACTGACCGCAAGAGGTCAGAGCCCACGCGCCGGCCCAGGTACCAATCGCTGTCAATTTACTTATTAATAAAATATTATTATTTTCCATGGTGATGTAAAATTATTTTATATTTTCTTTTTATCTTATTACTAATACTTCATTTTATATAGCAATTTTTTTTTTCTTTTTTGCTCTTCCACACAATAAAAATATGGAAAATAACAATAGAAAAAATTGTGCGATTGGCGAGACTATCAACTTGGCTGAGAATGCCCCATACATATAGAATAATAGTCTGACTTTTCAGGCATTCGAGATAAACGCTTGACGCGTTTGCTCCCTCGCCTTGCTGCAATACAAGAAAAGTGTAGAGTGTTGGGGTCGCGAGACTGCAAAAGAAGAAAAGAAAAGGCGCGTGTCTGTCAGATCCAAGTGGAAAAATCCTTTGAGAGTCAGACACACCCCTTGTCCAGTCTGCGAAAATGTGACAGCGACGAGATTAGCTGGTGACGGCACGACATTGTTTTTCAACAATGCTGGACTGTACACGTATAATATAATTCAAGCTTTTTATGCATATATATACATATATACAGTATACACAGCTATATGTATAAACAGCTCAGTAAAGGAAATATGATAAAAAGGATTTAAGTCAAGGATACGCGAAATCTCATCTCGCTTATTGACGGACTTGAAACTTTGATCGGACTGATTTGTTACTGTGAGCTAGTGTGCGTGTATGTTGCAGACCTCGAAATCACCGGAAGTAATAAAACTCCTTGACCCGCGGACTCGTATAATCCAAAATAGTACGATATTCCGAGAGGCGAAGAGATAAAATTTAAATACATCCGTTGATGAAAAATAACGGATTTGTTTGTTGTCAATGGAACTCTGCTATTACTCGGACAATCGATGTTTTATATTTTCACAATTGGGAATAGATCGAGTTATGCGATTATTTAGGTATATGAGTCGGAAAATTTTCTCGCTAGATTATTTATACAGTCCGGAATGACTTTCTTTTGTAATATTTTTGAAAGATTATTATAATAAACAATCGTTTACTTATTGTAAATAATCATAATAATATTTTAGTATACAAATTATCCTGTGATTCATTAGAAACAAATATAAAAATGATAAAAATATTATCAAAGATATATCGAGGGTTGGCAATAATTGGGAATTTTTCTCAGAATATTTTTATATAATTTGGCAAATTAGATTTTATTTTTATAATAATAAGTTGTATAGGTGGTAAAAAAAAAAAATAACTCGTATGAATAAAATGAATTTTTGAAAAGTTTCTTGGACATTTAAAATTGCAGATATGAGAATATCGCGAGACTACTACGTGTTCTGTCGTACTTTTCTCATCTACCCTGTACCTACTTATAGTACATCTAAGAGAGGGGCATGGAAATTTAAACGAGAAGCGGGGCACTCGCGATGCTCAACGAAATGTGGACGGCTCACGATGCGGCACGATCGTAACGAATATATATATATATATATAACATGTGCCGCGCGCGTCTTCTCTTCTTCACGTGGAAACCACTTTAGGACTTATTTTTATTGTACATTTTTTCTGTCTGGTGGCGGCGGTGCTGAAGACAGCGCCCGCACGAGTGTGGCAAAGGGGTGTGTTCACAGACACGACGTTGTCGGCAGTAAGGATCCACCCACGCGCTTCTATATATAAGTATACACATCATATATGCATTCTTTGAAAAATAAAAAACTCCGTAACATTACGTTTTTGTTCACCATTCTGACATTGGATTTTTGAATTTTCGACGAGATTTCAATATCACTCGTTATCAGCAGGAAATTTCCAGTTAGATAAGGTCTTGAATCGTAGTAATATTCCCACCCGAGGAAAAATATCAGAATTTCAAGTTCCCATGAGTTTGCTAATTTTTGAAGGATTCTATCGACCCGTCAGGTCGGATTATAGTATATTGATTTCACTAAATGTTGGTATTACATTCAAATAGATTTCGAATAGATCCGATGTGATTCAAATACTGTGTGGTTTAAATAATTTATATTTTATTCGCGTAGATTCCCTTTCAAATAGATCCTATTTAATTCCGATATATGATATTTCGTTCAAACAGATGAAGCTGGAAAAATATCAGAATTTCAAGTTGCCATAAGACTGCTAATTTTTGAAGAATTCGATCGATCCGTCAGGCTGGATTATAGTATATTGATTTCACTAAATGTTGGTATTTCATTCAAATAGATTTCTTGTAAACAGATTCGATTTGAATCAACAGATCCCATATATATATATATATATATATATATATATATATATATATATATATATATATATATATATATATGGGAATGGTCAAAACGATCCTTCGCATTCAAATGAGATTTGTTTGATTCACATACATGCTATTTTATTTAATTTGACACAAAAAGATCCGATTCAAAAAGATGCTGCGTGGTTTAAATAATTTATATTTTATTCGTGTAGATTCCCTTTCAAATAGATCCTATTTAATTCCGATATATGATATTTCGTTCAAACAGATGAAGCTTGATTGAAATTGATCATATTTTTTTCAGTATACATTTACTTATCATACTTTCGTGAGTATGGAGGCGAGCACCTCATCGTACGCCGGTCTATACGATTCTCATGGTTTCCTTCAGCTTCATATTTCACGAGGAGCAGACTCGTTCTTACATATATATATATATATCCATGCGCACCGACAACTATACCATTATACCATCACCACGTTATTTCTATTTATAGAAGACGCGTGGTTTATTTCGGAAGCCGGTGAATCGAACGAGAGTGTCAGTGCCCCGTGTGTGTGCGTGTGTGTCCGCGTGGTGGCGGCGTCAGCCTTACTGCGCGGCGGATGGTCCAAACACTAAAAAGGGCCAAGAGAAGAAACAAGAATCACAAAGTGAAAGAGGGGGCAAAGTTCAAAGACGAAGAAGCGCGAGCCGAGGTGCGTTACAACCCTATGCTTGAAGCAGGAAATAAAACGAAAAAAAAAAAAAAAAACATATGGAAGAAGAAACTTGAGAAGGTGGGATTGATCGTGGACTCTCGCGATTCGAAAAGATTTGTCAGACCAACACAGAATGTCTACTCGCTGGGGGGCAACTCTTCGCGAGGTCAGCACACGCGTGGCTTGATTTTTCTCATCGAATTGCGTCACAACTCAAACGGGAACCCACAGTCAATTGTGTTTATTTTTTTTAATTCCTCCTCATTTAATCTCACACTGACACAAACTTGCGAAAGTTTCACATCCATTCAAGCTTTAATATTCAACTTTCTTAGCTCTTTTATGGATAATTGAGCGTCCCCGATTTATTTAAATAGGCTAAATCGAATCCAATATTTTCACTCGTGTTTAGTCGTAACGATTAGACTTGTCTAGCTTACAAAAATATATAAATATAAATATTACAGTACGATGAGAAAATGTCAATGTCTGAGCTTTACTGGCCATAACTACTGCGAAGACGCGACGATTGAGCTTTCACCATTTGCCGATTTCAACTCGCAATGCCCTGCGATAAAAAAAAAGTCAGTGGTACGTGCTGGATTTGAGTGAACGACCTACACGGATTACGCGAAACGATTCATGAATTGGATCAACCAGGATAATTTTTGTTCTCTTTCTTTTTGCAAACTCGGATGAAACGTAATTGCGATATCGGCCACAACCAATTTACAAAAATTCAATTCGACTGCAAGGAAAAATTAAAAACCGGCCACTATTTACATACTCTAATACAATTCACCTAACACACTTTGTAAAGGAAATTGCAATGGTCGCAATAACTATCAAGGGATGAAGACATTTATATATATGGTTTATGCTATTATTTTATAACGAAACACTACTGACTTTTTCCAGTAAAAATAGTTGGACAAACTATAAATTTATAATTTATTCAACTGTCGTTCCATCTTATAATGTCCAAGAGCCAACTTTAAACTGCAAAATAATTGTATAAACTAAAAATATGTTGTCATAATTTGATAATCGATTCTACCACTTTACTGTATGAGTATGAGAAATCGTTGCGATCACGTGGTTATTAGCCATTTGAGCAACGAAATTTTTTTCGTTCCCCTACTTTTTCTATTATTGCGAAATTATTTAATTTCACCGATAAATTTTATTGATAAACATCTGGTATGAATATTCCCATAATGCTTAAATATAAAAAATATCCAACAGGTCTTTCAAGAAGATCAAGACGCATGCAAGGTAGACATATTTTTCGTTTCTGACTGGTTTTTCGTAATTGAGCATAAAACAAATCCAATAACATTTCAACAGCATTTCATAGTAACTACTGACGCGCACAAAACTGGAATATCCATGTAGGAAACTTTTCAAACGTGTTTTTGGGTCCGAAACATTTTAAGGGGAATGGATAACAAACAGTCTAGCCTTCCACATGCACCTCCATATATATAAACACACAACTACATCACACAAAAGTTATAAAATATGCTTATATATTAAATATGAATATATACGGATACTGAGGGCTTATGGGCCTCAGTGCTAATTATTCAACACCCCTGTCTTCATTATTGGACCATCCATATAATTGTTTGGGTACACGGTGCGGCAGCGAGATATTTTATAATATAGACAGGTACATATATATATATATATATATATATATATATATACGTGCACGTCCGTGTGTATATATATATATATATATATATATATATATGTGCATGTCCGTCTATATATATATATATATATATATTTCAGTTATATTGCCTTTCATACATCAAACATCCTGCAGCCTCGAGCTACAGTCGAATTAATCATCAGCAAGGTGAATCGATTTATCGGTCACGTCATGTACAGCCATGTGTACAATATTTTGCTAAAGAGGACGAAAAACAAACAAAAGTAGCAGTGAGAACATAAGTTTTTGTTTACAAAAAACATTATTATACGAGTGAGCGAGCCTGGCTGTAAATTTTGAAATGATGTATATCCGTACGGAAATGGAAATCGAGCACAATGTCACGGCAAAAGTTATTTCCTCTCGGGCGTGACCGTCAACCTTGGTAATAGCGGTAGCATTGATCAAAATCAATGGGCCATTCGATGATATCTCTATCTCCGTTTCTCTTTGTCTTCGCTTCCATGGGGTGTAATTATGAGGCAACAGCATCCCTTCGATCATTTTTTCAATTTCGACGACACCGATCAGATTTATCGATCATTTTTTTATCACGTTTCCAAAATATTAATTTCATCAGCAAAATTAATCGAAATTGCGAAATTAATTTTTGATAATACTTCATCTGTCGAATTAAATACTCCGAAATCATCGAAAAAATTCGTCCCATACCGGAAAATCATACGAATGTTATATACGAATAATGCGTTGATAAAAATCATAGGTGGTTTCGTCAAGTTCTTGGCTATGATAGATTCAACGAGCCTAAAGAACGAAACTAATTTTTGATAATACTTCATCTGTCGAATTAAATACTTCGACATCATCGAAAAAATTCGTGCTTTCACCGGAAAATCATACGAATGTTATATACGAATAATGCGTTGATAAAAATCATAGGTGGTTTCGTCAAGTTCTTGGCTATGATAGATTCAACGAGCCTAAAGAACGAAACTAATTTTTGATAATACTTCATCTGTCGAATTAAATACTTCGACATCATCGAAAAAATTCGTGCTTTCACCGGAAAATCATACGAATGTTATATACGAATAATGCGTTGATAAAAATCATAGGTGGTTTCGTCAAGTTCTTGGCTATGATAGATTCAACGAGCCTAAAGAACGAAACTAATTTTTGATAATACTTCATCTATCGAATTAAATACTCCGAAATCATCGAAAAAATTCGTCCTATACCGGAAAATCATACGAATGTTATATACGAATAATGCGTTGATAAAAATCATACGAATGTTATATACGAATAATGCGTTGATAAAAATCATACGAATGTTATATACGAATAATGCGTTGATAAAAATCATAGGTGGTTTCGTCAAGTTTCTTGGCTATGATAGATTCAACGAGCCTTGCCGGCACATAACATGCCTTATCCACTTCCTTGAATGCACGTCACAAAACCAACTTTAAAGCTGCTCATTCGTCATCGACAATACATCACGTCAATGATAAATTATGAACGGGTAACTGATGCTAATTTTTATCGATGATCATTAAACTCAAAATTTACATGTAGCGTGAAAATTGGTGAAAAATATTCATTGACTTTTTGGAGCCGGAGCGTCCGTGGGTTTGGGTTCAGTCCATAAATGAAAATCGAACACAATGTCACGGCAAAAGTCGTTTCCTCTCGGGCGTGACCATCAACCTTGTTAATAGCGGTTGCATTGATCAAAATCAATGGGCCATTCGACGATATCTCTATCCCCGTTTCTCTTTGTCTTCGCTTCCATGGGGTGTAATTATGAGGCAACAGCATCCCTTCGATCATTTTTTTCAATTTCGACGACACCGACTATATTTATCGATCATTTTGTTATCACATTTCCAAAATATAAATTTCATCAGGAAAATGAATCATCAATATATTTTACCCATATAACCCGCCTTTAAGGGCGAAATGAATTTTTGATAATACTTCATATGTCGAATTAAATACTCCGAAATTATCGGAAAAATTCGTCCTATGCCGGAAAATCATACGAATGTTATATACGAATAATGCGTTGATAAAAATCATAGGTGGTTTCGTCAAGTTTCTTAGCTATGATACATTCAACGAGCCTTGCCGGCACATAACATGCCTTATCCACTTCCTTGAATGCACGTCACAAAACCAACTTTAAAGCTGCTCATTCGTCATCGACAATACATCACGTCAATGATAAATTATGAACGGGTAACTGATGCTAATTTTTATCGATGATCATTAAACTCAAAATTTACATGTAGCGTGAAAATTGGTGAAAAATATTCATTGACGTTTTGGAGCCGGAGCGTCCGTGGGTGGGTTCAGTCCATACATCGCAGTAGTACAGACGCACGCGTGACATTAGAGACGTGAGGACACCGCGCGGATGATATCGTACATACTCGATAAGAGAGATAAAATAATTTATATATCTCGTTTAGGTATACTCTGTATAGATAAATATATTGATTTATAAACTCACGAGTTTTTAGCCAGATTATCCCTCGTGAACGTCGAAGAATCCCAGAGTCTCACAATCACTCGTTGAAATAAAAATTAAACAAAACTGTTACATGCCGCACTTTTGTCGATATGTATAAAAAAAAATAAAAACGTTCGATACGTCAACGATGACTGAAAATCGGCCCGCGGCAAACACTGCAAAAGATTCTCGCGTGCTAGGACGATCGGCTATCGAGTGCTATGAGATATGTGTTATAAGGGGCTCGGGCCGCCATGCACTGACTTACTCGTCGTTTCTGGCCTTCTCGGGACTCGCGCATGGCGCATGCCTTCATCGAACTCGTGCGCGCCGCTCGCCTTGTAACCCCCTTAAAGAACCGCAGCCCAGACTTTCATCGTTCTCTTTCCTGCTCGTAGTCTCTCTTGCTCTTGTGGTCCGATCACAGTGGCGATATCTATAATGGATCGTTCGAAGAAAGAGCAACAAGGATTTTGCAGGTAAGGAGAAGATCTGCAGGCATACCACATAGGATAAAGAAGACTGGAACGATACTGGAGGCTGGAAAGATCAATCTTTGCTGCTGGGTAGGTTACCTGTTTTTTTGTCTCATCTACATTAGGTAATACTTGATTTCATGGTAGTTATTCAACTGCTGGTATTTACTCTCTAGATTAAGGTGATGTGCTGTTAGCCAGATGGCAAAACAGATTTTGCGTAAGCCATTGTAAGTGCGAAAGAGAAAGCTGCTTTTACTCCAGTATAAAAATTCTCGTAAACGGTTGATCTTTCGGACAAACGAAGAGAACCTGCGTATAACGATTCTGCAGTTTGTGGTTCTCTTAGTTTGTCCGAAAGATCAACCGTTTAGTAAAATTTTCGTACGCAGTTTTTGTTACTGACAGAGGAGTAGACATTTTAAACTCTCGAATGTGGTCGAGTGGAAAATTGCAGCTGTTTCTTTCGCCCCGTCGGTATTATCTCTCCGTTCAAGGTGAAATATCGACGACGCGTCCAAACTCATAGGAGGTCTGAGACCACCTGTCCCATTCCGTCTTTTTCGCAGTCGGTCGTTTTTTTGAGTAAAGGGAGGGAACACTCAACTGCAGAGTCATTAGACAGAGCTAATCATTTTATTTTGCCCGAGGAATCGACCGTCTCTAACAATAAGGGAAATGTGGAATACAGTTTCTGTTACCGACTGAGTACTATAAAGGGTCACACTATAAAATCAGACTCAATCGGTAACAAAAGCTTTACGATAATTGTTTTTTTTTCTATTGTGGTACAAAGATTTGCGTTTGTTCGGAAAACCGTTCGAAAACCTGGAAAAAGAGCTCTCCTCAAAATTTACATCTGTCTCCCGAGTACTCATTGGAATTGCATATGGCCGACTGAAAGTTTGCTCCTAGAATGGTCAATAATTTTACTGATTAGATTTGATCGACATTGTTGATTTATTTATTTACTCACAACTTACAAGATACAATTTACTTACAAAGTGCACCAATCACTGACAGGATTGACGCAGTTTCCCCCATTGGATGTTTATCGAATTCGACATAAACATCCCCGATAAGGTGAATCCGCTACCACAAATTGAAACACTGTGGATGGTAATGGGGCTGGTCATCTTCTATGCTACTATCCCCCTAAAACAATCTCCAAATAATCCCAATATCATGGAAGATCAATTTTTCATTTACTTTCACGAAACATTTAGATCGTGTTATAATATGTTTTTACGAGTTTTGCTCGGACTCATCTCGGGCTAGGGATAAGAAACGTTGGATAGTTTATAGTGATATTCAATCCTCGAATAGTCGTCAATCGTCCCGGCATGATAATTGCGGCTCAGCGAATGAACGAATGATCAGGAAGGACGATGAAGTTCTTGAAGAACCATCTTCTTGTACATCGATTTCCAAGCTCGTCGTCTAGACTCTAATTCGTCACTTTCAGGTACAATCATTCCCATAAAAGCAGCCGAATAATTCCCAATGCCAGGATCTCGAAATACAATTCTGTCATCAACGATCCATCGACTGTAACGAATCTCGGATAAAATTTGAAAACCCGTATTGGTCGCCAAGTTTTGAGTGTAGCCAGAAGTAAAAACTCCAAGTATAGCTGATTGGCCAAGGCCCGAAGCCACGTCAATACAAGTCTCGAGAAGTATGGATTCCAAGCCCTTGTCCTGATAACTCGGATGAACACACAGAATGTAAACGCGAAACGTTGTCTCTTGATTGAAAAATTTATAAGCATCCGTTTGCTTGACAACTTGACTTTTTAAATGCATTATCTTTTCCAGGGTTTTGCCCTGAAAAATCTGACGAAATTCGTCCTACATAAAGACCCATCGTCATTCACCCGCTAAATCTCTAGAGATAAAAATATATTAAAATTAAACCTGGACTCGTGAATATGTATTTGTTTTATCGAGAGAACTGTTGATTCTCGCAATTGCCACCCCAATTACTCGTCCGCTGATCGAACTCAGGGCCACAATACTCGTTGAATCCTTCATCCATACTCGTACAAGATCCAGATATCCATGGACAGATTCCTCGTCATCGAGAAGTATGGATGATTTGCACATGGGATCTTCTTTGAAGAAGTGATGCTGAAACGATTAAATGAAGATAATTCATCATATCATACTCGAGACAGAATTTTGGTCCATTCTGAACCTTTATGAGACGAGCAACTTCATCGTAATGGGTTTCTTTGAGCTCGATTATTTTTGCAAATGGTGGAGCATCCCAGCATAGTGGAGCGTCGATTCGGCTCTGTACAGCTATCGCCACTTCATCTTTTTCATCTGCTTCCATTATTTTAATTGTAATTAACCTCTTTATTGTCGAGTTATACAAACGAATTTAGGATAATGTCAATTAAAAACTATGGATGCAAGTTCAAGAGGGTTAGTGTCAGTATTTTTCCAAACACATGTCTTTGTTTAAATCGATCGATGTGCTTGGACCATACGAACAAAATAGAAAAATGTATAATTAATAGAAGTAATAATAAATTTAAAGTTATTTTTGACAAAGCCTTGGTAATTCGTTTGGGTCTTCCAGGACATTCAAACGTAAATGATCCAATAGATTTCCAATTTCTCGATGATTAAGCGTGTCAGTTTGAGTCTCGAGAACGCTGCCAAAGATAACCAACAATCTTTAACAAGAAACAGCGACGAATCCTTGGATGATTTGTCGGACGATTTAAATAATATTGTAGACGAACAATCTCAGGCATATTTTAATGCTCCTGTAGTATGGGAAAGAACGTCGACAGGATACAGAATTGTGGATTTGCGTCCTGATCATATAAGCCAAGCTATTGATTTGATATGTGTAATGATCATCATTCAACCTCCTTTCCATTACTTAACGAACCGTTCTGAAATAATTTTCCTTCAGACACACTTCTTCCGCGAAGAACCAATATGTCAGGCAACATCATTATCCAACGATGCTGCGTCTTTGAAATATTATAGACAATTCATCACAAAAAATCTTCTGCGAGGAAACGGTATTTGTGGGATTCGTGAAGGCACAGGTAAGCTCGTGGGAATTGCAGTCATGTCGATTTGTCGAAAAAGCGATCAAGAGAATCAAGACATCTATCAGGAGTCAGCGCTTTCTCTCGCAATGACTCTGAAAAAACATCTTTTGGCGGAAACCGAGATTGAAAAGAAACTCCATAATGCTGAAGAATACTTTAGGATTGACGTGTTATGCGTCGACCCTCATCATCGTGGAAAAGGCGTTGCAACTGGACTGCTTCGGTCCTGTGTTGCGAAAACGAGGTCACTCAATGTATCCGATTGCATCGGCGTATTCAGTTCTGATACAAGCCGGAAAATAGGTCAGTTTCTTTCATAACGGTATCTCCTTTCTTTGGAGTAAGTCCAGAACAGTTGGGATACTTTTTGGAGCATTAGCATATTTAAAAAATCGAGATTTTGATGAGACTTGGTAAATGAGTTCGAGAATGAATACTAAGCTCACTATTGAAATTTCATCGGTTATTCGGATCCGATCGGATTGGAAAAAGGAATTTTGATGAAACGGTAGATAATTTGGAAAGTGGAGTAAAATGGTTGCTATCAAAATTTAATCGGCTTCAAGCGACCTGGTTAGAAATTATTGTGGAAGCCCAAGTTTCATGGTCCTAATAAGGCCGATCAATGAGGCTCTGATAAGGACTTATTCAAGAAACCCAAGTTTTGGAATGTATGTTCTTGCTAAGACCAACAAACGAGGGCCTAGTTAGGAATTATTGTGGAAGCCCAAGTTTCGAAACTCATGGTCCTAATAAGGCCGATGAATGCGGCTCTGATAACGACTTAATTCAGGAAACCCAAGTTTTGGAATGTATGTTCTTGCTAAGCCCAACAAACGAGGGCCTAGTTAGGAATTATTGTGGAAGCCCAAGTTTCGAAACTCATGGTCCTAATAAGGCCGATCAATGAGGCTCTGATAAGGACTCATTTAGGAAACCCAAGTTTTGGAATGTATGTTCTTGCTAAGGCCAACAAATGAGGGCCTAGTTAGGAAATATTATGGAAGTCTAAGTTTCGAAACTCATGGTCCTAATAAGGCCGATCAATGAGGCTCTGATAAGGACTCATTTAGGAAACCCAAGTTTTGGAATGTATGTTCTTGCTAAGGCCAACAAATGAGGGCCTAGTTAGGAAATATTATGGAAGTCTAAGTTTCGAAACTCATGGTCCTAATAAGGCCGATCAATGAGGCTCTGATAAGGACTCATTTAGGAAACCCAAGTTTTGGAATGTATGTTCTTGCTAGGCCAACAAATGAGGGCCTAGTTAGGAAATATTATGGAATTCTAAGTTTCTAAGCTTATGGTCCTATTAAGGACGATCGATGAGGCCTTGATAGAGACTGAGGAAGCCCAAAAGTTTCTTAATGCATCAGCTCCTTGAAGCCAATCGACTAAAGGGCCCAGTTAAAACTTCTATTGAGAATACCTTATCTTTCGAAGTCGACCATTGGTGGTTATAGGTGGATAAGCTCACTGATTTTAAGCATACTACGTATACGTAGAGACTTCAGACTTCAGTAATTTCATAGTTTCAGCTATTATTCCTTTCTATTAGTTCTAGTTGTGTTGATAAGAGTTATTTTTGAAACATATTTTTATTTACAATTTTTATTCATACACTTTCATTCCACAGATATTTTGGAGTGGTAAAATAATACAATTCGCTATTCGTGTGCAGTTGTATCTAATGAGTAATTATATATGATATTTGAAGTCTATTTAAAAATTATCAGTAGAATTGAGGCATAACAATAGAGTTTTTTTTAGAGTTAGAGATGCAGAGATCGATCTCTGCACCTCAATTTTTCCTGTGCCTGTGGCTAATGCCATGCCAAATGCGATGCAGAAAGGGAAATTAGATTCTGCCCGCACTAGAAGGGCTGGCTACTGATCCGATCCGACCCCGCAATAGGCATAATGCCTACAGTCGAGCTATAAGTGCATCTAAAAAAAACGTTAATGCGATATGCAACATCCATAACTATGCGAGAATCGCTCTCTCTTTCTTTCTCGTTCTCTCTGTCTCGCTCTCTCTCTCTCTTACTGGGCTTACGGAAACTGTAATTCATTTTTTTTTTCAACGATCCAAATTGATTAACAACTGTTGTCTTGATTTATTTTTTTAAGATTGTTTTTATGGTATTATGAGTACGAAATTAGTGTAATTCCGATATGACTTATAGATTTTCATCTGTGTAACAAAGACGATTCGGAGTCCTCACTATTTGCCATTATTTCGATCTCTACTCTAATGTTGTAATATTTACGATAGTTTGTACATATTGCTGCTGAAGCTGTTAGTGAAGCATCGTATAAATGTTACCTTTTGAGGCGATGAAAAATACAGATATAGAGTTAACATTTTTTTCAAATCAACTGCATTTACAGGAGTCTGACATTTTGGGCAAAAGCAAATTCACATCGTATGCAAAGTCTCCACGTTTAATTATTTGTGTCGAAAAAGTTGATCTTTTCAAAATGTGATTTATTTGAAAAATTCAAATATCATTTTTGTATTCGTATATAATACTCTGTGAATTTAGATTCAATCACTTGAGGATATTTTTCAACTTAGCATTATATCTTGGGCACTATCCCAAAATTCGTTTTTTCTCGACATATTATCAAAATTTGTAAGAATTTACTGTATTCTATTAATTTCACTTGGCGCTCGTAGAGTCTCGTAGTAGCTACAAGGCCGATTGGTAGGATCAGAAGTGAAAGTAAAATTGCCAATCAACAAGAAATTCTTCACGTTAGTGCATAACACATAGTTCACATAGGTCCAGTCATGCAGTAATATATTAATAGCTCGAACCTACACAATAAGTCGAAGGACCAGCCACTTTTCGTTCGATCATAATACTCATTATCGCTTATTCTCTCATTATACTTTTCATTATAAATTTCCTGTATGCAAACAGCTAATCGTTTGGGTTTCGAGAAACTCGGGGAGATTCCATACGCCACGTACATCACTGAAAATCAAAAGACTAATCCTTTTGGAAATATGGAAACTGGAAATTACTACTTGGCTTGCATGGCCATAAAAACTGTTTTGGAAGAGCCTCCAGCTTAGGAACATTCTCCAGCGGCTATGAGCATCTCCAAAAAATCGAAAAAATTATGAAGAGTCAAAGTTGAATATATTAACATTGGTTATTCATACAATTGTATGCTATAATATGTAAAATATTTGTACAATAAAACAATTGCCCGAAACAACGGTTCGTGCAGGTAGGAGGAGGAAGAATCAGGTAAAAACTGCCGGGGAAAATGGTGTTTACCACATTGCCTGGCAGTTTATCGTTGAAGATAGCATTGGGAATCCACCATCGCGATAGGTGTAGGAAAACTTACTATGCGGTAAATAAATTTTTACGACGCCACTATGGTAAATTTTCCAACAACGACACTCCGTATGATAATGAGATTATGTCAGCTCTCACAATCTGTCACATACAGTGAGAAAAAAGTATGGCTCTGCCTCCCAGATTTCTAGTTCGTAGAGCTGTGATTCAATTTTTGGGTACAACAGCGGTGTTGCCAGTTACCACAGCGGAACATTTGCCCCTAACTTAACTCACTTGCATGAACGACGCAGCCATACCGGGATAGTACCGAGATCCCGATATGGCTGTGGGAACAATATGCAAGGGCACAGGAGCCATATACATATATAATAACAGACGTTCCCCTTGAACTTGAAAATTTGAAATAAAAAGGGATTTTTCGTGATTATCTTATGAATTTCATGAGTCCCAGTTATGAAAAGAGTTCGTCTTTTGAATTTTCCAAAATTCCATGTAATACGCTTCATTTAATTTTATTTTTATTGCTCCTGCGTTTCTTCTTTCTAGTTTTCAATTGTGTTCATTTGGGTGTTGGATGCTCGATCTACAATTCTTTTATGATTCCCTTATTTCTTCTTAACTCTAGAACGGTATACAAATTTTTTTACCCTTACTACGGTACAGATGGGTACGTGGTACCTAGCCGATGAAATGCACTGTAAGATGTCTACATTGCAATGTTTAATTTTCTTTCAATACCAGAGAATTGGAAATATCAGACTGTGAGCTACATGTAGAAATTATCAAAAAATTTAATAATTAATTAACGAATTACGAGCTGTAGAAGAATAAGTGTATTGAAATAAAGTCGAAAAATCTGTTTCCTTAAAGATGCTCTGGGTACGTGTGACCCATATGTACCGTTTTAGGGTTAATACCTCTTTTTATCTGTTTTTTACGATTTATATTTGAACGAATTGTGTTCGTTTGGGTATTTCATGATCAATCTCTATCTTGTATCAGATCCACTACTGTCTTCTTTGTACCTCATTTTTTTTTATCTCCTTCTCACTTCTGGGTTCAAACAAATTGTGTTCGTTTGGGTATTTCATGATCAATTTGTATCTTGTATCAGATTCACTACTGTCTTCTTTGTACCCCATTTTTTTTATCTCCTTCTCACTTCTGGGTTAAAACAAATTGTGTTTGTTTTGGTAATCTATGTTTAATTTACAACTCGTCTCTTGCAGAATGTTCATCGTGGGTGAGTTGCACCTTGCCACGATGCGGAATGCTTGCCCAGAAATTGACTCTGTCCGGCAACAAATCGGCTGCCATACCCAAATCTTTCGAACCACCTATGTGAAGATACTCAAGCTTGGACGTTCGAACTGGCTGCCATTTGAATGGAATGTTTGCAGTTTTAGCTGGTGTCGGATTTCTTAAATGGACAGATAAAAAAAATATTATTATTATAAAGATATTAATCGATATATTAATGGATTTGAGTGCTGGAACGCGGATTATTTAAACTCACCCGGTTCTGGCAAAATTTACCCAAAGACCAGTCATCAAATCCACTATTCTATGATCCTCTTTGGTAAGTGGTGTCTCCGGGAACAATTGCTCACCAACGGGAAAAAGATATTGCAACTCGTCGGCGTGTGAAACTCCGTAATCCTTTTCCAAATCACCGAAAATTTTGCTGAATGAGGAACTCCCTCGGTACGCAAAATAGTAATAATAAACAGGAGAACTGAGTGCTTCGAGATGATCTCTGACAGCATTGTCAGCTCCGATGTAGAACCACGCATCGCTGTACAACTACGAGTCGAACGAAAAATAAAAAAAGTAAAAATAGAAAAAAATAAAAGGTGCGATGTAAAAAATGCATATCGCATTCTCACAATCTTTTTGCATTCACAAAGCATTCTTTATGCAGACGTACATTTCTTAATGGCTTCGTCATAGCGAAAGCTGTAATTAAGGAAGCAATTAGCAAATACTCATTAACTTCTTTTGTCCTTCTCTTTGATAATGCGTCTTGTGCTTGTGTTAGAAACTCTGTTAGAAACACTTTTCATAAAATTGAGCATTCAAAAAATTTCACTTTTCTCGATTTTAATTGAATTTAATATCGAATATCCTTTAACTGAGTTGAGTCCAAAGCAAAGTTACGTCTCTATGAGCAAGCAAAACAATAACAGTCGTAGCAAGTAATGAGAATGATCGATTGACTTACATCAACCAGTTTCGATCTCGTGGATTCGTCAATCTTTTTGTCTCCGAGATAAAATTGTCGGATTTTCTTCGTCACATCGTCCTTCAATTTTTCTGGGCAAGTGTCCTCGTAGAGCAAACTCATTGGGGCAAGTTCCATAAAATTCTCTTCCAGCAGCATGTCGAGACCCTGATCCTTCAATCCGTAAATACCTGAATAAAGGAGATGAGGCTGTTTAGAAAATGGTTGTGAGGCTGCAGCTTAAATAGGCAATAAAAATATCGATGAAAATCGTTAACTGACCGGCTACTTTGATGGCACCCTCATCCGAAGTTACCCCTGTCATCCATGGTATATCAGACAATTTACCAGATTTTAATGACTGTGCTGGCTCTTCTTTGAGAAATGCTCCTGGATGATCAGGCTCGATTACAGGTCTGAATGGGATCATCGGGCAATAATCGAAGACCTATTTTAAATATTAACGTTCGATCACTCCAAATCAAATTATTCGTTACTTAATCAATGAAATACTTTGCGTCCATTAGTTAATGACTGGCTACCGGTGAATGACCACTTTTACATAAAAATGTATATAATCAATAGAATTTATTCGTAACTAGCGTATCAATAATTTCAATTAAAAATTCGATATTCTTTGTTCTCTGGTTTCGATAATCCTTATTCCGATTTCGATTTTTAACATTTATAAAGGATTTCCTGTCAATCTCTCCTATTCTAAAATTATTTTCAAGACATAATTAACATTTATCTATCATCAAATTTCATAAAGATGTTGCGAAATGCCACAATAAAATTTCCCTAAGCCTGAAATGTTTTCTTCGTTCATTATAATTTGTTTTCCATTTTATATGGGTCTGTGGTCATTCATTGCGACAGGCAGAACTGTTTTTATTTCTATATTATTAACAATATTTTTCCTCCCTCCATCCATACATATGTGTACATCTAACTTCAGTTTTTATCCCTATTGCGTCCGGAAAACTGCTATTTTGTCATAGCAGATTCTTCGACTTTTCAAGTAAGAATATCATTCATATTACAAAATTTTCCCCACCAGTAATTCCCCGGTTTATTTACACGGTTTATGTATTAAATACTGTAAAAAGTGGGGAATTTTATTTACACCAGATAATCATGAGGTATCTTGCTCTACTAATGATTAATGCAGAGCATACGTTTCGCAATCTTCGAGATCGGTAATAAGGATAAATATAAATTTTCTGGCTTTCCGCGATGTTTTGATGATATCGTGAAAGATAAAAACCGGTTAACCCCCCACGAATGGAAATTCTTAATCTGCGAAACTCCAGCGTGTCATTCGAATGACAAGACATTTATTCCTTTGTCAATAGTAAACATGTATACATGCGTACAGCCAATGAAAAAATAAACACTTTATCAACAATTCAATTATATGTGAGATTAATGTTCGTTTTGAATTCTCGGCAACGGATGACGAGAATTCAAAACGGATGTGTCTGATCGAAATTGAAATTAAGAGAAAAATCTACTGCGTCATTTGAGCCCGATCACTTAACCCACTTTCAACACATACCTGCCGTTTCATTTTGCATGATAGGTTAAGTGCATTTCTATTTGGATATATGCTGTAATTATACCTTTCGAACACGACTGAGATAATATATATATATATATATATATATATATATATATACGAAATCTCAGGTGTATTCTAGGATATGGACGTGTTTATATTTTTATTAGTTTATCGGGCTAGCTGATGCAAATTAATCCGAAATTGTGCCACGTATGAAATTCTATCATCAGCCAGATCCCGTATGATTGAAGTAAAAATGAGTAAAAAATTGTGATGTAAACTCAGATCAATGATTAATTATTTAAAAAAAAACCTCTAATTTTTCTTGTTGTTGAACGTTTTTTCCAGATGCATGATTGCTGTTTTTTTTTTTAATCCATTACGGAATTGCCTCTTAACGATGTGCGATTCCGGTGGCGTAATCGTTAGTAAGTGTGCTAGATTGCTAATAAACTTTCGCCACAAAGTGTACCCGTGATCCTATGACATTCTCCATGCCCGAGGAAAATTATGTGTCCAGTTTTTTGTGTTAAAATCATTGCGTAGTCGGTCATTCATGGATTTCATAAATTGATGAACTTGACGTTTAAGTAAACGAATGAAATTTGGGATTGAAGAAAGTTTCGATTTTCTAGAAAATAGTCCGAATAACTTTACGCACCTATAAGTATCTGTGCCCGCCTGAAAAATATGGAGCAATTTGTAAGAGCCTGATGTAAGTGTGTGTGGATACCCCACAGTCTTTCGGAAACTCGAGCGTATATTATAGACCAGAAAAAGTATCTAAGAAATTCGCTATTGCACGTGGTTGATCATTGTTTCGTGGTCGTTGAATAAAACGGAATTTTTATGAGTGAGTTTATACAAATTTTGCAGTGATAAGTGAAAACATATCAGTTTAAGTGCCGAATGAATTTAAGAAATTGTTTTTTTTTAAGGCGCAAAAACTGTCAAGACAAATTTAATTTATGAATATAAAATGTTCATATCACCAGGCGTGTAATCTTCATATGGGAAAAGCTGGAACAGCATTAGACCTGCCTTCGCGAAGATATGGGTGGTGAAAATAAGGAACGTCGAGCTATAATTGATCTCTACTAGAACCGATGGGTTCGGTTGATTTGCATCCTTACTATATTATGAATTTTATGAGATGATTCGTTGGCATAGAAAAATACTATGACAATTGCATAAAAGTTTTGAATTTGGAATTTTTAAGAGATTTCTCATAGCCAAAAAAATTCTCATACTGAAGAATGTAAAGTGTGAAAATTATAAAATTTATGTCTGTGCTCATGAGCTTGTACCAATGATATGTTCAGCAGCAAATATTTTTCAGAATGGCAGTAGAGTTACCGTGAAACGATGTACTGGATATGGAAAAGTCATTCTATTCAAATTTTTGACATTCCAATGATTTCGGGCAACAAAAGAAAAGTGGACAATTTTTTATTGATGGATCCACTTGGAAATTATACTTCCTGCATTTTACTAAACGCGTCGAGTTTTGTTCGACAAATAAAGTATGTCACGTGAAAATGTAAAACAAAAAATTACCTACAAAAAGCACGCCACAGCCAGTATTCCACATAACTGAAATCTAAATTCATGTTATACTGATATATATTTTCCCGGTGGAAATCCCCACAAGATTAGACGTCGGGTCAGCAAAATCACTCAAGGTCTGCATACATTTATGTCCGCAGCTTGCACAATGCCACGATTTACTCCACGAAAACGACATTTGTGTAATCGCCACGGATAAGGACAATTAATCAAGTCAGTAGGGAAAAAAACTCGTGCACGCACACACACATATACACACACATCCAATTACCTGGTAATCACGATCCGTGCCAATGATATCCGCCGCATCTTTTTTCCTCAAGCACTCGACGAGATCCGTAGATTTGTCGGTAGGACAATCAAGCAGTTTACCGAGTTTTTTTGCTTGATTCTTCGCTATACCAGGTCTTGTAAGTACCCAGGGACATAACGCTGTACCACTCTGCGATATTCCACGATGAAATAGACCTGTTGATCGACCCATTTTGTCAAATTATTAATGGAAAATCTGTATTTTCGAAAATCGTCAAAGTTCCCAAAATTGGATCGATTGGTACCGAACTGGTTCACACATTCCAATTTCTGCTCCAATTTCCTCCAACGATTAATTATACTAGTTCGCAGATTCACCCATTTTATCACGTGACTAGTGGAAAAGCCGCGTTTTCATCATACAGACAAAGTTTCCCACAGTCGAAAAGTTCGTACATTTCAATTTCCCTTCCTGTCTCCACGCTGACAACTAATCGATTAAGGCATTGAAACTGGTTTCCCGTATATCACGCGTTATACCTGCTTGAGTATGACGTTTTAATCCGGTGCCAGTGCTTCCGGAGTGGGCGAAAAAGTCAATGAGAGAAGAAAATGTGAGAATTGGTATCATTTTCAAAGGGTTAAGTTATGCGAACGATTTAAAAGTGAGAAGTTAAGTTGTGAAAGCTTGGACTGTATATATGTATACACGGAGCGAAGGGTCTGGTAGCAACTGCCAGGCAATATGATAAAATTATCGATGAAGATAGCGCTTGGCCGCCATCGTCGTTAAGGTATTGAAGAACTTACTATACGGAAAAGTAATTTTCACCGTGCCACTATGGTAATTTCTCCAATAACAACATTTTGTATGATAATGAGATTATGTCAGCTCTCTAAACCTGTCAAACACATTACGATCTTCGTTCTCGACAGATTATAAATTATTTCGATTAAAAATAGTGCTGTCATAAAATATTGGTAATTGCATAAATTCTACTCTCACAGAAGCAAATTTACGCGTGCAGTCAAAAGTTGAGGTAAGGAGTTTATTGCTTAATAATCGCGCCCATGAAATCGCGCTCATGCGACAATCTCGCATATATTTATTTATCATACTCTCTCGCAAAAACTGCTATGTACCACGGTAAAATTAATTTTCAATAAGTTAAAACGTTCCATTAATATCGTAGAATTTATAATGATGAAAATTTACCACATTACATAGTACAAATGCTCAGATTTCATGGTAATATTTGTCAAAATATCACATAAGATCCGAACGACTCTCAATAATATACATAGTCATTTTTGTCAGGCTCGCTAGTGGTAGATGCTACCACATCCTTGCCTCCGTATCTAAAGTGAAGCCCCGCAAACTCCAAACAATTAGGACCGAAGCTACGCTTTGTGGGCTCGTATTTACTCCACCCAACGCTTATTCCCACTTCTTGCCTTGGAGCCTTGCTTTCCCCCACCTGCCACAGAACGGGCAGCTCATTGGACCGGATGAGAACGATCCCACTACGCCTCGTGTTAGATAAATGGAGAATGAGGTGCAGGCAGTAAGAACACTTAAGCAGTTCGCAGTGACAGAATGGCTGTACATTGCGGTGTTTAACTGTATAAAAATTCAGTTCTGAATAATTCACGTAATAATATATATCGGGATGGGGGGAGTGAAGATGGTTTTCCGCAATGTCGGTGTCAGCATAATTAGGATGACATAATATTGTTCAATGATTATCACGCTTATCTCCGAGAGTCTTTGCTGCATGTAAGCTATGATAAAATATTATTATTCACCATTTGTCATATAATATTACTATTCACCATCCATTTTTAATGAGGAAATTCTTAATGAACTCAGAAACTATATACATGGGGTATTCTACGCTAAATCAACTGGCCCGTGCATGCATCATCTGACAATAAGGCTTGTCCGAACTGAAGAAACGAAAGATCAGGCACAATTTGAAAATCTGATAAAGCGATCACGCCCTTTAAAAAAAAAATCAAAGTCCCGTAAAACGAAACACCCGTTGGAATTTACGACAAAAATTACAACGAACCAAAATGGTTTGGGCCCTAAGTTGTGCACAAAGTTTCAACATGATCGGCCAAGCCATTCTCAAGATATAACCATTTGAATTTTTCAAGATCAACACGCACACTCACATCCATACACACGAACACTTTTTTAAACACGTTTTCTTGACGTTTCGGAACATTTTGAGCACTCCGGCATTAAGAACTCGATTTTTGTTTCACGTAAACAAAGCTTTCTCTACGAAGAAGTATATAGAAATTGGAAACGAAATCCCGTTGGGGGAAGGCCATGAGCCTGTCGATTTGGAATAGAATGCCCCATAGGTATTTTTCCCACGTAGAAACAACACACTTGGAAGTATGTTGAAAGTGATAATAAAGGGAAGAACGGCAACAATTGGCAACACATTTGTATTTCCAGGGAATTTTACTGAGGGTTCTAATTGGCCAGGAAACAAGGATACTTGGTGTCGAGTTTGACAAGAATCCATCGTACGGTTAAGATTTGATGAAATTTTGAATTCTATTAAATTTTCAATTTTTCGAAAAATAGCGTGTTCGCTCCAACTTTTGTTTGAAATAATTTTTGAAATTTGAATTGTAGCGCTTTCAATGATTTGCATACTATCACAAAAGTAAGCTTCCTGTGTGAGGAAGCCAGAATTGAGAAAGTCACCCATTGAGTAGGATCTATGAGCGGGCGAAAGTCGCGAGGACGCAATGAGAAAATTTCGAATTTGCACGGTTCTTATTACGTTTTTGATGCTATTCTATCCAGAGTGAAAAACTTTCGAAATTTTGTAGGCAATTAAATTTGAATAAATTACATGTATTAAATTGTAAGCTGTATTGGCAAAAGAATTTAGGTTAAATTTTTGAGTGTACTTTTATGTGGATGTAATAAAATGATTTTTTTTTCTTAATATTGGATTCTTTGCTCAACTTCTATGACGAAAAACTGATTATGCTTGAAAAATATTGTATGAAAGCACATGACGCAAAAATAGATGCCACGAAAAAAATCAAAACCATTTACAAAAATTACAATAACCATTTACAATAATTATAATTTTCTTATCCATAAAGGTTTTCTCAGAAAATAATTGTCAACCATTTCGAATATTTCTTTTGTTAATTAATGATGAGCTCCCACTATTTTGACCGTTTTTTTTTTTGGATTCAATTTCAATTTGTTCTTCCCAGGCTCCGGAGACGAATCGGTAAGCGGTCGCTCTTTATATTTGAGACAAGAGACTCATTAACATGAGACGTCCTGGTACTAGTTCTTGCACGGCTAATACGACGTTAGATGAAAAGTAAGGAAAATTCAAAAATTAACATTTTTTTGATCATATACACTAGAATCACATCCATTTTTATAAGAGTTTATAAAACATTTGGTACTTTCAGACAGAAATAACCGTAAAAAATTCAGAAAAAAACGCTTTACGAAGAACAGTTTTATTTGAAAACTTCATTGAAAGCAACGACATTGATTTTTACAAGCATCTGAAACTTGGTCAGGAGTTTTTTAATATATTGTCCTACAACACACTAATTGTAAGAAAATAAAATGGTTAGAGGTCCCCGCTCTAATCGATTTGAAATGCCCCATATATACTCTGATATGGTAAATTTTAATTATTTTGAATCATCCGCAATCGACTTTTTTTTAATCTGCGCAATCGCATTGAATAAATTAAGTAATTTATAGAATCTGCAAACCGGATATTAGCTCTTAGTATGATGACGAGAGGTTCTCGAGTCAATAAGAAGCAAAAGAATAATTACTCTCGTCTCTTCTTTGTGTCCACCAATTAGCATTTTTGTTTAATTATCGAATATATGTGCATTAAGATTCTTCAGATACAGTAACGAGGGTATCGTGATTAAATTGTTGATCCTGCCTATCATCTCAGGCATTACTGTATAGCCGGGTGAAAATGATGAGACCGATGAGATCGGTCTATTGAGATTGACAGAGGCACGTAAGCGCGTCTGGCGAATGGCGGATTAGCATATCTCAGTCATTTTGTATTCTCGTTGGTTTTTAATAAGGGACCGATTAAAATTCGATCTTACAATTAAAATAGTGTAATGTAATTAAAAAAACCTCCTATTGTAAAGTGCACGAAATATCTATGAGCTGAGTTTAACAATATAAAAATTCATATAAATATATATCGATGTGTCTCGATATTTGATTTTTTTTCTTTTTTTACCTATTCAATGTTACCAGTCAAGAACAAAATGATCGAAATCCACGCAAATCCACTGACACAATCGGATAAAAAATTATGGTGTGACTTTTTCGTGTGAATTATCTTGAATCAACGTGACACCAAACATGTTTTTAGTGCTTGTGAATTTCACTTTTTTACGAGATGATTTCTCTCAACGAATCTGAGAGAAAAACTTGAAAGTTCCTCACAGCAGTTTGAATAAATGTGAATTGGATAATATAAATAATGATCTCTAATACTGTACCTTGAGAAAGGGGACTGATCATGTGGTAATGAACACTCGCTCCACCAGCACTTTCGCCAAAGATCGTGATACGATTCGGATCACCACCGAATGCAGCGATATTTTCACTAACCCATCTGATCGATTGGGCCTGATCTTTCATTCCTTGATTACCAGGAGACACGAGATCCTCCGTGCTTAGAAATCCCAGTGGACCAAGCCTGCCATAAGAATTTTATGAGCGTATACACGATGTTTTTTGTTATTGTTGATAAATCAACGGTACTATAAATTGTTAATTGAATTTGCGTTACATCAAACGTTAATTTTACGGCAAACCTTCATTAACAAGGACGAAGCATTTTTTTTTATAATGCGTGAAAACAGGAACTTAGAATTATGATAGAAATGCTGCAATTCGTAAAAAGTTTTTGTTGTGTATGCTATAAGAATTGGGAAAGAGATTGAATTTACGTTTAAATTTCATTATAAGTATATCGGATGCATGTTAAAGTCACGCTATATTTAAGTTAAAACTAGGTTAAGATTTCTTTGAAACGCACTTAAAATTAGATTGTGGTTTGATTAATGTTACTGTAAAGAGTACACGTTAAAGTTATACATTCCAGTGAAATCATAACTACGTGTAAAATATTTCCTTCGACAAGTGCATGCATTGAAATTACTTTTCCATTATACTCTTACGCATGCATTTCATAAAGCAGAAGTATGTAGACATACCTAAAGTTCACAGTTACGAGAATGACCTCATGATCGAGTAAGAATTTTGGTCCATAGAATTCTGAATGTCCGGCACCGGTGACCCACCCGCCACCGTGAAACCAAATCATCACGGGATAATTGTTTCGATATATATCGATCTCGTTCGATCTCAATTTTGGAGTAAACACATTGAGATAGAGACAATCCTCGATACCAACGATTTCCTCCTCATGGGTGTAAATATTTCGCTGAGTGCAAATTTGAGCATCCTCTTTTGCCGAACGTACACCAGGCCACGAGTCGTATGGTTTTGGTGGCTAAACGTTTTAGTGGTAAAAGAATAAAAATAGTCTCATTTTTCAAATAATTTCTCATATTCGATCTCTGGATAAATGTACTCCTCATAGATTATCAGAGGGCGAATTAATTACGTATACACAAATACAGCTGGATGAATGAATGTAGAGGAGATAAGTTCCATCGCTCGATCATGTGAATATATTATACAGCGAAGTATTTTTAAAAATTCATGAATATATTAATGATTATGATTGTAGAAACAGCCACAATTTTAAGCGATAAAGAAAAAATAGCTATTCGTTCGACGAAAAATAATTTCATCAGTTTTTTCAAATACGATCAGACAAATTTTGTAGTTTTCGATTTTATAGTGTTAAATCAATTTATTGAACTAAAAAGGAACTCCATTATACGATGTTAAGCGATAAAGAAAAAATTGTTATTCGTTCGACGAAAAATAATTTCATCAGTTTTTTCAAATACCATCAGGCCAATTTTGTAGTTTTCGATTCTATAGTGTTAAATCAATTTATTGAACTAAAAAGGAACTCCATTATGCGATGGATGGAGGATTTTTTTTTTCTTTAAATTTCAAACCCGTTGTAGACTCGACAAAGGGAAGAAACGTATCAGAATACGGGTGGAATAATTAGTTGAATGTGAAATCTTTAGTTGGACGACGAAAAAAATCTTCCGCGACATTCCCACGTAGCATTGGTATTCTTTTTTTTTATCTTTCAATAGCAGACACGTCAGTCATCGTTCGCGCACAAGTGTATCGTAAATAATTTACGAGACAAGTTACCGGTTTGTGAAGAATTTCGAGTTACCGTTCGTTTTCTTTTCCAAACAATCTCTGGAGAACGTTACGCGGTACGTTATTGCACAATTGAATTCTCGTCTTAATATTTCCAGACGAAGAATATTCTTTAAAAATCGTGTTGGATAACGATAATGGAAGCACACAATATCGTCATTATAATTTATCATTATTTTCGAATGGCCTTCAAATGTTTAATAAGGCAAGTACAGATACAAGGTTGTGTTTAAGACAACGCAATTTCTATTGGGATAATTGCTCTCGGATTCCCTCCAGAGTTCACTTTAATTCATGCTAGACAATGGAACATTTAATCTTATATAGTTCTGGAAATGTACTAGCACAATATCAGTTGCCATAGTTTTTTATTTATTTATTTTTTATTTTTCATATAATTGAGTTTTAGTGGGAGTTTTAATAGAACAATAACGCTGATCGACATAGGCCCTTTTGCATTGAGTTAATTAAAATATATGTATTTCATATTTCATGTATTATTATATATTATATATTATATATTATATATTATATATTATATATTATATATTATATATTATATATTATATATTATATATTATATATAGGCTGAAAGCATGAAAGTTGACGAAATGAAGTCGAGAAGATAGAAATTCACAGACTGGAAATTTACCAAGTGGAGACTGACACGAAATATTCAAGTTTACCAAATAAATGCTGGCATAAAATGGAAGATGGCAAGATAGATCTTGGCGGAAGAAAAAAATCAGTACCCAGTTAAGAGGAAAAACTAATATACTGTTGAAATTGGGCAAAGTCGATCGTCATAAAATTCCAATAATAATTTATTTATCAATTCTACAAACAAGTCTTTTTCCAAATGATACTAAAAACATTTTGGGTGCCTAGAATCACGAGAATTAGAACAGATTTATTTAACAAAAATATATCGCACAATTCACATAATATTCCAACAACAGAATTTGTTGAATTCCTTAATGTTTTAACTAAATTTCATCATTTTTTATTATTTAAACTGATGTACGCTCAAACAAAATTGGTCAAAATAACAAACAGCTCTGGTACTTTCGAACTCTGTACAATAAATTGACAAGTATGACCAGGGCATTTGTTAAATTGACTAAGAAAATTGGTAAAATTTCTTAAATTTAATATTTTATACCAATATTTTATTGTTCGTTTGAGCGAAATGATTTTTTTAAACGTCTGCGTTAGTTTTCGGTTAGAATCCTTCGATGCTTACCTCAAATCTGAGTTTACCTACAGGTGGCTGAGCATAAGGGATACCCCTGAACGCCACGAATTCTCTGCCTTTTCGGCTCTTCATTATGGTACCTTCAAGGGTGCCATTTTTCACGTGAACCATCGGCGATGCTGCGGCATGAGCGAAGCTGTTGTTGCTGAGCCAACAGATTGTTATGAGAATCGGTAAACCGATTGTCACGAACCGACGATCGATCATCGTACTCGTAAATTAGTTTAAAAAAAAATAAGGATAATTTATTGATTGCCCCGATCGTTGGCAATAAATTATGACGTCAGTAATTTTTGTTTTAATTGTGCCCATAAAAAAAAGTATACATATATTTTGGAACCACGTGTATTGCGAGAAAACTGTTGATGATTGGGCAAGCACACCTCGCGACGGTAAAGACCCGACTGATCTCGAAAGTGAGCTCGTGTCCTATGATTAAAGCAACGAACGATCGATGCCACGACACACCAGTCGAGGGGGATTTTATAGATTTCCGCGTGGAAGGAGGAAGGAAGAGTCTCTTACACGACAGAGAGAGGTACGAGTAAGTAACAAAACAGAACATGTTACAAGACACGCTGTGGCCGCGCCTTTTGATTTATCTCATACACATACTCGCATTATCCAAGTGTGTTTAACGTGGACCAATCTCGGATTCTGTTAGATCAAATGCATACTGGATGAAATATATCGAGCTTGAGATACGAGGCATTCTCTGCCAAGACCGCCACTTTTTTCACAAACCTTACACATGCTCGCATTATCCAAGTGTGTCTAACGTGGACCAATCTCGGATTCTGTTAAATCAAAAGCATACTAGATGAAATATATCGAGCTTGAGATATGAGGCATTCCCTGCCAAGACCGCCACGTTTTTTACAAACTTTACAGACGTTTTTAATAATGAATCTTCGAGTGCTTGAATGAATGAATTAATGAATCTTCGAAAGCTTCGAGTGCTACTTGAAAATACTTTTGGTGATTTGTCAATAAATGATAATGAAAGGGTTTGTCTTTAAAAATGGCCATTGATTAAATGACATGGTATCATTGTTACTTCATGAGATATGTACGAAATTGTATGAATTAACCGAGGGAAGTTCTATAAATGGATCAGTTCTCTATATATGGATCTATACGGTGTACGAAAATCGCTTAGTAATTTATGTACTTTTATTCTCTATATTAAATCGATAATCTCAAATTCACTCTACATGCGTAAGATTTTTCCTTTCAGAACCCACCGCCCCCTTAACATTTTTGAAATCGTTTTGAAAAAGAAACAACTTTTTTTTTATTCAATGATACATTTTTGGTAATGTGTCTGTAGAATCGATGGAATAATTTGGAGATTAGGCATTTTGGTAGCTCAGAAGTAAATAAATCTGAATAGACCAATCAAAATATTTATTATTTTTTATTAGCTATAAAAATTTATTTCTATATTTTTGAACTGAAAATTGACTATATTTATAATGCTAATAAAATTGTGAATAAAATTTAATTGAAAAGGTGAAAAAAAATAATACCTTGTATGGTCTGAGACTGTTTGATTGATTTATAATATGTGACGATACATTGGCTTTATAAAATAAATGTTTTACCCAGTTGGACTTAAGAATCCAAAATAACATTTTTTTTAAGTCAGTAAAAAAGTGAAACCTGAACTAGCATTAGCAGTTGGCAAAGATTTAAAAAAAATTCCGAAAAATCGACGGCAATAAGGGATCTATTGATGAAGAATGTCTCATATGTGTATTTATTCGAGCGTGCTTTAGCGAGATCTAGGATTCTGATTATTATTACTACATCGCACGTACGCTCTGTACGATCAAAGCTGCGAAACAGGTTAGCTGATCGTTACACGTGGGTGTGCGTGCTTTTCGATTGCGTGCTCACGTTTATGAATCTGATGCATATAATTATATCGCGTACGCAAATAAAAACTGATAAAAATTTATCAATGCGAACGTGAGACAGTTGGCATTAATCAGTCGCGACTCCAATTGGCCAACTCATATGAACTGGCATATTTTTTTACGACAATTTTAATTCCATATATTTAAATTTTATGCACTCATATCCATTACATATTTTGGACAAAAAACTGCTGAAATAAAAATACTTTCATGTAAAATAAGTATTTCTCATTTTGACATCCTGTTGAATATTCACATAAAATGTTTTGCAAGTAATATTTGTCAAGCCTATTCTGTTGATACGCGGCAGTCACAAACATAAGAGACTGTGAGGTTTAAAAATTGAATCACGTATTTTTATATTTCTCCTATTTCTAATTTATACAAGCTCAATTATCATACACGTGAAAATCAAATTGATAAAAATTTTCTAAAGGGCAAAATAAGCTAAATTAGAGCTAAGATAGAGTTAAATTATATATTCTAATTACAACATAAGAAATTCAGGCAGCTGAATTTGGGTCGCGTTTACCGATACCAAATAGTATGGTCATATGGATCACGATGTTATGAGCGATCAGTCCGTCATGAATTTAAAAAAGCGAAATGTACCAATGACTATAAATTTTATAAATTGCTAAATATACTTTTGTAGTTTCATATAGTCACGTACGTGGTACATTTTTTAAGGGAAACTCATGACCAACGACCATAATTGTCCAGCATAATTACGGTTTTATTAACATTTTGATTACATCGAAAGATTGTTTCACGAAGTGGATTAATACACTTGTTAACTTATATTTTCACCATACACCCTTATGGAATTTAGTTCTAATTCAGCATGAACCTTTTTTCGTACTCATTAAATCAACAAGGCCCCTTAACACGCCTTGAAGTCAACTTTTCTCTATAGAAAAGGAGACTGAGTGTATAGTAGGGTGACCAATGAACCAGGAACTGGTCGAATCTGTAACAAGTGATATATATTGTTCGGTTAGAGAATATTATGAGCAATCAATAGCAGTAATGTCACATACATCTCTCCCTCAACATTCTTGGTGCTTAATCGTTTTCGATTCTTGTCAGTCACGCTAATGTCACGAATCGTACATTGACCATTTTTTTCCATCATAGTTCAAATCCGGCACACCTCTTATGTCCTTATGTCTTTACTCGTAATACGGGCAATGGCGTAGGTAATATAATACGTCCGAATAACGATTCGAAAAATATCAATAATCACCTAATCCATAATTATTTTCGGTAAAAAAAGGAATATATACTTACATTTGTGTCATAAATTATAATTATCCAGCAAAGCGAGTTTGTCGTGCCTTTGACGGCCAGGACACTTGATCAACCAGTTTCATCGTATTTCTACTTCATACTTGGATATGTACGACACTTTTTTAAAGAAACAACACGATCATTCTCGACAAATAAATCATTAGTCTTCGGACATTTTTTTTTTTCAAACTTCATACTGACGAGAAAACATATATTAATATTATTATTCATTAATACACGTAGCATCATCGTGGATCTGAGTGACTACTGCCATTCGAATTTACATATTATGTTCGTTAGATCGCTGGTGGAGAGACTCGCCCTCTTCAATACTACAGTCAGACCCAGTTTTGTATACTGACGGTATTTTCGATTTCGGTCAAATGACCATTTTGTAGCTTTCATATTGCCGTCATTTTTTGTTTTTAATCATTTTCTACTTTGAGTCTCCGTAATTATTATCCTGGGTAACCTGGCGTGACAAATATGTGAAGAACTGTGATATTAGTTGCAAAATGACGCTCATTTTTTTGTCATTTTTTCGGAGGTCTTTTCATCGTTAATGAATAAATTTGAGGTAAACTGAGCGGAAATCCAGGAGAATATTCATTTACATTATTGCACAATTTTTCGACATTTGAATCACATTCTTTATTTATTAACATTTCTGAATAATTTTTTAAATTTAATATACTTTAAATATGGGAGGGGGGGTGGCGTCGAAAAATCGATGCAAGTTGAATTTTTTCGGCTTATACGAATTCGGATATATTTCGAATAATTGATTTGTTTGAAAATATCTTCGTAACTTACTAAGAATTAATGGAATAGCGGGGATTTGTAAATACGTCATGTCATTATTTTCAGTTTCTAAAGGGGTTACGAGTTTCTTTTCAACTTGGTGTAACAACATTGCATCGAAAATTTGAATTGTTCGCGCATTCAAATTATTCAAAAACTCGAACTATTCGCTTCGGCAGCTATTCGCACGCCCCAACTTTTGTTTCTGAACGTGAACAATATTTTCCAAACGAAAATAAACTTTTCAATTCTTGTTTCAAAGATTTAATTACAATTCTGACAAAGAAATAGTTTTAGAACACTGGTCATGCCAGAGATTAGTAGGACTTCTCAAAGATTACTAAATATTCTAATATACTCGCCGGTCGTACCTCAGGCCGTGACAAAGCTCGGGAGTCACGGTCTCGGGTACTGAAAAAATAATCTAGCCTTTCTGGTTATTCTGCTATATAATAGCTTTATGCGGCCACGGCCGGGTCGTTGTAATATTTTTGCAATCATGTTCCGCTATATGAAAACTAAGGGGCCCTCGTGTGAAGCGCCTAATTCGAGCAACACTCCCAGCGAGAGTTGGAAGAGAGAATATGGTACTGTCAGTGCCCGAGATAAGATCTCTGTCGGTCAAGTTAAGAGGATGTGAAAGCTCTTTTTTACCATCGTAGCAGACCTAAATTTTCATGCAAATAACATGGGAAAACTATCAAACCAAATGAATGGAAATATTAGTATATAATCCAGTTAATGGTATCCTATAAGGTGACATTCTTAGAATTTTGAAATTCCAAAAAAAAAATTAGAGTTTGCATTACCACCAGTTATCTGTAAAATAAAAATGGATATACTGACCTTCAAAGCTAGTTATTAAAAAAATCCTTTATGTCACCCTACGCAGTAATAAAAAACTTACACACTGAGTACTCGTACATTTTTGTAGGTGCAAAACTACGGCCATACTATTTGCACGAAAATTTTTGTGGTAAGATTACCTGCATACAAGCCGTGGCCAATCAGATTAGCCCAAATTTGGTTCGCGAACATTCCGCTAACGAATCATATATACTTGAACGCTAGAAAAGTCTACTTTACGAGGGCCGGATGAAAAGTCTACTTTACGCGGGCCGGTCGAAAAGTCTACTTTACGAGGGCCGGATAAAAAATCTACTTTACGAAAGCCGGTTGAAAAGTCAACTTTACGAGGGCCGGTTCAAAAATCTACCTTACGAGGGCCGGTTGAAAAATTGACTTTACGAGGGCCGGTTGAAAAAATGACTGTACGAGGGCCGGTAGAAAAATTGACTTTACGAGGGCCGGTTGGAAAATCTACCTTACGAGGGTCGGTTGAAAAATCTACCTTACGAGGGCCGGTTGAAAAATCTACCTTACGAGGGCCGGTTGAAAAATCTACCTTACGAGGGCCGGTTGAAAATCTACCTTACGAGGGTCCGTGGAAAAATCTACCTTACGAGGGCCAGTTGAAAAATCTACCTTACGAGGGCCGGTTAAAAAATTTACCTTACGAGGGCCGGTTGAAAAATTTACTTTACGAGGGCCGGTTGAAAAATTGACTACGAGGGCCGGTTGAAAAATCTACCTTACGAGGGGCAGTCGAAAAAAAAATCTACCTTACGAGGGCCGGTTGAAAAATTTACTTTACGAGGGCCGGTTGAAAAATCTACCTTACGAGGGCCGGTTGAAAAATCTACATTACGAGGGCCGGTTGAAAAATCTACCTTACGAGGGCCGGTTGAAAAATCTACCTTACGAGGGCCGGTTGAAAAATTTACCTTACGAGGGCCGGTTGAAAAATGTACCTTACGAGGGCCGGTTAAAAAATTTACCTTACAAGGGCCGGTTGAAAAATTTACCTTACGAGGGCGGGTTGAAAAATTTACCTTACGAGAGCCGGTTGAAAAATCTACCTTACGAAGGGCAGTCGAAAAAACAATCTACCTTACGAGGGCCGGTTGAAAAATCTACCTTACGAGGGCCGGTTGAAAAATTTACCTTACGAGGGCCGGTTGAAAAATGTACCTTACGAGGGCCGGTTAAAAAATTTACCTTACAAGGGCCGGTTGAAAAATTTACCTTACGAGGGCGGGTTGAAAAATTTACCTTACGAGAGCCGGTTGAAAAATCTACCTTACGAAGGGCAGTCGAAAAAACAATCTACCTTACGAGGGCCGGTTGAAAAATTTACTTTACAAGGGCCGGTTGAAAAATTGACTACGAGGGCCGGTTGAAAAATCTATCTTACGAGGGTCGGTTAAAAAATCTACCTTACGAGGGCTGGTTGAAAAATCTACTTTACAAGGGCCGGTTGAAAATCTACCTGACGAGGGCCGGTTGAAAAATTGACTTTACGAGGGCCGATTGAAAGTCTACCTGACGAGGGCCGGTTGAAAAAATGACTTTACGAGGGTCGTTTGAAAAATCTACCTTACAAGGGGCAGTCGAAAAAAAAATCTACCTTACGAGGGCCGGTTGAAAAATTTACTTTACGAGGGCCGGTTGAAAAATTGACTACGAGGGCCGGTTGAAAAATCTACCTTACGAGGGTCGGTTGAAAAATCTACCTTACGAGGGCCGGTTGAAAAATCTACCTTACGAGGGCCGGTTGAAAAATTTACCTTACGAGGGCCGGTTGAAAAATTTACCTTACGAGGGCCGGTTGAAAAATTAACCTTACGAGGGCCGGTTGATAAATCTACCTTACGAGGGGCAGTCGAAAAAAAAATCTACCTTACGAGGGCCGGTTGAAAAATTTACTTCACGAGGGCCGGTTGAAAAATTGACTACGAGGGCCAGTTGAAAAATCTACCTTACGAGAGCTGGTTGAAAAATCTACCTTACGAGGGCCGGTTGAAAAATCTACCTTACGAGGGCCGGTGGAAAAATCTACTTTACGAGGGCCGGTTCAAAAATCTACCTTACGAGGGCCGGTTCAAAAATTGACTTTACGAGGGCCGGGTGAAAAATCTACCTTACGAGGGTCGGTTGAAAAATCTACCTTACGAGGGCCTGTTGAAAAATCTACCCTACAAGGGCCGGTTGAAAAATTTACCTTACGAGGGCCGGGTGAAAAAAAAATCTACCTTACGAGGGCCGTTTGAAAAATCTACCTTACGAGGGCCGTTTGAAAAATTTACTCTACGAGGGCCGGTTGAAAAATTTACCTTACGAGGGCCGGTTGAAAAATATACCTTACGAGGGCCGGTTAAAAAATTTACCTTACGAGGGCCTGTTGAAAACTCTACCTTACAAGGGCCGGTTGAAAAATTTACCTTACGAGGGAAGGGTGAAAAAAAAATCTACCTTACGAGGGCTGGTTGAAAAATTTACTTTACGAGGGCCGGTTGAAAAACTGACTACGAGAGCCGGCTGAAAAATCTACCTTAAGAGGGCCGGTTGAAAAATCTACCTTACGAGGGCCGGTTGAAAAATCTACCTTACGAGGGCCGGTTGAAAAATTTACCTTACGAGGGCCGGTTGAAAAATGTACCTTACGAGGGACGGTTAAAAAATTTACCTTACAAGGGCCGGTTGAAAAATTTACCTTACGAGGGCGGGTTGAAAAATTTACCTTACGAGAGCCGGTTGAAAAATCTACCTTACGAGAGGCAGACGAAAAAACAATCTACCTTACGAGGGCCGGTTGAAAAATTTACTTTACGAGGGCCGGTTGAAAAATTGACTACGAGGGCCGGTTGAAAAATCTACCTTACGAGGGTCGGTTAAAAAATCTACCTTACGAGGGCTGGTTGGAAAATCTACTTTACAAGGGCCGGTTGAAAATCTACCTGACGAGGGCCGGTTGAAAAATTGACTGTACGAGGGCCGATTGAAAGTCTACCTGACGAGGGCCGGTTGAAAAAATGACTTTACGAGGGCCGTTTGAAAAATCTACCTTACAAGGGGCAGTCGAAAAAAAAATCTACCTTACGAGGGCCGGTTGAAAAATTTACTTTACGAGGGCCGGTTGAAAAATTGACTACGAGGGCCGGTTGAAAAATCTACCTTACGAGGGTCGGTTGAAAAATCTACCTTACGAGGGCCGGTTGAAAAATCTACCTTACGAGGGCCGGTTGAAAAATTTACCTTACGAGGGCCGGTTGAAAAATTTACCTTACGAGGGCCGGTTGAAAAATTAACCTTACGAGGGCCGGTTGATAAATTTACTTCACGAGGGCCGGTTGAAAAATTGACTACGAGGGCCAGTTGAAAAATCTACCTTACGAGGGTCGGTTGACAAATCTACCTTACGAGGGCTGGTTGAAAAATCTACCTTACGAGGGCCGGTTGAAAAATCTACCTTACGAGGGCCGGTGGAAAAATCTACTTTACGAGGGCCGGTTCAAAAATCTACCTTACGAGGGCCGGTTCAAAAATTGACTTTACGAGGGCCGGGTGAAAAAATGACTTGACGAGGGCCGGTTGAAAAATCTACCTTACGAGGGTCGGTTGAAAAATCTACCTTACGAGGGCCTGTTGAAAAATCTACCTTACAAGGGCCGGTTGAAAAATTTACCTTACGAGGGCCGGGTGAAAAAAAAATCTACCTTACGAGGGCCGTTTGAAAAATCTACCTTACGAGGGCCGTTTGAAAAATTTACTTTACGAGGGCCGGTTGAAAAATTTACCTCACGAGGGCCGGTTGAAAAATATACCTTACGAGGGCCGGTTAAAAAATTTACCTTACGAGGGCCTGTTGAAAACTCTACCTTACAAGGGCCGGTTGAAAAATTTACCTTACGAGGGCAGGGTGAAAAAAAAATCTACCTTACGAGGGCCGGTTGAAAAATTTACTTTACGAGGGCCGGTTGAAAAACTGACTACGAGAGCCGGCTGAAAAATCTACCTTAAGAGGGTCGGTTGAAAAATCTACCTTACGAGGGCCGGTTGAAAAATCTACCTTACGAGGGCCGGTTGAAAAATTTACCTTACGAGGGCCGGTTGAAAAATGTACCTTACGACGGCCGGTTAAAAAATTTACCTTACAAGGGCCGGTTGAAAAATTTACCTTACGAGGGCGGGTTGAAAAATTTACCTTACGAGAGCCGGTTGAAAAATCTACCTTACGAGAGGCAGTCGAAAAAACAATCTACCTTACGAGGGCCGGTTGAAAAATTTACTTTACGAGGGCCGGTTGAAAAATTGACTACGAGGGCCGGTTGAAAAATCTACCTTACGAGGGACGGTTAAAAAATCTACCTTACGAGGGCTGGTTGGAAAATCTACTTTACAAGGGCCGGTTGAAAATCTACCTGACGAGGGCCGGTTGAAAAATTGACTGTACGAGGGCCGATTGAAAGTCTACCTGACGAGGGCCGGTTGAAAAAATGACTTTACGAGGGCCGTTTGAAAAATCTACCTTACAAGGGGCAGTCGAAAAAAAAATCTACCTTACGAGGGCCGGTTGAAAAATTTACTTCACGAGGGCCGGTTGAAAAATTGACTTCGAGGGCCAGTTGAAAAATCTACCTTACGAGGGCTGGTTGAAAAATCTACCTTACGAGGGCCGCTTGAAAAATCTTCCTTACGAGGGCCGGTGGAAAAATTTACCTTACGAGGGTCGGTTGAAAAATCTACCTTACGAGGGCCTGTTGAAAAATCTACCTTACAAGGGCCGATTGAAAAATTTACCTTACGAGGGCCGGTTGAAAAATTTACTTCACGAGGGCCGGTCGAAAAATTGATCACGAGGGTCGGTTGAAAAATCTACCTTATGAGGGTCGGTTGAAAAATCTACCTTACGAGGGCCGGGTGAAAAATTGACTTTACGAGGGCCGGTTGAAAAAATGACTTTACGAGGGTCGGTTGAAAAATCTACCTTACGAGGGCTGGTGGAAAAATCTGCTTTACGAGGGCCGGTTGAAAATCTACCTTACGAGGGCCGGTTGAAAAATTGACTTTACGAGGGCCGGTTGAAAAAATGACTTTACGAGGGCCGGTTGAAAAATGACTTTACGAGGGCCGGTTGAAAAATTGACTACGAGGGCCGGTTGAAAAATCTACTTTACGAGGGCCTGTTGAAAAATCTACCTTGCGAGGGCCGGTTGAAAAATTTACCTTACGAGGGCCCGTTGAAAAATTTACCTTACGAGGGCCGGTTGAAAAATCTACCTTACGAAAGGCAGTCGAAAAAAAAATCCACCTTACGAGGGCCGGTTGAAAAATTTACTTTACGAGGGCCGGTTGAAAAATTGACTACGAGGACCGGTTGAAAAATCTACATTACGAGGGCCGGTTGCAAAATCTACTTTACGAGAGCTGGTTGAAAAATCTACTTTACGAGGGCCGGTTGAAAAATCTACCTTACGAGGGCCGGTTGAAAAATCTACTTTACGAGGGCCGGTTCAAAAATCTACCTTACGAGGGCCGGTTGAAAAATTGACTTTACGAGGGCCGGTTGAAAAAATGACTTGACGAGGGCCAGTTGAAAAATCTACCTTACGAGGGCCGGTTGAAAAATTTACCTTACGAGGGCCGGTTGAAAAATTTACCTTACGAGGGTCGGTTGAAAAATCTACCTTACGAGGGTCTGTTGAAAAATCTACCTTACAAGGGCTGGTTGAAAAATTTACCTTACGAGGGCCGGGTGAAAAAAAAATCTACCTTACAAGGGCCGGTTGAAAAATTTACTTTACGAGGGCCGGTTGAAAAACTAACTACGAGGGCCGGTTGAAAAATCTACCTGAAGAGGGCCGGTTGAAAAATCTACGTTACGAGGGCCGGTTGAAAAATTTACCTTACGAGGGCCGGTTGAAAAATGTACCTTACGAGGGCCGGTTAAAAAATTTACCTCACAAGGGCCGGTTGAAAAATTTACCTTACGAGGGCGGGTTGAAAAATTTACCTTACGAGAGCCGGTTGAAAAATCTACCTTACGAGGGGCAGTCGAAAAAACAATCTACCTTACGAGGGCCAGTTGAAAAATTTACTTTACGAGGGCCGGTTGAAAAATTGACTACGAGGGCCGGTTGAAAAATCTACCTTACGAGGGTCGGTTAAAAAATCTACCTTACGAGGGCTGGTTGAAAAATCTACTTTACAAGGGCCGGTTGAAAATCTACCTGACGAGGGCCGGTTGAAAAATTGACTTTACGAGGGCCGATTGAAAGTCTACCTGACGAGGGCCGGTTGAAAAAATGACTTTACGAGGGCCGTTTGAAAAATCTACCTTACAAGGGGCAGTCGAAAAAAAAATCTACCTTACGAGGGCCGGTTGAAAAATTGACTACGAGGGCCGGTAGAAAAATCTACCTTACGAGGGTCGGTTGAAAAATCTACCTTACGAGGGCCGGTTGAAAAATCTACCTTACGAGGGCCGGTTGAAAAATTTACCTTACGAGGGCCGGTTGAAAAATTTACCTTACGAGGGTCGGTTGAAAAATCTACCTTACGAGGGCCTGTTGAAAAATCTACCTTACAAGGGCCGATTGAAAAATTTACCTTACGAGGGCCGGTTGAAAAATTTACTTCACGAGGGCCGGTCGAAAAATTGATCACGAGGGTCGGGTGAAAAATCTACCTTATGAGGGTCGGTTGAAAAATCTACCTTACGAGGGCCGGGTGAAAAATTGACTTTACGAGGGCCGGTTGAAAAAATGACTTTACGAGGGTCGGTTGAAAAATCTACCTTACGAGGGCTGGTGGAAAAATCTGCTTTACGAGGGCCGGTTGAAAATCTACCTTACGAGGGCCGGTTGAAAAATTGACTTTACGAGGGCCGGTTGAAAAAATGACTTTACGAGGGCCGGTTGAAAAATGACTTTACGAGGGCCGGTTGAAAAATTGACTACGAGGGCCGGTTGAAAAATCTACTTTACGAGGGCCTGTTGAAAAATCTACCTTGCGAGGGCCGGTTGAAAAATTTACCTTACGAGGGCCCGTTGAAAAATTTACCTTACGAGGGCCGGTTGAAAAATCTACCTTACGAAAGGCAGTCGAAAAAAAAATCCACCTTACGAGGGCCGGTTGAAAAATTTACTTTACGAGGGCCGGTTGAAAAATTGACTACGAGGACCGGTTGAAAAATCTACATTACGAGGGCCGGTTGAAAAATCTACTTTACGAGAGCTGGTTGAAAAATCTACTTTACGAGGGCCGGTTCAAAAATCTACCTTACTAGGGCCGGTTGAAAAATTGACTTTACGAGGGCTGGTTGAAAAAATGACTACGAGGGCCGGTTGAAAAAATGACTTTACGAGGGCCGTTTGAAAAATCTACCTTACAAGGGGCAGTCGAAAAAAAAATCTACCTTACGAGGGCCGGTTGAAAAATTTACTTTACGAGGGCCGGTTGAAAAATTGACTACGAGGACCGGTTGAAAAATCTACATTACGAGGGCCGGTTGAAAAATCTACTTTACGAGAGCTGGTTGAAAAATCTACCTTACGAGGGCCGCTTGAAAAATCTTCCTTACGAGGGCCGGTGGAAAAATCTACTTTACGAGGGCCGGTTCAAAAATCTACCTTACGAGGGCCGGTTGAAAAATGGACTTTACGAGGGCCGGTTGAAAAAATGACTTGACGAGGGCCGGTTGAAAAATCTACCTTACGAGGGCCGGTTGAAAAATTTACCTTACGAGGGCCGGTTGAAAAATTTACCTTACGAGGGTCGGTTGAAAAATCTACCTTACGAGGGCCTGTTGAAAAATCTACCTTACAAGGGCCGATTGAAAAATTTACCTTACGAGGGCCGGTTGAAAAATTTACTTCACGAGGGCCGGTCGAAAAATTGATCACGAGGGTCGGTTGAAAAATCTACCTTATGAGGGTCGGTTGAAAAATCTACCTTACGAGGGCCGGTTGAAAAATTGACTTTACGAGGGCCGGTTGAAAAAATGACTTTACGAGGGCCGGTTGAAAAATGACTTTACGAGGGCCGGTTGAAAAATTGACTACGAGGGCCGGTTGAAAAATCTACTTTACGAGGGCCTGTTGAAAAATCTACCTTGCGAGGGCCGGTTGAAAAATTTACCTTACGAGGGCCCGTTGAAAAATTTACCTTACGAGGGCCGGTTGAAAAATCTACCTTACGAAAGGCAGTCGAAAAAAAAATCCACCTTACGAGGGCCGGTTGAAAAATTTACTTTACGAGGGCCGGTTGAAAAATTGACTACGAGGACCGGTTGAAAAATCTACATTACGAGGGCCGGTTGAAAAATCTACTTTACGAGAGCTGGTTGAAAAATCTACTTTACGAGGGCCGGTTCAAAAATCTACCTTACGAGGGCCGGTTGAAAAATTGACTTTACGAGGGCTGGTTGAAAAAATGACTACGAGGGCCGGTTGAAAAATCTACCTTACGAGGGTCGGTTGAAAAATCTACCTTACGAGGGCCGTTTGAAAATTGACTACGAGGGCCGATCGAAAAATTGACTACGAGGGCCGGTTGATAAATTGACTACGAGGGCCGGTTGAAAAATTGACTACGAGGGCCGGTAGAAAAATCTACCTTACGAGGGTCGGTTGAAAAATTTAACTTACGAGGGCCGGTTGAAAAAAGATCTACCTTACGAGGGGCAGTCGAAAAAAAAATCTACCTTACGAGGGCCGGTTGCAAAATTGACTACGAGGGCCAGTTGAACAATCTACCTTACGAGGGCCGGTTGAAAAATCTACCTTACGAGGGCCGGTTAAAAAATATACCTTACGAGGGCCGGTTGAAAAATTTACTTCACGAGGGCCGGTCGAAAAATTGACTACGAGGGCCGGTTGAAAAATCTACCTTACGAGGGTCGGTTGAAAAATCTACCTTACGAGGGCCGGGTGAAATTTTGACTTTACGAGGGCCGGTTGAAAAAATGACTACAAGGGCCAGTTGAAAAATCTATCTTACGAGGGTCGGTTGAAAAATCTACCTTACGAGGGCCGGTTGACAAATTTAACTTACGAGGGCCGGTTGAAAAAAGATCTACCTTACGAGGGGCAGTCGAAAAAAAAATCTACCTTACGAGGGCCGGTTGCAAAATTGACTACGAGGGCCGGTTGAAAAATCTACCTTACGAGGGCCGGTTGAAAAATTTACCTTACGAGGGCCGGTTGAAAAATTTACTTCGCGAGGGCCGGTCGAAAAATTGACTACGAGGGTCGGTTGAAAAAATGACTTTACGACGGCCGGTTGAAAAATTTACTTTACGAGGGCCGGTTGAAAAATTTACTTTACGAGGGCCGGTTGAAAAATCTACCTTACGAGGGTCGGTTGAAAAATCTTCCTTACGAGAACTGGTTGAAAAATCTACTTTACGAGGGCCGGTTGAAAAATTTACTTTACGAGGGCCGGTTGAAAAATTGACTACGAGGGCCGGTTGAAAAATCTACCTTACGAGGGCCGGTTGAAAAATCTACCTTACGAGGGCCGGTTGAAAATCTACCTTACGAGGGTTGGTGGAAAAATCTACCTTACGAGGGCCAGTTGAACAATCTACCTTACGAGGACCGGTTGAAAAATCTACCTTTCGAGGGCCGGTTAAAAAATTTACCTTACGAGGGCCGGTTGAAAAATTTACTTCACGAGGGCCGGTCGAAAAATTGACTACGAGGGCCGGTTGAAAAATCTACCTTACGAGGGTCGGTTGAAAAATCTACCTTACGAGGGCCGGGTGAAAAATTGACTTTACGAGGGCCGGTTGAAAAAATGACTTTACGACGGCCGGTTGAAAAATTTACTTTACGAGGGCCGGTTGAAAAATTGACTACGAGGGCCGGTTGAAAAATCTACCTTACGAGGGCCGTTTGAAAAATCTACCTTACCCGGGCCGGTTGAAAATCTACCTTACGAAGGTCGGTGGAAAAATGTACCTTACGAGGGCCAGTTGAAAAATCTACCTTACGAGGGCCGGTTGAAAAATCTACCTTACGAGGGCCGGTTGAAAAATCTACCTTACGAGGGCCGGTTAAAAAATTTACCTTACGAGGGCCGGTTGAAAAATTGACTACGAGGGCCGGTTGAAAAATTTACCTTACGAGGGGCAGTCGAAAAGAAAATCTACCTTACGAGGGCCGGTTGAAAAATTTACTTTACGAGGGCCGGTTGAAAAATTGACTACAAGGGCCAGTTGAAAAATCTACCTTACGAGGGTCGATTGAAAAATTGACTACGAGGGCCGGTAGAAAAATCTACATTACGAGGGCCGGTTGAAAAATCTACCTTACTAGGGCTGGTTGAAAAATCTACGTTACGAGGGCCGGTTCAAAAATCTACCTTACGAGGGCCGGTTAAAAAATTTACCATACGAGGGCCGGTTGAAAAATTTACTTTACGAGGGTCGGTTGAAAAATCTACCTTACGAGGGCCGGTTGAAAAATTGACTACGAGGGCCGGTTGAAAAATTGACTACGAGGGCCGGTAGAAAAATCTACATTACGAGGGCCAGTTGAAAAATCTACCTTACTAGGGCTGGTTGAAAAATCTACTTTACGAGGGCCGGGTGAAAAATTGACTTTACGAGGGCCGGTTGAAAAAATGACTTTACGAGGGCCGGCTGAAAAATTTACTTTACGAGGGCCGGTTGAAAATTTGACTACGAGGGCCGGTTGAAAAATCTACCTTACGAGGGTTGGTTGAAAAATCTACCTTACGAGGGTTGGTTGAAAAATCTACCTTACGAGGGCCGGTTAAAAAATTTACCTTACGAGGGCCGGTTGAAAAATTGACTACGAGGGCCGGTTGAAAAATTTACCTTACGAGGGGCAGTCGAAAAGAAAATCTACCTTACGAGGGCCGGTTGAAAAATTTACTTTACGAAGGCTGGTTGAAAAATTGACTACGAGGGCCGGTTGAAAAATCTACCTTACGAGGGCCGGTTGAAAAATCTACCTTACGAGGGCCTGTTGAAAAATCTACCTTACGAGAGCCGGTTGGAAAAAAAATCTACCTTACGAGGGCCGGTTGAAAAGTTTACTTTACGAGGGCCGGTTGAAAAATTGACTACGAGGGCCGGTTGAAAAATCTACCTTACGAGGGTTGGTTGAAAAATCTACCTTACGAGGGCCGATTGAAAAATCTACCTTACGAGGGCCGGTTGAAAAATTGACTAAGAGGGCCGGTTGAAAAATTTAATTTACGAGGGCCGGTTGAAAAATTGACTGCAAGGGCCAGTTGAAAAATCTACCTTACGAGGGTCGGTTGAAAAATCTACCTTACGAGGGCCGGTTGAAAAATTGACTACGAGGGCCGGTTGAAAAATTGACTGCGAGGGCCGGTAGAAAAATCTACATTACGAGGGCCAGTTGAAAAATCTACCTTACTAGGGCTGGTTGAAAAATCTACTTTACGAGGGCCGGTTCAAAAATCTACCTTACGAGGGCCGGTTGAAAAATCTACCTTACGAGGGCCTGTTGAAAAATCTACCTTACGAGGGCCGGTTGGAAAAAAAATCTACCTTACGAGGGCCGGTTGAAAAGTTTACTTTACGGGGGCCAGTTGAAAAATCTACCTTACGAGGGTCGGTTGAAAAATCTACCTTACGAGGGCCGGTTGAAAAATTGACTACGAGGGCCGGTTGAAAAATTGACTACGAGGGCCGGTTGAAAAATTGACTACGAGGGCCGGTAGAAAAATCTACATTACGAGGGCCAGTTGAAAAATCTACCTTACTAGGGCTGGTTGAAAAATCTACTTTACGAGGGCCGGGTGAAAAATTGACTTTACGAGGGCCGGTTGAAAAAATGACTTTACGAGGGCCGGCTGAAAAATTTACTTTACGAGGGCCGGTTGAAAATTTGACTACGAGGGCCGGTTGAAAAATCTACCTTACGAGGGTTGGTTGAAAAATCTACCTTACGAGGGTTGGTTGAAAAATCTACCTTACGAGGGCCGGTTAAAAAATTTACCTTACGAGGGCCGGTTGAAAAATTGACTACGAGGGCCGGTTGAAAAATTTACCTTACGAGGGGCAGTCGAAAAGAAAATCTACCTTACGAGGGCCGGTTGAAAAATTTACTTTACGAAGGCTGGTTGAAAAATTGACTACGAGGGCCGGTTGAAAAATCTACCTTACGAGGGCCGGTTGAAAAATCTACCTTACGAGGGCCTGTTGAAAAATCTACCTTACGAGGGCCGGTTGGAAAAAAAATCTACCTTACGAGGGCCGGTTGAAAAGTTTACTTTACGAGGGCCGGTTGAAAAATTGACTACGAGGGCCGGTTGAAAAATCTACCTTACGAGGGTTGTTTGAAAAATCTACCTTACGAGGGCCGATTGAAAAATCTACCTTACGAGGGCCGGTTGAAAAATTGACTACGAGGGCCGGTTGAAAAATTTACTTTACGAGGGCCGGTTGAAAAATTGACTGCAAGGGCCAGTTGAAAAATCTACCTTACGAGGGTCGGTTGAAAAATCTACCTTACGAGGGCCGGTTGAAAAATTGACTACGAGGGCCGGTTGAAAAATTGACTACGAGGGCCGGTAGAAAAATCTACATTACGAGGGCCAGTTGAAAAATCTACCTTACTAGGGCTGGTTGAAAAATCTACTTTACGAGGGCCGGTTCAAAAAAATCTACCTTACGAGGGCCGGTTGAAAAATTTACTTTACGAGGGCCGGTTGAAAAATCGACTACGAGGGCCGGTTGAAAATCTACCTTACGACGGTCGGTTGAAAAATCTACCTTACGAGGGGCAGTCGAAAAAAAAATCGACCTTACGAGGGCCGGTTGAACAATCTACCTTACGAGGGCCGGTTGAAAAATTTACCTTACGAGGGCCGCTTGGAAAAAAAATCTACCTTACGAGGGCCGGTTGAAAAATTTACTTTACGAGGGCCGGTTGAAAAATTGACAACGAGGGCCGGTTGAAAAATTGACTACCAGGGCCGGTTGAAAAATCTACATTACGAGGGCCGGTTGAAAAATCTACCTTACGAGGGCCGGTTGAAAAATTTACCTTACGAGGGCCGGTTGAAAAATTTACCTTACGAGGGTTGGTTGAAAAATCTTCCTTACGAGGGCCGGTTGAAAAATCTACTTTACGAGGGCCGGTTGAAAAATTTACTTTACGAGGGCCGGTTGAAAAATTGACTACGATGGCCGGTTGAAAAATTTACCTTACGAGGGCCGGTTGAAAAATCTACCTTACGAGGGTTGGTTGAAAAATCTTCCTTACGAGGGCCGGTTGAAAAATCTACTTTACGAGGGCCGGTTGAAAAATTGACTACGAGGGCCGGTTGAAAAATTTACCTTACGAGGGCCGGTTGAAAAATCTACCTTACGAGGGTTGGTTGAAAAATCTTCCTTACGAGGGCCGGTTGAAAAATCTACTTTACGAGGGCCGGTTGAAAAATTTACTTTACGAGGGCCGGTTGAAAAATTTACTACGAGGGCCGGTTGAAAAATCTACCTTACGAGGGCCGGTTGAAAAATCTACCTTACGAGGGCCGGTGAAAAAATCTACCTTACGTGGGCCAGTTGAAAAATCTACTTTACGAGGGCCGGTTGGAAAATTAACCTTACGACGGGCAGTCGAAAAAAAAATCTCCCTTACGAGGGCCGGTTGAGAAACCCCCGGTTGAAACCCCCTTGAGGGCCCCTCTTACGAGGGGTGGTTGAAAAATCTACCTCACGCGGGCTGGTCAACCGGTCCTCGTAAGGTAATTTTTTGAACCGGCCCTCGTAAGGGAGATTTTTGAACCGGCCCTCGTAGTCAATTTTTCAACCGGCCCTTGTAAGGTAGATTATTCAACCGGCCCTCGTAAGATAAATTTTTCAACCGGCCCTCTGAAGGTAGATTTTCAACCGGCCCTCGTAAGGGAGATTTTTTTTCAACTGGCCTTTGTGAGGTAGATTTTTTTTTGACCGGCCCTCGTAAGGTAGATCTTTTTTTGACCAGCCCTCGTAAGGTAGATTTTTCAACCGGCCCTCGTGATCAATTTTTCAACCGGCCCTCGTCAAGTGAATTTTTCAACCGGCCCTCGTAAGGTAGATTTTTTTTCAATCGGCCCTCGTAGGGTAAATTTTTCAACCGGCCCTCGTAAGGTAGACTTTTCAACCGACCCTCGTAAGGTAGATTTTTCAACCGGCCCTCGTAGTCAATTTTTCAACCGGCCCTCGTAAGGTAGATTTTTCAACCGGCCCTCGTAGGGTAAACTTTTCAATCGGCCCTCGTAAGGTAGATTTTTTTTTGACTGCCCCTTGTAAGGTAGATTTTTCAACCGGCCCGCGTAAGGTAAATTTTTAAACCGGCCCTCGTAAGGTAGATTTTTCAACCGGCCCTCGTAAGGTAGATTTTTTTTTTGACTGCCCCTCGTAAGGTAGATTTTTTAACCGACCCTCGTAAGGTAGATTTTTCAACCGGCCCTCATAATGTAAATTTTTCAACCGACCCTCGTAAGGTAGATTTTTAAACCGGCCCTCGTAGTCCATTTTCCAACCGACCCTCGCAAAGTAAATTTTTCAACCGGCCCTCGTAAAGTAGATTTTCGACCGGCCCTCGTAATGTAAATTTTTCAACCAGCCCTCGTAAGGTCGATTTTTCAACCGGCCCTCGTAAGGTAGATTTTTCAACCGGCCCTCATAAGGTAGATTTTCAACCGACCCTCGTAAGGTAGATTTTTCAACCGGCCCTCGTAGTCAATTTTTCAACCGACCCTCGTAAGGTAGATTTTCCAACCGGCCCTCGTAGTCAATTTTTCAACCGGCTCTCGTAAAGTAAATTTTTCAACCGGCCCTCGTAAGGTAGATATTTTTTTCGACTGCCCCTCGTAAGGTAGATTTTTCAAACGGCCTTCGTAAGGTAAATTTTTCAACCGGCCCTCGTAAGGTAAATTTTTCAACCGGCCCTCGTAAGGTAATTTTTTCATCCGGCCCTCGTGAGGTAGATTTTTTAACCGGCCCTCGTAAGGTAAATTTTTCAACCGGCCCTCGTAAGGTAGATTTTTCAACCGGCCCTCATAAGGTAGATTTTCAACCGGCCTTCGTAAGGTAAATTTTTCAACCGGCCCTCGTAGTCAATTTTTCAACCGGCCCTCGTAAAGTAAATTTTTCAACCGGCCCTCGTAAGGTAGATTTTTTTTCTACTGCCCCTCGTAAGGTAGATTTCTCAACCGGCCTTCGTAAGGTAAATTTTTCAACCGGCCCTCGTAAGGTAAATTTTTCAACCGGCTCTCGTAAGGTAGATTTTTCAACCGGCCCTCGTAAGGTAGATTTTTCAACCGGCCCTTGCAAGGTAGATTTTTTCACCGGCCCTCGTAAGGTAGATTTTCAACCGGCCCTCGTAAGGTAGATTTTTCAACCGGCCCTCGTAAGGTAGATTTTTAACCAGCCCTCGTAAGGTAGATTTTTCAACCGTCCCTCGTAAGGTAGATTTTTCCACCGGCCCTCGCAAGGTAGATTTTTCCACCGGCCCTCGTAAGGTAGATTTTCAACCGGCCCTCGTAAGGTAGATTTTTCAACCGGCCCTCGTAAGATAGATTTTTCCACCGGCCCTCGTAAGGTAGATTTTTCCACCGGCCCTCGTAAGGTAGATTTCTCAACCGGCCCTCGTAAGGTAAATTGTTCAACCAACCCTCGTAAGGTAGATTTTCCAACCGGACCTCGTAAAGTCAATTTTTCAACCGGCCCTCGTAAAGTCAATTTTTCAACCGGCCCTCGTAAAGTAGATTTTTCAACCGGCCCTCGTAAAGTAGATTTTTCACCGGCCTTCATGTGGTATTTGTCAACTGGCCCGGTTGAGTTGCCATTTTTTTTTTTTTAATTTCAACATTTTTCAAATTGAACGACCGATTTTTTCCCTTTGCTTTTGATTTCGCGGATTTTCAAAGTGCCTCAAGGAATAGAAATAACTGTCATATTTGGATGAAATTAGCGCCATTCTTTAAGTCCACTCGAGACCTTTCCAAAACCTCCCTATTAAATCTCAATAGGGATAACGATTGCAAAGATTTCGCAGCTTGAAAATTCGTATTATTCAACTCGAACAAAGTTTCTATAATTTAAAATTTATATTATTTTAGCCACTATTGCATCATGACCCCTGAAATCTAAATTAATTAAAAGTATTGTCATTATTCTTAGAAATAAGACAATCTACTATATTTACTTCATATTATTTTTAATCATTATTATCTTTGTAAAATAAATAATTAACCTATCATTGCAAAATATTTGATCGACGATAGTTATTCAATCATCTTGCGATTTTCGCAATTCATGTAAAGCACAAAGTAAGTCTGACCCTGCATTATCTTGAATACCTAAAACACCTTGACTTTTCATATCAAATGAAAATGACTAAAGACATGGCCTACTGCAGCGGTCTCACTTTCTCTCTCTCTCACTCTTTCTGTTTCTCTCGCTCTCTCTCTCTTTCGCTCTGTGGTAATACGCCCGGGAGACAGAAACACTTGGCTCTTCCCACTATTACTATATATTACAGTACGAAGAAGACGCCGCTAGCGTTCAAGTATACTTATATGATGCGTTAGCGGAATGTTCGCGAACCAAATTTGGGCTAAACTGATCGGCCACGGCTTGTATGCAGGTAATCTTACCACAAAAATTTTCGTGCACATAGTATTGCCGAAGTTTTCCACCTAAAAAAATGTACAAGTACTCAGTGAGTAAGTTTTTTATTACTGCATAGGGTGACATAAAGGATTTTTTGCATAACTAGCTTTGAAGTTCAGTAAATCCATTTTTATTTTACAGATAACTGGTGGTAATGCAAACTGTAATTTTTTTTTGGAATTTCAAAATTCTAAGAATGTCACCTTCCAGGATACTACTAACTGGATTATATACTAAAATTTCCATATATTTGGGTTGATAGTTTTGCAATGTTTTTTGCATGAAAATTTAGGTCTGCTACGATGGTAAAAAAGAGCTTTCACATCCTCTTAAAGCGGTACCCGAGGTGTCAGTGCTTGTGGTTCGACTGTATCTCCCCATTCGGTACAGCGCAGAAATAATTATGAGACGTAACGTATACTTTGTTGTTAACAATCGAGAAGAAAAATATCATGTTTCTTTAACCGTGTGTCGAGCGACACATTTATAGTCCATATATCGTATATATCGAGTAGAAGTTAGTTGGGTTTGACTGCAGAAGATAAAACGCTTGTCTTCTAAATAAAATGGTGAATGCGTTTTTTATTACCTTCCATCGATTTGTCGGATCGCTTTAAAGAAGAAATTGTGAGGCGACCTAAAGATAGGCGATGGTACGTCGCGACATTCTCCAAAACGAAACTTATAACATTTCGTTAGTCATTTAATATTAGCCATTTAATACTAGCCATTAAACCCAAACCATTATGAGTGGAAAAGATAAATCTGCCTTTACTCCCGTTCCTGTTCCTCTGTTGGTAACAATAACTGCATGCCGAAATTTCTTATGGTTAATCTTTATGGTTAATTTTGGTACGGGATTAAAAAAGGAGCTTTCTCTCTCACATTCACAACAGTTTACGCAAAATGTGTTTTACCGCCTGATTAGTAGAACACCACGTTTGGTAAAGTGCATTGCTCTGGGGATCGTTTGCGAACATACCGATCATCGATAACGTATCGTGCCCATTACATTGTTACGGTAATAAATCCGCCAATAGTATATCCGGTAAAGTTAATAGGGGCGAAAAGTTACTAGACGAAATAATACTAGGCTGGTACATGATATGCACGACAGATGACGATCGTTGAGCGACTGGCGAAAGTTCATAGACTCACTTATTAAAGTTGGCCGACACGTGGTGATTATTTGGGCCAGCTCATATGTACGAGCACATTTTGGGCCTTATACGAATAATCATAATATTCTATGGATGCGTTTTGAGGTTATTGATTGTACAAACCAACATAACTAGCGTTGCAGAATTTCATATGCATTGATAATAAATAAATAATAATTAATCGGTTTATTATTTAATGAAGAAATAAATCATTTCAATAAGTTTTATTATTTGTAAAGGGATAAGAATTATACTTGCTGCGTGTATAGTCCTAGAATGCTTCAAAAAGTCGAAAAATCATATTTAGAGAGCGCGCAATGATGCTCGAAGCAAAGGTGTGATAAATCCTGTCGAGAGAGATTGCCCTCTCGCTCTCTCGTCTCACAGGGATACATAATTATTTCCAAAGTAGAGCAAAATATATGTATATATTAAGTCGGTTATGCGTTTATCACTTTAGTTCAGCTCAATTGGCAGAAGCGAAACCAAATAAAAGGGCCCTCACTGGAATCGTCAGGGGATAGGGGTTTAAGGGCACCATGCAATATACGGTTTAGTTGTACTAAGAGGAATCAACATTACTATTGACTATTGGCTCACCTTATAAGACAACAAAAAATGGAGGATTTGGCCGAGCATGTCTTCTCTTCCCGACCAGAGGGGTTGCTAGAAATCCGCCAATATCCAGATTATGGCCAATTTCTATACCAATAAAGTATAATATGGTAAAAATTTGTGAGAGGTGCACGCTCGTAGCCATAAACCAGTCTTAATAAAATGCGTTCGTTTCTAATAATCATCCCCTACTACTTCAACACGTTCGACGGACATAAAAGTTTGCTAGATTGAATTTTGTAGCAGGCACGACGTGAGTGCTAAAAGCAGCCATCAGTTGAAGAGAGGAAGAAAGGGAGAAAAAAATCTTTCTGAGCTATTTCGTTTTTCTCTAGACCGCACTTTTTCTACGATTGGCTCATTTTTACGAACAACCATCCGGGCTTTCGCAGTAATAATACGCACCTTTCCGTGCAGAAATTTGCCACGACTCCAGCAAGGTATACTCGTGGCTATCCCTCGATGGCCATTTATTCTTCTACATCGACGTTCTACTGCCCATATAAAGTCTACATGTATGTATTGCACCGTTGAGGTAATATCCTGAAGGTTATGGGTGAGTTTTATATCCGAATTTTAATGTACGAGCTCTTGAACAACGAATACAATTAAATTTATAGAAATATCGTGGAAAGTTAGTTTTTTATTGCTCGAACACTATCAAAAAATTGTAAATTCCAACGGACTCGGAGGTTGGATATGACCAAGCTATGGGCAATTTCAATTCAACTACAGATGTCGTCTAGCTAATGAAAGCTGCTTGATCCAACCATAGATGTACATATAGTTGATTTAACATCCCTCATTGGTCCGCCGTATCCAGCATCTGACCTCCGAGTCAGTTGGCATACAGGATTTTTTTTTTTGGTCAACGATCTCCATCTTTAAAAAAAGATACCAAAGGTACCAACAATACCAAAAGGTATTGCGAAATTGATGAATCAATTACACAATACATGAATTAATTAATTAATTCACCGCATCAACGATTGTGCTGCTTTAGTTCTGTCTACTCTCCTTTTTCATGATGAAATTTATCGTGGAAGAGGAATTACCTTATTCATTATACATATATTCATTACTAGCTGTTACCCGCGACTTCGCACGCCTTGAATCTGTGTAAAAATATTTTACCCATTTTTACCCCCTTAGGGGTTGAATTTTTTGGTCAACGATCTCCATCTTTAAAAAAAGACACCAAAGGTACCAACAATACCAAAAGGTATTGCGAAATTGATGAATGAATTACATAATGGTTTTGAAACGATGTAAGAATCAAGACCGGACTTTTTACAGCGTAATATTTTTGGTAACTTGAGACGATGGAAATTAATTCAAATAATTAGTTCACTACACTGTCCACCCTTGATCAAGCGAGAGAGTCACGCCCTTTTCCTTAAAGAAAAAAAAACCATGGCAATAAATTTCATCCCTGAAAGCTCCCTTTAGAAGTGTTCCAGCAGGCTCCATAAGAAGGGGCAGCCTAAAAAAATGTTTGGTTTCTAAAAAGTATATTGCGAGGTTTGTAAAAAAAAATGTATAGGTTTTCGGAAGAATGTTGGGCTTCGGGAAACATCAAGCACCCTAAAAAATATTTGGGCTACTCGAACAAAATTACTTACTTAAAATGATGCCTTGTTCAAGTCCTTAGGAATATCTGGGGACCAATAATCGATTTTATTCATCAAAGAAAAGCTCCGTAGGTGCGCTTAAAAAATTCTAAATATGTGAATGATGAAAGCCCGAAAGATACTTTTTCTCGCGAGATCGAATTAGTTTCAATCTCGCGCGTGCAAACGGTAAACCGAGGGCTGTTTAGTAATCTGCTGAGACCATGCAAAGTCGCGTAGAAAATTGGTACTGTTGCGCGAGAGGGCCCTTGGATAGCGAGAGACAGTGTGCTATTCTATTCAGTACACAACGGAGATCCTGTCTCCCTCAGTTTTACAGTTTCGTTTTACGACTACTCACGGGTCTCGTGTGTTCTACTTTGCGTTTACGTCCTATACGTGTCTCCAGAGCGCTTTCACGTCACTCACTATATATATTTATATATGTATATATAAATTGTATATGTATACGGTATGTATATATATATATATATATATATACCACATGTTTGTATATATAAAGGGTATAGTTTGATCTTGAAGACGAAGAGAGGATCTTCCTCGTCTCGCGTCTCGGGGTGCCGACTAAATCGAAAAATTCACCCTTCGACCTCTTTACTATATATAACACTGTTGTATCGTCATTCTCGTGCTTCAACGGCGGTCTCTCCCTGAGGTCGCATTTCCTTTACTCGAACATTTTCTAGCACTACTTTCCCTATAGTTTCGAGACAGAATTTTTTTCGCTCGTCCATCGTACAAAACTTTTGACAATATTACCTACGCATGCACAGATCAATAATTTTTTCATTAAAAGCAATTTTTACATAAAGCAAATTGGCAATTAATCTGCGCAGAACTTTTCGTTCAGAATTCCCTTACTCTAGGACCAAGTGCAGAAGGGTGCTTACCTGATAGTCATATACTTGATTAAGACGCGAATCCAAATTGCAAATAAATAATATAAGTATAAAATAAGTAATAAACGATTTTAGATTATATCGATGTCTCTGTGGATACCCGGCGCAAATGAAAATGGGGCGGTAGTTGAAGATATGCCTATGGACAGTTGACGCGTCTCGTATATGAAATTTCATGTCTAAAAGTATCTTTCTCGAGAAAAATATAATGACGATTGTTTTTCCTCTATGAACTGTCAATGGCAGAATTCGTTCGGTGCGTTATCGTATTATCAAAATTAAGCCATATCAAATGTCGAAAAACTAGCAATATTTATATTCTATTACGTCTGAATATAGTTCTACTTGCATCTATGTAGTTGAAGATATTCATCCACCATCTTTATGAACCCTTCAGCTCTCCACTCCCCCTCTCGCTCTCTCTCTCTCTCCCTATTTCTCTCTATATCTTTGTTTGGGCAGATTTCCGATTACCATGTCACGAACTTCGAGATTTGCCGACCTTATCTCGTTGTGCCGATATGCGCTAACGACCACGCGCAAACAATTCACTTGCCATTTTCTCTGATGGTGTGTATATCTGTTAGTTTGAGCACTAAAGCACAGAGAGAGTCTGCGATTACAAGTTGTAAGGTATAGCCGCGGTCCATCAGCCAAGAGCACCGCGCTTGCGTGAAAGGCTCACCAAGATGAAAGCTGCCCTCTTGCCTCAGCGTTGGAGTCTCGTAAAATTATCGGTAATAAAATTTTGATTTACGTCCTTATTCCTGGAAAGCGGATCGGTCAAACGCTCATAGTGACGCAACTTTCGATCACGGTTTAAACTACAACATTGGTGCTTCCACTCGGTCGACTGAGTTTTCAACGATATAATTATTATTTTCGCAAAATCCGGCGCCCCACTCATTCCCCCACCGACGCGACCTCTCGCGCCGGACGTGGCGTTTCTTTTTTGTTTTTCTTCAAATGATGGCGATCTTTTTGGTCTTTCGAGGAGTTGTTGACGATCATGATCTATTGGCAGGCAGTCCATAACACCTGGCAAATCTATATTTATGATTGGAGAGTCGACTGGCTTTGGAGAACGCATAGATTTTAATCGCCCGCCATTGATCGATTAATAAAAAATTGAACTAATACACATAGTGTTTTATTATACGTCTATTATACCTTTAGACGATCTATTATCGTCGCAAATGAATATTTATTAATACTTAATAAATGAATATTTAAATTAGCACCTTCATTTACTAATGGCGAATGCATATCCAGCTGGTTAATTGCAGCCCCTATATTATCAATAAAGAAATACTCGTATTCCATTATAAAAGCGTTCATTTGAAGAGATTTAATATAGAAAAGTTGGCCGATCGACATTCCAGATTTTCACAAATATATATATATAGATATAGAAATATATAGATGAAGATTTTCTTTGTAGCTAGCAACGGATATGTACAATCAGTCGAAACGACATGGCAATATTTATTGAAATGAAACGCCATTTATTGTATCAAGGTGATGACAATTGGACAATTGAGTTTTGATATTTTTTATTCATTTAAATAAAGTTGACAGGAAAAAAAAATTCTTGGTGTATTTAGATAATGGGAAAACGTTTATATATATAATACACGAGGCTGAGTTATTATATATGTTTCTATATTTCGTTTAAGTAAAAAAGGAAATAAAATTTACAAGATTTTTCGAGGTCAACGACCAGCAGCTTCGGGCGTCTTTCGCAATGCTTTTTTTTTTATGAGAAACGATCGGTAGACTTTGAAACTCTCGCTTCGGCGCACCGCCACTGAGTCAATTAAGTTTCATTGCCTGAAGTTCGTAGAAGAATCGTTATTGGACAAAAAACTAGGAAGGTATAAAGACTCTTTCGAGGCCACTCTGTCGTCGTTTCCGTCGTCCTGCTCCCATCAGTTTTGATGCATGTCCGATATACGATGTGTCAATACCGAGCAAGACGAATAAGAGCCATCTTTACTGATGATATCCAAAAATGGCAGCCACAAATGGTTTTCATATATTTGATCGGCTTTAGTAATATATATAAAAAAATTTAAGAAATTTAACATATGCAGTATATAATAAAATGATATTCTAGTAAATGATATAGAACTTCACATATACCTTCTTCACGCACACTGTTCAAATTTCAATTATTCTAATTCGCGCAATCTACAATTTTAATCATCTACGATCTGACGTAGAGGGTGTAAACATGTCACTCTATTCACGAAGAACGAACGTAGCATTTCCGAAATAATGCCTAAGATATGGTCGATTAAAGTTCAATTAAATGTCTCCTAGCGTAAACAACGTACTGCATACTTGAACTATTTTTAATATTTTCTAATTAGTTACCTCATTGTATTCTCGTATCTGAAACTCGAACCCCCATTGACGTTCGATTAAATTCATATGGATTGGCTCTATCTGGTTCATGATTCACAAAACAACGAAAAATACCAATTACAAAGTATATCGTATTTTGGTGGTATAACGAAATAGTTTAACTGGATAACAATATATGGTGTTAATCGGGTTAATAAAATTTGTGTAACACGCGGAGGGCGTCAAACAAAATTTTATTTTGTACCAGCAATGCATGGTGCAGCCTTGCAGCTTTGTTAAAATCGACTCAATTGTAATTAGGTAGGTGGCCAGAATTTTATATAATAAAAGGGGCCGAAAATCATTCTCTTAAGAAGGCATTTCAGGAGTAATAGGATTAAAAACAGCCTGAAATTCAGGATTTTTTTCTCTATAATTGATTTTTGTTTATCATAAACGGTTTGTCACATCATTTCTACATCGACTGTACACTGTACTTTGTGTTTTTTTTTTTCAAATAAATTGGGATGAAATTTATTGAATGGTGGCTGATCGCACACGACATCTATTGTCATGCTCTCCGCGGTGATAAAAAAAACTCGGAGCTTGATGATCGAAAACGTGTAATACAAAAAATTCTTTAAAATATAATAGTAAATGCTGACGTTGGAACTTTTCGAAATTTATTAAATAAAATTAATTAAATTAAATCTTCTGAAAATCAAATTTCCATACATTTTTTGGACCTATTTTATATTAGTGTCATATATAAAAGGAAATTCAAAATTCTAAGCAATACTAGTGTCACGAGGACTAATAAGTCTATTCAAGACGATCCTACGAAAATGTCAACTCCATCCAACGAACAGTGCCAAGTTGTCAAAGACTTTGAAAAAAGCGTTTCGAAAAAAACACGTTCGAAGTTTACGAAACGAATATAAAGTTTACGAAACGCCGAGTCGGATAAATATATATATCTTCGTAATTTTTAGAAATTCTTATATGAATTTTTCAAAGGATATTATTGAAGCTTACAGGTTTTGAAAAAATGCAAAAAACAAAATTCGATTTTTCAGTCAGAATTTTTTAAATGAACAATTTTTTCTTGATGACCTTCATATATTGATAAATTTTTGTTCGGACTCATTGTTAAAGAATATTAGAGAAAAAATTAAGCGAAAAGAAGACAGCGAAAGAGCCGCTCGAGCTAATTTCACGCAGCGGGTGATCGTCTCGCGCACTGGGGAGAACGAATAGCCGCCGTTAAACAAACACTTTCTCTGCTAGGCGCCTCTTTCGGAATCTAGTTTGTATATATCTGTATGGGGTATTCCGCTTATGGTCAACCAACGTCACCCGGACCCCTGTGCACTTAGTACATTATTTTTTTAATTGTTCACTCCAATGGTTTTACTTAATCTTTTAGATTATTTTAAAAAAATCAATATATACATTTAAAAAAATCAATTTTCTTCGATTTTCTCAAATTTTAAGTTAGAAAAATTCTAATCCGGTACCAAAAGTTCTGTTGAATGGATCGAGATAAAAGTACACTCAAAGATGATTTATTTTATCAATAATTTTTTGTTCGATCACGGCTTATAATTTATATGATATAAATTATTAAGTATTTCATCGCAGAAAAAATCTTACAAATTCGTCGCTCTGGAACGCGAGTTATGGTACCCGTTCCAGAGTCACTTTTTCATTAGTATTTTTTTCAAGGTACTTTATGGAGTATTTTGAAAAAAAAAAACTCAATGCACTCTACGTATTAAGATAAAGAATTAAAAAATTAGTCGTTGAAATGTGGGGAGTAAGAGAGTCAGACGCAGGTCGAGTTAAGATGGAATGACCTGTCCACATACACATATATGTATGCATGTGGCGGCGCGTCCCGTGATTTTTCGTTCATCTCTTCCTTCTTCACCTTCGCTCTCGACTAAATCGATTTCCCTTTCGTAGACGATTTTTAATCTCACACCGGCATGACGGGGTTCTCTGCCAGCTTTTGCCGGCTTACACTGCCGCCTGCTTACACACATACACACATATATATATATATATATATATATATATATATATATATATATAGCTGGTCTCACACACACGGTACTTTTGTTTCTATTTATCCTTCTCACTAACATTATTCTTCACCGGAAATTCCACGCGTCGCGAGATCTCAAAAATGTTGGTCAGTATGCTCGATTTTTACGTCTTTTCAAATCAACACTCGAGCCACTATAATTTTATTTTATTTCACATATGGATTCAATTGTATTTGAATCAATTTCGAATTGATGATAATAAGTAAATTTTTAGTTAATAAAATGAATGGATTTGGGTGGCTAATTTCGATATTTGGAAATAGGCATTTTTAATTGATGAGTATTCTCGATATACATATTAGAGCAAAAGGGGATTGAAATATCTCGAGGATAATCGAAATTATAAATGATCGCTAAAAATTTTGGGTCTTCGTTCATACATGGTCGCTATCTAGAGGATTTCCCACGCACAGTAGTTCGGAAGTCATATCCGGTGGATGGGATTCCTTTTGCCCTCGCCCTACTAGCCCGACGACGAGAAGTTTGACCCCGACGAGATCTAACCACATACGAGACTTCATATATAGGATACACACAGTCTTCATCTCCGTCCTCGTGTCTTCTCCTCGAGACGGATGAGAGATGGACCTTTTACTTTTTATGACGATTTGTCTTCGAGATGTCCCCTGTGGATCCCTCACGGATCCTTGAACTTATATACCTACCCGGTTACATGGTTGCAATCATGACCTTGCCTCCTCTTTCATGAGATATAATATGACGCGGCAGGATAACAGATTGTGTGGACTCTTTTTTTTTACCGCCGATATAGAAATAGAAATTGAAAGATAATACAATATCTATTCGTCAACGTCATTTTATTAAATGGTGATAACGATTAAGAAAACCGACATCCGCGTTCTGGAAGGAAAGGATTTATTTTATGTCATGTTTTTACTTGATTAAAACAATATTTATGTTGAGCTAAATGTCCCCATTAGTGGGCATCTCATCTTATTTATAACTCGGTAGGCTGTAAAATGTGGCGTATAATAATAAGTAAAAAGTAAAAACAATCTAAAAAATAACCCTTAAACTTTGGCATCCATCCTGACGACAAGAAAATAATTCAGGACCCAGCAAAATTATCTTATAGAACATCGTCACGCATCATACATTCTGTACCCTCCATCATCAGAGAGATAGATTGAAAAAATCTGATTCTTAAAAATCCTTGTATGCCATAAAAAAAAATCCACAGTCAAAATTAAATTATTGAAAACATTAAATGTCGTGAATATTTGGCTATCATATTTAAGCACTGCAAAAGTGTACCTCGGTCCCATTACTTCAATCAAAACGGTCACTGTAGTCACTCTAATCTTGAAATTGCATGACAAAAGTTCGATTCGTTATAGAAACTTATAAAAACTAAGTGAGTGTTAATTTGAGTGGCGATTTATGGTACGTCATTCGCTATACAATGACAATTTTTTTTTTAAATATGACCATAAATCTTGGTATTGTAAATATACATATGATACAGATTATATTATAAGGTTAATAATTAAACTACTCAGGTATATATAAATCTTGTAAAATGAAGCAGCAACAGATTTACTATTAAACTGATCGATGGTGACCCCCGGGCTTTAAAATACCTATGACAGCTGTCTGGTATATTCAGTTCAAAAAATGTAAGATAAAAACATTTTTTTCGTTATTTTATGCGTCTCTATTGCAATTAAAAAATTTGCAGCGTCTTATTTGGACAAGAAATAACTGTCATTAATTCCAGAACTGTTAATTTATCGGGTCATCCATTACAAGCCAAGTGTTAACGCTTGGATCATTAGGAGGACATAGACATTCCTCTTAATTTGTTATTTTTTAAATTGAAATATAATCGAAATGCTGACGTGAATGGAGGTACGTTTATGAAGAGAATCGATCAAATTGATCAAGTCAGCTAAAGAACGCCTCAATTCGTTTAAATTTGATTGGAATATTTGGCGACGTGTTTCACAGCATCTTGACGCTGATCTTGACGCTGATGCATGAACTATAGTAACCTCGGTTATCCGACCTTCGATTAACCAAGGACTCCGCATTAACCGAGCTGTATCCTCGGATAATACGGAGAACCTCGGATAAAAAGGAAGAATCCGCTATACATATAATTTGCACCTATGCGTAGAGTAGTCCTGTATCGCTACATTATATTTTCCGTATTATCCGGCGAGATATAAATTATCCGAGATACGCTCTCTCCATATGAGCTCGGATAACCGAGGTTCTACTGTACAAAGAAAAGTTGAAATTACGCGACCGCACTCGTGCAATTCCAATATGGCAACTATTATAATCGTTGGCTCACATATAGTATGTCACGAAGTAGAAATTATATATCCGGTGATATAGGAATATTTACTTTAGATGCTGGCAGCATTTTTTTATCGTCTAGCAAATTGACAATTTCCACCCTGATAAAACGATGATGTTATTCGATTGAAAAATGATGTAGTTTATTTTAATTATGATTGAAATGACTTTTTTTTAGATTTGTATACAGATTTATTGGAATAAAAAAATCTTTTGTTCCGAAGCAAGCAGGCGAAAAAAATTTACCTAACAAAATGAATTAATTTAAAAGTATGCTTCGATTTTTTTTTCAAGGCTGCAAGACTGTTCCATATTTTTGCTAGCCTTATAACCCAACGACGTTTTTTTTATTATGATATTTGATCATCTTTTTCGATGTCTGATGACGCGTTACATTTTATTATTTTATTTCGTTTCTCTGAAAAACCGAGAAACTTCACCTTGATCGTAAAGCTATTGCACTCCGATTGACTCATAGAGCGGCTATAAAGGCACTAACCGTGAGAAGAACAGCTTCTTATTATGTTTCTAGCCTACGAGATTCGAGTTAATAAATTTGTAGCCGAAAATAAAGAGAGGAAAAAAAATGAACGCGGGTGGCGAGAGGAAAGGCAGAGGGGCGGAATTAAGCAGCGATAATTCTTCGAAGTCACTATGAGGGTATTACTGTTCACGAGTATATATATATATATATATATATATATATATATATATATATATGTATATATTCTCACGCTGCAGCGGCTTTACTTTGTCGTATCTTGTGGGCTGGAATTATGTTAATTTAATTTATGCGCCGTTTTTATACACGCAGTCTAGTAAAGGAGCGAGACATTGTTCAATGTGAATTAAAACACTCAAAAGCGATCTCTTTTCTATATATACATAAATAAACGTATAAATCGCTATGAGTACAAAAAAAATCTCACCTGTTTAATGGACGAATTAAAGGCACTTATAATATATAACACACAGGGGTAAAAATTATTTTCACAAAAATATGCAACGATTCATCGATATAATCCTGTTGTGAAAATATTTTTACAGAAGACTATATGACAAGTTTTTATTTCTGAAATACTTCATAAAATACACGATACTAGGGGAATAATAGAGGGCCTATATGACCCTCAGTGCGCTTCATGCAACCCCGGCCCCCCCCATTTATTATAGTAAGATAGTAGAGTACATATACATAGTATAGTGTTATAGTACACACAGGACATTGGTCTGACTATACCTCCGATTTGAGTGTCTGTATATGAACGTTTGTGTGGTTCGATCCAAATGAGACACCTGGTATATAGACCTCCTTCCCAATTCTCGTACACGATGGCTGTGGTGGCGAGATATTTGTATTATATATATATATATATATCTCGAACCCAATTTGTAGATGTATATATATATATATATATATATATATATATATATACATCTACAAATTGGGTTCGAGATCGAGACTCCCGAAATGTCAAATTAATTAGCCATTTTTCGCAATGTCGGCTGTTACGATCTCACTATATAGCAGCTTAAGGCTTAAGATGTAATATATAAAAATTTATACATTCTGGACCACCCAAAGATTCTTCTGGTGCGTTCGACCGTTCATTCGGCAAACGTCGAACGAACGGACGGCTGAGATAAAGATCGTAAGGGAAGACACAGATATCGAGAAAGACAAAGAGCACTGAACAAGAACCTGCTGTGCGAGATGAAGAGAGTAAAAGAGGGAGGAAGTTGGAAGATTTTCCGTGGAAAATAAGGGTAAAATGGATAGAGGAAATGGATGAAACACGACAAATGAAGATTCGACTGTACAGTAGGGGTGAATTTAACGACAAATTCTATGTATATACTTCTCGGTATCGAACAATTTTCCCATTCTTCTCGTTCTTGTCATCTGATGTGCTACAATATATATATATATATATATATATATACATATGTAACTTGTATATAGGGGGCAGTGCACCCATATAAGTGACGCTGAAAAAGGTGTCAAGATTCCCGAAGCTTTTAACCAAGCTTTAGGGAGTAAGAAATAATTTCGCGTTTTTGTAAAATGAAAGAGCATACAATTTTTATCGTAATTATAAATTAAAATTTTTAGTTATTCACTCCCGGTTGCCTCCTGGACAAAAGACAAGAGTATAATATGCATTTCACTAGGTGCGGATATATATGTATATATAGAGTGCGCGGAAAAGCCGGACAACTCGCGTAGTTGCTGCCCCAGAAAAAGTCGGTATAGAGAGAAAAAGTGAGAGAGAGAGGAAAAGTATGAGAGAGAGAGAGAGAAAGAGGAAAAGTATGAGAGGATGTCCCTCCCTCTGTCTATTCCACCACGAAGCGAGTGTCCTCGAACCTGAGGTTGTTTCATAACCCTCTCGGAAAGGGAAAACGCCCGGGCGTCCTTGCTCTTTCGGTGCGAGTGAGACGAAGAAAAAGGAGAAGAGGAAAGGAGGCTGGAAGAAAGATCGTGCCAGGGAGACAGACAGAGGGAGAAAGAGAGAGAGAGAGAGTGAGAAGCAGAAGGGGAGTAAAAGGAGAGAGTAAAAGTGCGATGGGTGAGGAGGGAGAGAAAGGCGAACGTCTTAAAGCGGATGTATAGGATTAAGATAATAGTCTCGGGAGGGCTGCGAAGGAGCTTGGATCCTATGAGGGTGAATGAGAGGGTTGTTGGATGGCATGGTGAGAAGGGGGGAGACTCCGAGGCGAAGCAAAAACGAGCGATATGATGTGGGTCAAAGTCTCGAGGACTGGGGCGTTGTGCTGGCTCTTTACCCGGCTGATCCCCGTCCGCGAATACTATATATTTCTCAAACTTTCGCTAACAGTGTTACAGTATACTCGCACCTTTACTTTTATCGCTCTTTCTTCCTTGTGGATGAGCCAAACTACAATTCTTCTTCAATTCAACATTTCTCTGATATCCTGAGGAGGTAGGGGGTAGATTTAATTAGCCAACCCACAGAATTTGATTTTAGTTTATTTAGTTGATTTTATGAATTGAAATTTCAATTTTTAATTCTCTCCATTCAAAGTCCAATTTTGATCATTGGATCAATTAATTAAATTTAAACTCATTTATTTTTCAGTATTTTTGATAAATACAATACGCGCCTGTACAAACTCAAGTTACAGTATTTTTTAATTATTATATTCCAGCGTGTGGTAGACCCTTGCGGGTTTTTAAATATAACCTTTTCCACTCCCCGCCAACACTTCCTATCCACCCTTTACTCAGCTAACCTAACTTTCGGTGCGTCCGCGCTGTCGAGTTGGCTAGACTGTACCGCAATCGCCATGGGCATAGGTAAACTGCGGAAAACCTGTCCCAATACAGTCAGCTACTCCGGTAGAGCTTTTGGTATTTCTACAAGGATTCACCAGACTCTGAAAAAATTATCGCCCGCGCTCAGCGATTTGATACGCCATCAGCCAGTACATGGCTATGCGGTCACCGATCCAAGTCCTGACCGCAACCTAAACTTCGGTGACCCGGTGGGAGCCGTGCGACGATCACTGCTGGTACTCAAATTTAAGTAATTTCTTTAGCTCAAATTCTAATTTGATTAATCTCATAAATCCAAATTCAAATTTTATAAATTTCCGTTACTTTTACGTGTCCATCATATTTTCCGTCAATTCAACAGACATTTGTATCACAATAAATTATAATTGAGGTAATCGAAGGTTTTTTTGTACACACTAAAAACTCGTTTAGTCAGTGCGACAACGTCGCAGCCTCGTATAGATTTAGCTATATATACGAGGACTAAATTACATTATTGTCCATCTGACTGTATTCTTAAAGAGTTTCAATTTTTCATCACGACACTAATTTTCCCGAATCTTTTACTCGCAGCTCTTGAGAAATGCGTCGCGGTTCTTTGCTGCTCGAAGACGTTGAGATTTTCTTAGTAATTATTTTCGCCACTGTGGGGGTAGCGATAGAATGCCAAGATATTTTCGAGAAAAATTTATTTGCCACTCAATTATTGTATGTTACTCTGTTCCTGCTATTCTGTCATTATATTAATGTCTTTTTTGGCTGACTTTTTTGGTGGATGCTTTTGTGTTAAAAAATTGCAACGTATAATGAATTTATAAAAATTATCAAGAACAATTTTCAAATCAAGGTAAAGTTTTTAAATTATTTTATTGGTCTCTGTATGGATTCCTTATAATTTGCTTAAAATTCAATTATAATGTGAGATTAATATTCATTTATTTTTAAGTATTCGTTATTATTATATTTTAAAAATTGATTCGCAATTTTGTATAGCATGCTCGATTATTTTTCACAATCTCTCACTTTTTCCAAACTAATCATAATTATAAATTAATCAATCTGCCACAAAATGATATATATCTCATCTTCGTATGTGCAGAGAATGTCGGTCTGTCACTTTGAGGCTTCATTGATTAATTACTACATATGCTTTTTTGATTGAGATGTCCATAAATCCCTCTTGATTTCTTAACGCGCCCTATATCAGGCTGGTCTAATAATGACCGTGTGATTCTTGAACATTATTTTCTCTCCCATCATGAAATATCAATCCAGCAGTAAGCTAAACTCCTATAATAACTGTGTGCGACGAGACTCCCTTGTGTCAGGTCGGAAGACTAGTGGTGGAAAAAATACTACAGAGGAAAAAAAAATAAAAGAAATGGAGTGCGTGTGCGGGGTAAAAATGCCGCACACACACGGTCTACTCTTTGGTATATTCCTGACTAGAAGCTGAGATGACCGATGGCGCGTGGGGTAGGTTCTTGACTCTCTTTCATTTTTCTTTCTCCCTACTCTCGAGGAGCCAGGGAATCTCACCTCTCTCACGCCCTAATACGATAACGCCATAAAAGACGATGGAGAAAGGAACGTCGTGACCGGCATCACAGGGACAAGAAAGGACTTATCTTTACCTTTCTCTCTCTCTCTCTCTCTCTCTTTCGTTGTTGATCTCAATCGTTCGACTTTTGTCAGAAAAAGAAAACGGCGAGCCAAAAGTTAAACGGACATCTTGTAGGCTGCCACGGACGTTCTCTTTTCGTAGAAATGTTAACTCTTAAACTAACTTATCAATTCATCCAAGATGGCGGACTTTGCCCTTTGGTCAAACTGGATGAATGACATATATATATTTGTGTTCCCATACAATTGTATATCTACGTAATAACAATGTACACTCACTGAATAAGTTCACCTACACTCATCGACGTCCCACACAGACACTAACAGACACTTACACAGGCACTCGTATGAAGACATTTGCGAAAATATTCACATATACTCGCAGGCACCCACGGATACTCACACATAAACAGAGACCCTCACTGATCCTCACAGATACTCCACCTCATCTAACGTAAGTGAAGGCACGAAAAGCATCCGAGCCGCAATAACCCCCTAGTATACTATTATATATATATATATATGTTATATATGTTATATATATATATATATATATATATATATGTTATATATGTTATATATGGTATATACAGTAAATTTTGGTATTCACCACCAAACCCCCGTCAAATGTTTTCAGTATGTTCTCATGAAGACCTAAATTTTAAAATTTTACACCTGCGTGCAAATTATTCTAAGACTAACTACTCTGAAAAAAAATGTTAGCGAAATTACTCGTAGAATTTGATCATTTTCTTCGTTACCTTGACTTGGCTTATCATAAGGATCAGAGATAAATTTGAAGGGGAAAATTGAGAGTCACTGTCGAGTATACGTAAGAGCTAGACGACGAAGAGGACGAGGAATAGATGGCGTTATATGTATATAAGGCTTCGGTGAAGGAAAGAGCCTACGAGCGAGAGTAAACGCGGGTATATGTAGGTATAACTCTATGGGGGTGGCTTTTTCGCCCACAGCAACACACACACACACATATATATAGTATGTTCTCATGAAGACCTAAATTTTAAAATTTTACACCTGATTGCAAATTATTCTAAAACTAACTAATCTGAAAAAAAAATTGGCGAAATTACTCGTAGAATTCGATCTTTTTCTTCGTTACCTTGACTTGGCTTATCATAAGGATCAGAGATAAATTTGAAGGGGAAAATTGAGAGTCACTGTCGAGTATACGTAAGAGCTAGACGACGAAGAGGACGAGGAATAGATGGCGTTATATGTATATAAGGCTTCGGTGAAGGAAAGAGCCTGCGAGCGAGAGTAAACGCGGGTATATGTAGGTATAGCTCTATGGGGGTGGCTTTTTCGCCCACAGGAACACACGCACACACACATATATATATATATATATATAATGTATATACATATATCCATGGAGTGAAGAGCCAGATGGAGAAGAAGAGGAAGAAAGGACAGAACGCCGGACTCTGGCTATTCCCCTATGACTCGAGAGAGCTCACTTTTCGTAGCAGGAGATATACTGGGTCAATGGGGGTCAGTAGGTAAAGAGGGTCACGATTTTTTATTTTTTTTTCGTACCTAAGGACCCAGAATTGATCGGAGCGATTCCATTTTTTTTGCAGACTCTGATCACCAATTAAAATAAATATTATTCGTATCGTTTTTTTTACTACTTGAAATCAAATTGGAAATGTTGAAATCACTTTAAGCTATTCGTGAAAAAGCTCGGGCGCATTTTAACGAAAGAAATTTCGTGTTTTCACGAAAAATTCCAATGCATGGCTGTATCTCAGGAATTAATTGTTCAATCGAGCTTGAACTCTGCACGCACAAGTTTGGAATCGAATCGTCCTAAGTTTGCTATGATTTACGTCCAAATATCTCATTTCAATTAGGTTTTAATCAATTTCCAATTTTTCACATCACAGTCATTACAACGTCGTCGCTTCAATTTTCGTAATTTTTCAGCGCTTGAACCCTCCCTTCCCACATGAATATGACATATAGGACAATAATGTTTGGCATTAACAATAATTTTTTTGGGAATCAGTAAGGCGGTTTAGATTTTATCAGATTTTGAATTTTTCAAAAAAATGACACAACCCCGTATATCTAGTATTAACAATCATTTTCTTTTATGTAAAACGTTTCTTGTAAATAAGGTAATATTCATAGATGGCTTATTCTTGATATGCATTAGATAATTGCTCAATTATACTGAATCTAATATTATTTAAGTGAAATGAATGGGGAAAAGCCAGTTGAAATTAAAAGTTATGCACATTGAGACCAAATTTGAAAAATTCACGTGTGCCTATGTATGTACATATGTATATACAGAGTGATTTGTCAATGGGGGAAAATAATGAAAAAGCAATGTGCAAATTATTACATTATTTTTTTTAGTTTATTGGTAAAAAGTTTTGAAGCAGCTGAACGTGATAAAAGTATTCAATGGAACGTTATTTTTACATATATGCAAAATGTTTAATAATCAGGAAGTTTGCATCAATAACTGTAACGATCAATTGTTCTTGCTATAAGAAGCATTCTTATAGCAAAAAAAAGTCTTGAAGCAGCTGAACGTGATAAAAATATTCAATGGAACGTTATTTTTACATATGTGCAAAATATGTTTAATAATCAGGAAGTTTGCATCAATAACTGTAACGATCAATTGTTCTTGCTATAAGGAGCATTCTATCCATCTCTTTGCTCCTGTTGCCGCAAACAATATTATTTTGAACTAAATTTCCGATCAACTTTTAATTGCAAGTTAAAAAAAAATACTGCAGTGCTTCGATAATATTTCTTTTAAAGCGAAAAATTATTTCAAATCGATAGAATGAAATCCACCTCGCATTTATTTGTACAAAACTATATATTTTACGTACTTTATGTACAATTAAAAAAATTATATATCCAATTAATTACTTGTATTATAAGCATAGCTCATTGAAGAAGAAAAAAAAAACATTATTTCGTACAGTGAACTGTAAAGTCTTAGATCAAAGTGACCCTCATTGCCCTTCATTATGTCCAACATCTCTATACTCACTCCTTTTCCACGTTGTGCGAGGGTTTGCGATGCTGGCTCGCCGCTCTCCCCTCGGTCAGGCAAGAACACACCCCTGCCCCAACTCCCCCTTCGCAGGAGAGCTTTTGCCATCGTGTAGGGGTTGTTCCTGGACGAATCGCAAAGGAGGGAGAGGAGAAGAAGAAGAGAGAGAGAGACGGGCTTCGTGCTCTGGCGAAGGAGACGAAGGAGGTGCGGCGTTCTCGTGTATATTCCTGGTGCGGAGGGTTCTCTCTTGCGAGCTTCCTAGATCAATACTCGCGTATCTCCGCCTCGGCCGGACCAGGCCGGACATTGCGTTCCAAAACTCACCTTCTAGCTCTTTCACCCTCTCGCTCGTACCCAACAGGCGATCCTTTTTCTTCCATTACTCCTTTCTCTCCATCTTTTTGTCTCGCTCTCGCTTTCTCCTCTTCTTCTCGATCAACCCTCGCATGTTGTCCGGCAAAAATGCGCCCCATTCACCCTCTCGCTATACACCCTCTCGAAGTCTATACGATTTACATGCCGCCGCTGGGCTAAAGGGTTGGCAGGAGAAAAAAACCCCTTTTAATTATCTTCCACTCGGAGTGAAGAGATGCTGTAAGTCATTGCAAACTCGCGGGCTTCATTGTCGGAACATACTATATCACCTCGTGTGGATCAAATGGAATTGGTGGACATAGCTTTTTTTTTCATTAAACTGCTCAATTATTTCGTGGATTCGACATTTTTCGAATTATAAATTCAGGATGAATAGACAAATATTTTGTAAACTTTATCCTACATTAAATAATTTCGTGAAATGTGATACATTTTTTGGCATGCAGTAAAAATAACCGCTACACGAAGCATAAATGATAAGGCATGATTCTATTAAAGAGCTCTGATAAATAAGATAGATATGAATTTCATAAAAAATTTATACATTTATCTCTCTCTATATATTTATCACATTTCGCACAATTTTAAACAATTTTTTTGGAAATATTCGACTCATTGTTTAAAATTCTTCCGTTTATACACTTTCTGCTAAAAATATGGTACATTATTGTGAAACGTTCTATATGTATTTTTATTTCATAAATCAGGAAAAAATTGCCGCAGTCAGTTCCGAAACATTTATTTTTATAAAAACTCATGATAATAAAACGACTGTGCTTAACTGTTAATTAATTGATGACCCCACCCTACAATGGCATAAAATATATTTTTCTAAAATTTCATGGATTGGCAAGAAATTACTTAAAGTACATGCGGGATTATTTTCTGCGAGCGAGATAATTTTGCTCTCGTGTAAACATCGTCGGAACAATTGAATTCTTCGTCGAGCGCCCGCAACTCCCGTAACAAATTCAGTACTTATCCTTTTTTTTTGTTTTTTTTTTTTTACCAAGTCTCGTGTACCATGACAATATACTCATAACACACAAGTATGTCAGGTATACATATATATAGTATGAGCGCCAGAGCGCCAGGTGATGTAGATGTATGCGTACTCTGCTGTCTCTTGTGTACGATATATAAACGCGCACTTTCACCATTACCATTACCACGATAAAAGCATCTCTGGGTCCATTACCGTAATTAGGAAGAGGAAAAGGGGTAGAGGGAGGAAGAACACGGTTTACCACAGTCGTGTAGAGAGTATACCAAGTCTCCGAGAGCATGCGAGCTCGGGTGTTCATCAACTTGTGGCATAATGTATATAGTGCTGTCCTATATACATACATATATGTATATATGTATCCACTTCCATCGAGGAATATTTGGTCAATTATATTTGGTCAATTATATTTTACAGAAAGACGTACAAATAGATGATACCGGTTTGTATATTCAAGATATTTCCCTAAAACTCGAATACATTTCGTACAAAATTATTCTTCAATTATACAGACGTGTTAACCCTCCGTAGTCACACTACCGGAGAATTTCACGGTAGTCACACTGGCTCGATTCTACCCAGTCAATTTCAAAAAACGATCGTGAGAAAATTATCCATCGGATGTGGATGAAAAAATTACGAAACATGCTTTGAACATTCTAGATTACGTACTAGATGTCGATTTATAATAAAACAAATGGCAACGTGTTAAAAAAAAATTATAAAGAGCTCAATGCGCAAAGAGGACACTTTTTCACTGAAAAAAATGACTGGTCGATTTTACCCAGTGTGACTACGGAGGGTTAAACAAACGATCGAAAGAGGCATCTTTTCATTGCTTCGTCACACAGCATGAAATTTATTCATAGGATAAAGAATTTTTTGTTTAAAGTTGGAAAAAAAAAATGTTAATCCTGTTTGTATAAATTTTTGGGCCCTCGCTGTAATAACGTGACAAAAGTATTGATATTTGTTTCGAAGATTTACTCTATTTCTCCAATATCCGTCCGGAATCATTTTCCAGCAGAGATCACTAAAATGATTTGGTTTGGCTTCACATTGGTCAACTTCATACTGAAATAAAGTTACATAGCTCGCACAGCTTAAATCCACTTAGGCAACTTGGATTGACGAATTTTCTAACAAAATAATGATTTGTATTCTACAAAAAGACGATTTTTGCGTGCGTATCGAATCGCGAGTCGAAATCACATGCATCAATTTTCTTCTCATTTGCAGATTCTTTTTAAATTATCATGAAGAAGATTCTCACGGAGTTCCATATTCACGTAGAAGCTAGAAGTAGGATGAATTTAATTTTAAAAACTAAGTGTTTGTATGTTTAAACTCGTTATTAAAAAAATTTGTAACCCGTCAAATGTTCTTGATTACCAGTCCTTCGTTATGTTATCATAAACAATCGTTAGAAAAAGTTACCAGCCATTTAGACTTTAAAAATTAAAAGTGATATTGATATCCGAAAAAATTTAGTGTGACAATTTACAAAAAAGTGTAAATCTAAACATTGAGAACCGCTGGTTCACCGGTCAATTTTCCCTTACTTTCGCTGCTTCCCTCCGCGAAAGAGAGGGTGAAAAGGAAAGCGAACGAACCCTCGCGAAAAGGCTGTGAGGGTTACGCGCAGAGGTGGATAGAGATATACCAGCTGAGAAAAAGGAAAGGATGTTGGACGAGGGTGAAGAGATGGACGCTCAACGAATGGCCGTATTTCTTTTCTATGTATATATATATATATATATGCATATATATATATATATAATATACATATATATATATACATATATACAGGGTGTCCCATTTTCAATGTACCAGTCAAATATCTCGGAATTTATACCAGTAAAAAATAATGTTAATATTTTTTAAAAATATATTTTTATTTTTTTTCTTACAGTTGAAAAGTTAATAAAAAATGTGACATCAACAATTTAATTTTTTTTTTCACCATATAACCTTTATAATAATTTTTAAAATTTACTCGGTTTTCAGCGCGCGCAGGTGTATGCGAGCCCTTAAGAAGTATTATTTTATATTAAATTTAAACATAGATTTTATTTAAATGAGTATTAGATTTTTATTTTATTTCAATAAAATTTGTTTTAATGAAAAGTCTTTTTACCTTGGTATACACAAGAGTGAAGGGGTTTGGGAGGTTCTCAAATACAAAATATACCATTATAATTCGAGCAACATCGCGAGTACTCGCGAGCTCTCTTCCAGTTAGTCTCACAATTAGTAAGATTCCCACACACGTCACCCTTCCATTTTATTAACCCACTCAATGGCCCTTCAGCTTTCTTCTAAGCCCCATGTGCAATGTTCAACGACCCATTCACCAGCGGGAAAAGTAGTACGTTTTCTCATTTTATCCGATTGTTCTCCGTTTTTCAAAGAGCCGGCAAAAAATTTCGTCAAACTTGCACTGAATCATTATGAGCATGAAAGCCCTGTAAGAAAAAAGGTGAAGTGGTAAACTACGACAAATTCATATTTTGAACGAGTAAAATAAAAAATGTATCCATTTTTAAATATAAACTATAAATGAAATTAAAACAAGCGGGTCTGTTAGTAAACTCGGAAGTCATTTTTAAACATCTTAATATGTAGGTTTGGGAAAGTGAATAAAATTTCGTTGTGGCAGTGATGAGATAATTGATTTAAATTAAATTATTTGTTTGTTTTCAGAATAATATTCAAATAATTTTATAGATTAGTTTTCTTAGAAATCCATTTTCAATATTATTTAATATAAAAAATATTAAATAATATTGAAAAGGGATATTAGAATATTGTATGACATTAGAGTCCTGGAACTTATCACTCTATATACTCATATATATATCTACATACACACCAACAAAATCCGAGTAATACGCATAGGTAGCGACAAGCAATGAACATAAAAATGTGACTATGTGCTCGAATTTTCCCGTGCGAAGTGTAAAGCAAGAATATATGTACGCATGAACTGCACGTAATAACACACCCATGCCTTCCCTCCAATCGAGGAACGGATCCTTACAATTATTGACGGCTGTAACTGCCTTATAAGTCATCAATTGACGCGTCAATTTGCCGTTAATTGACGGTCATCGGTCAAATAGGGTATAGGGGATTTTATATTTATTTCTAATCCCGTATTCAATACACTAAAAAGCAATCTTAATTCAGCCAAAAAAAATATGCAAAGTTAAAAAGGTAAGGGAAAAAGGGAAAATAATTTGTCCTTCATCTCTTCTACCCTCTCTGGCGGTCTATTCGATTAGAAATGTTGTGCTGTATATGAATAAAAGTGCGATTTCATCGAAGGTGAACAAATTTGAATATGGAAAGGGAAAAAAACTTAAAATTCGATAGGGATGAAACAAAAATGAAAAAGATTTGCTCTACATTTGTATTAACGATTTATAAAAACATTAAGAAATCATGTCGGTGAAAATTTTGTTTATTTCTCTAAATTCCAGCACTGGCAGAAATATTCCAACTTAGAGAAAATTGTGGTATTTGCCAGTTGACCACCACTGTTCACTTTCTCTCGACACAGAGGAGAGAAAACCCTTTGGCATCTCGTCCCCCTTTTGGCGTATATACACACCCACCCGAGCCATCTCACTCTCACTCTCGATTCGCTCTCACTCTTGTGAAACCCTCACCAATTCTCCATCCTCCTCTTTCTCAGAGTTCCCTTGAGCCTCTCTCGCTTTCTCCCATGCTCTCACGTTGTTCACAAAGTCTCTCGTACCTACTGCTCCTCTTCCTTGCCACATCTTTCACCCTGACGGCCGTGTAGAGAGAACGGGCTAGCGCACCCCCTCGCCTTCTCCTTCCTCGCGCGCCCTTTCCAACCCCCTTCACGACGAGCTATATAGCTCGAGCAAAGAGTGAGAGTGCTCTGGACCTTGGTCCAGCACTGCTGCATCGACCCCCTCACCCCCGTCCTTATAGCCACGACTTGCCGAGCACAAACCCTTCGCGTATACAGAACCTTATATAGCGTGTGTAGCAGCCCTCCAGCCTCCTTCTTCTTCTTCTTCTCACCACCCCCACCAACCTCCACGTCACCGCACCCTAATCCCCCATCTCGAAAATACATCTACCTCCTACATCCCCTTCGACCCCTTTCCTTTCCTCTCTCACACGTCGTATCGATTGGCCAGCGGCTCGTCAGGGAGCGCCACTATTTGACCAGACCACGCATCGGAAGTCCACCATCTTCGACATTATCGGAGAGATTTAAGGATCGTGTTTTTTTTTTCATTCTTTTTATTCGGGATCAGAAGGCGCGAAATAATCAATTATCAATTATGTTTAATGTCTATTTTGGCGATTTGCGATGAATAATATTTTGACAAATGTCTTATCCTTATGTGAGATTCAAGGGAATCTCCAAGGGGAGCTGCCCAATAAAAAATATATATTCAAGGGAATATATATTTTTTATTCGGTAGCTCAATTGATTAATGGATGATTTAGCATTGAATGTAAATTGAACATTCATGAATTGTTTATACGAATGGAACATCGGAAACATTTTTTTTAAGGGCAAGTTTTCATATTATATGTCGTACAGAGAGAACATTTTTGCAGATGTCATAGCTCTACTCATAGCTATTACTGACATTTTATTAACAGAAAATATTGATGAAATTCTTCGAGCCTAATTGAGAAAGACTTGATTACAGTCCTTTCCATCCCAATTTATTTATTATCTCATGAAAAGGCGTCGAGAGGAATGTAGGTCGTGTAGAATTAGCGCTTATGGAGCAGAGTACAACTTTTGGCGAAATACGAGGTTCCGAGTCTCGCGAGACACGTCTGCGATGAAATGAGGAGTTGAAGTTATGAAAAAATGTGAAAGAGATATTTTAGGATGGAGGGGAGTAGGGAAGGTTCTGTATATCGTGTGACGGTGAAACTTTTGTGGAAGATTCTTTCTCTCCGAAGCTAGCAGGGGCGTGGGGGACTTGGGATCTCTATGCGGATAAATGGCAGTACACGAGACGAAAAAAGAATCGCATGTCATTTCCAAGTAAAAAATCGAGTCTCGTCGCTGGTGTGCTACTGGAACGCGATGGGAAACTGCGAGAATTCGGCATACCGTGGCATTTCATGAGGCATTTTAGTTGAGGCTCCACACGCTTTCAAATACAGTGCATGCTCCATTAAATTCTTGCTCGTTTATCGTTTGATTTTCCCCACTCCTAGCCGCGCTGCTGGACGGCCGCATGCCCTCACTATTATGCGTCATGAGCTTCGGCGCCGCTTTCCCCCACTTTTTCTTCAGGGCTACGCCGGACGGTTGGTGCTCATGATTTGTGGGTGGAGCCTTTGATTGGCGCCTCCTTCGATTAGTATATGTATAAAATTCATGCAATCAGGAAGTTTCCACTGTACGGTACATAGTCGGTCAGCACTCGGCACGGTTAGTGCTGAGACGGTTAAACACTGTGGTGAGAGAGCCGTCCCGAGGTCGATTAAAGGGCGCTCTGGACGCCGAACACACTAGGGGCTCGCATGACTCGGTCCAATTCACCCCAATCGGCGGAAATACCGCCCGCGCTCGCGCAATCGACTTCATAGAAACGCGGGCTCCTCTTACCGTACCGTCCTCGTACCGTATATTATATATGAGGTATTACTCGTTATGTGGATCATAGATGCAACCATAGCCATAGAGGGTGTATTGTGTAAATATGTAAAGAGGGGCAAGTCCAAGAAGTTCTCTGTTCACGTTGTAATTCTGTGTGGGTCATGCATATAGCGAATTGCTCACTTTGAGAAGCACGCTAACCTCTCCATCTTTGATTTTGACGGGGTGTTTTACGGTATAAAAAATGTAAAATTCGGAAAGGTAATGAATTTTTTCAGTTTATCGAAAAATGTATAATTCACGTTTTGGTATATTTTTTATGAAATAATTTCCGTTCTAGTTCATGCAATCGAAAAAATCATTCAGTTGTCCCTACATGAATGATTTTTTTTTTACATATAACCAATGAAAATGAAATAATTTTAACAGCTCGACCTTTAGAGTTGATTTCCAAGCCTAAGCTCTTTACGCTACTATCAGCGAGAGTTCATCGATGCAATTGCCCAAAATTATTCTTCTCAATGAGCATTTTTCACTTTTCTGAACTTCACAAACCTGAATTATTCAACTATACGCATTCAATCTTGTGTGAAGTGCCAGCTAAAATTACGGGCGGCTATAGGTGAGTGGTCAGCGGGAGCCTCTGGAGATCACAAAATTTAAGCAGCATTAGACGCGGTCCGTATTTGGATCGGTGACCAGCTTAACCAGACACTGACTGATGCATCGAATCGCTAGGCGGGGAAAGTCATCTTGCCATCTGGTTTGATGATTCCCTGTAGAAACACCGGACTCTGTTGAAAGAGTCGATTCCGCCAGCAAAGGTTTTCCACCGTTTTCCCGTGCTCTTGCCCTAAGTGCTTGCTCTCTTTGCACCATTGAAATTAGCCGAAAATAAATAGTAGTCTGAAAAAATATGTTCCGCGCCGTCATTAAAAAAAAAAAACTCGATTTTCCTTCTTACGAAAAAAAGAAACAAAGCTTTCTCGATGAGATTATTTACTAATAATTGAATAAAAGTGAATATTGCTAATTCAGATTAAATACTCTTGCACGGTAATTCATCGGAGCACTGTATAGCACAGAATAACATAACTAAGGTTGATGATTCGAGTACTTGTCTCAATCACCTAATGCTGAAGATTCTAAGATCATCCGAAATGCCCGGGCTGTACCCGAATCATCAATCTCATCTACAGTGCTTTGAACTATACAGTGTTTTAAATTATCCCTATACTTTCCCCATTATTTATTCAATAAAGTATTGCGCTGTGTTAAAGAAAATGTAACATACAAAAATTCGTTCGTTATACTTTTTCGGCACTAAAATCTTAATGATCACGAATTTTGACATTTTACGATGAGACCCATCCCAATAAGAGAAACTCTAGGGATTTGAAGATTCTACGAGTATAGTGACGAGAGAGTTGTATTTTATGTATTGTGAATACCCTTACGAAAATATACCCTGCATTAAAAGCCAAACGCCGATTTTATAACTGGTAAAATTATAGGTTACCAATCATCATTTCGTCATTGACTAAAAATTTTTTCCCCAAGGAGAGCCTGTAAAATCTCTTATTAATTTCATATCAATAATTTAGCCTGACAGGCTCATAAATAAAATTATATGAATATTTCGTGCTATACGCCGCCCTTTAACGAAAAGTCACTGATTATTACATCGTATTCCCCGTTGATGATACTTTGTATCTATTTTTTTATTACCGAATTAATTTTAATTTTATTACAAAGTAACCACTTGTAGCGCTTGTCGTTCATCAAAAGTGAAAAAGAGGCGTAGATTGAAAAGATATAACGAAAAAAAATCGTGAAGAATGTAACGCGTGCGAGGGGATCGTTTATTCGGTCCGATCAGTATCTCTGCTGGACGATCGGTACCGCCAGTAAAAAAGCAATTAGTGCCCGACATATTTAATCGTGTCATAAAATCCTGCGTTGACTCTCATTTCGTCTTTATTTCTCTGTTTTTTTCTGACTATATTCTCTTCTCACTCGGTCTGTCACACTCTTGGTCATCGTTTATATATACATCTCTTTATCTCATTCAGTCTCACTCTCGCCGCCGCTAATATCGTATTTTATCGTGAGCCTTCTCTCACTCTCCTAACGGGATCCCAATTTAACAGGCGATAAAGTTTGACCTGTCGGAAAGAGTGAGATAGCAATGAAAGAGAGAAAGAGAAATAGAGAGAGTGAATGAAGGAAAAAAGAATACGTGGAAAGGGCGTATGGGGGTTCGTCTCTCAGGGTTAGAAACGAAGGGCGATATTCTACGTCGGGGGGAAAGAAAAAAAAGGAAGAACCGTCACGATTTCGGGTATTAGCGGCCCATTGACGGGAAACAAAAACGTTATGACGAATTACGTAGAGACCACCCTAGTCCCACGTCAGAGGAAAAACCCTGCGACTGAACCTACCCCAATCATAAATATGTTTAGGGGTCGTTAACCTTACCTTGAAATGCCGACCTTTCGGAGTATTATTGAGTCGTTTCGTTCTCGATTCAAGTTCTTTGTACTCGCTTGCATTCCAATGGGCATTCGATTATTTCAATATTTTCCATCTCTCCACGTAGATGGGAAGAGTTTATGCATTCTATTATTCCAGGTCTTATACATTCTATTATTCCAACATCTCTCCACATAGATCGAAAGAGTTTATTGGGCGGAGACGACGGTGACCTCGACTTAAATTTGGAATATCGTGGAAAATTTGAATGTTGAGAAATTCGAAAAGGCAGATAAGAAAAAAATCTGTAAAAGTTTGTAAGAATTGAAAAAGCCCAGAGATACTCGGAAAAATGTAAGAAATTTGCAGATCTGGTAAATCTGAATGTCCAAGACCTTAAATATTAGCTGAAGGCACCTGAAATTTTTTCATTAAATCTTTTTAGATTCTGGCCTGGAAATTGTGGAAGTTTAAAAATATAAAATACTCTTAGAGAAGCTGGAAGGACCCAGAAAATCTAGAAGCCCGGGAAGTCTGGGAAAGTGTAGAGAATATCAAAAACATTTGAAAATCCTACCAAATCTGCGCAAGTCTGGAAAACCTGAAGGGATCTGAAAAATCTACGAGCCTGAAGAATCTCAAGAAGTCTAAAAATTTCGAAAGGCTCGGAAAAACTAGAATGCGTCAGAAAAACCTAAAACCAGGCTGGAAGAGTCTAAGTGAGGTGCTCTGAAAAATCTGAATAGGTCTGAACGATCTAAAACAGTCGAAAAAATTGAGACATAACAAGGTTCTGACATTTTTTCGAAAAACCTAAAATATTTGGACAAATCTGATTTTTTTTTCAAACAGCTTGGAATAATGGAAGAATTTGAAAAATATGCACGAAAAATATCTCTCTGAATCTGTGCTGAGCGATTAATCTCCAATGAGCATGTAACATTAATTTATTTAAAATTTTTGCCTTGCATAAAGAAAGTTCTCGATACTGATAAAGATATCGAGGCTGTCCTTGAGACCGGGAGCCTGGAACATTTTGCAGGATATTTCATTCCTGACCGCTCCGATAGGATCCACCCGTAAAATTTGGATCGGATATAAATTTGGCTGGGCTTCGGGCATTTCGCGACTAGGGTAGTGGGATTATCCGGCTCTCGCATCACCATAAAGATATACCTTGGTCGTTTACGCCCTTTTGCTCCTGGACATTCACCACCACGACTTTTTCGATGAGATTTTTCATATAGAATTCTTCAATGGCTTCTCGGTGAAAAAGCGACTATACGATCGAATCACGAGCGTCGGAAGGCCATCAATCGAGCAATGGACATATTGTTATTTTTATCCAGATGAAATACGTCAAGAGGATTGGAAGACAATAATAATTTGGGTTGAAATAATAATGTAGATATCCCAAATGAATTAAAAATAAAAATATCCTTTAATTTCGCACTTTGTACCATAAATGTCATAAATGGTGACATTTTTTTAGTCTTTCCCAAAATCACTTTAGAGTTTTATATGTATTTCATCATTCAATTAATTTTTCCCTTTATATTTTTTTTAGCATTGATAAACTTTCGCGACTGAGAGGAAGCCAGCATTTGGAGAGCTACTTCCCTATGATGTGTAAGGTTTGTAATTATAGAAAAATTATGAGGAATCAACGTGCAAGGTAATTTCAGTTATTGATCAAGCTTTCAATATCATCAAGTTGCCTTCAGTATTTTCTTCGTAGCGTAAACGTTCGCAATTGATTGTACTTTTCAGCTTAAGAGATCTGCATAACGTTGAAATTTGAAGAAAAAAAATGATTTTTAGCATGTCGGCATAGTTTTATAGACTAGAGTTTGAACTTTAATTTGCAACAAAGATTTTGTAAAAATATCAAAAATTGACCGAGTATATTGAAAATCGACCAGTTTTTTGGGCCTCAAGCTTATGCAGATGCCCTTAATTAGTTTCATACATTTTCAATTGTTTAATGAGCGGAATCTTTACTAGCCTGAAAAGGTCTGCGATGTATCTTAGTAGAAATATAGTACAAGATGTGGCATGGTAGGAGTAAAAGATGATCAGTATAGGTCTCTGACAAAGTTGGCGAAGCATTGATGGAGGGTGTGAGCCTCTTGATCCGCTGGAGTTCTTTGTGCCACTCAGTCTCTTCTTTACCCTTTCTGAGTCATCTCTTTTGACAAGATCAAAGGACCTGTGGGCAGATATTGATGTCAACCGAATATCATTCGTCCTTCTTTAATATCATTGACGAAATTTATCGCCTACAGGGTGGATGTATACTAGTTTTAATCACCTCTGAGTTCCCTTTTTACGACTATATTTTGAAGAACAAAACCCCAATTTCATATCATCCTAATACGATCATCTGAGCGTTCACATGAGAATGAATGAATCAAATGGACGAAAGGAATATGGAAAAAATTAATGAAAAGCGAGGAGACAAAACTATGACAAAACTATTTCTGATTGATCGATAGCTAGGAAAATTTCTCACATTGAGATAAAAAGTAGGCACAGATTGACTTAATCGGTAATTTAACGTTTGGGTAAAGAAAACATTAGTATCAGTAACTATAAAACACTTTTTAATTTCCCCACAGATATATGGAGAGATAACCAGAAATCGTAAAAATAAGAGTGCTGCAATGAGAAAAGATTCGACTGGAGTGAAAATGAATTAATAACATGCCAATTGAGTATATTTTACAAGAATTCTTATACTTAATCAGTCAAAAGGCAGAAAATCCTACTCAGATATAGCGAAAAAATAAGTATGGCAATCAGAAATCGTAAAAATAAGAGTGCTGCAATGAGAAAAGATTCGACTGGAGTGAAAATGAATTAATAACATGCCAATTGAATATATTTTACAAGAATTGTTATACTTAATCAGCCAAAAGGCAGAAAATCCTACTCAGATATAGCGAACAAATAAGTATGGCAATCGGACCAGTCGGGGATCAAGGTGAGTGAAAAAGAATATCAGCGCCTCCACCGTCCTATCGTCGGTATTTCTCGTGATCTTGCGAGGGTTATGCTTCGTCGTTGAGAAATAAATCACATCTTCTTCATTGCCAAGCTCCAGGGGTTGAGAGTCATCTCGTGCTCAAGTGGAACCCAGAAAAAAAACGATTCGAAGCGACGGTCGGATATAACGACGAATCGTTTTTATCCAGTGAATAAATGAAAAACGAGAAACGTTTTGGAAGACAAACTAATAGGATGGCGGAAGAAAGTCTAAAAATGAGCAGAATCAGCAGAATATTAAACATTCACGTATCGTAAAATATCAATTCTCAAATAAATATTAATATTTGAGAATTATAAATGAGAATGAAAAGAACGGTACAGTGGAACTTCCAATAAGATAACAATTTTAGAGTGATGAATTACATTAAATTGAATTTCTGTTCTCTATCGTCACACTTTCGCACATCAGCCATGCGCTGATACGAAATCTTATCTACAAAATCAAATCCCTAAAATCTAAATAATTTGATAATTCAATAACATAACCACCATTATAGTTTAGAAAATAATTTCCATTTAAATTAATCGTACGTAATTCAAACGAATATCGATGATCGCGGATGTCAGAAAGGGGTATAAGTGGACGAAAATTGGCGTCAAAAATGCCAGAAAGGGGTAGAAGCATGGCTTATACACACTTGACACGCCCTTTGAACTTATTAAAGTTCAAATGCAGCTCAATTAAACAAATGAGTTTTTCCTCACGAGATTGTGTATGTATAGAAATATCCATGCATGTCTAGCCATATTGCCATCTATACGACGTTTTTGTTCCGTTAGACTAGAGTTTTGTGGTATCAAAGTTGGTACCATCAGATAGACGATTCTCCGGATATTCCTCATTCCACATACTGCGAGTGATGATACATTTCTCTCTCCCCCTCTCTCTCTCTTTCTCTTTCTCTTTGTCTCTCTCTATCAATCGCGTGGACAAGATCGCGTGTATCGAACATGGCAAGTAGCGCTGACGCACGCAAATATATCCAAAGGATTTCTTCTGCCTGCATGCGTGCGAGTAAAGACCATCTCGCGTGGTAGTAGATGAGACGGAGGGTCCGAGAGGGTTGTGAGCCGTAGTTGACGCAGGACGAAGTATGATGGTGGCATGAGTCTTGTTACCGGTTGGTTTCCTATATACCGATAACAAGACTCATGCTGTCTCTCTTCCTCTCCCTATAAGAGTTATAACTCTGGTCAACGTGACTTCAATACAAAACGCGACGAGACCAATCGGAGATAGAGACGATTCTTCGGTATCAGTACACGAACGACTTATGGCCCTTTTCAATTGTTAAGAAATAGTTATACCCGCTGTAAATCGAGTCTTCTAGCTTGGTAAGAATAAACGTAAAAATTATGGTCAATCGGGAATCATAATTACGAAATCTTTCAAAAAATATAGAGATAAAATGAAAATAGGAGTTGACGACGTAATTTCTCACCAATATTAAATTTTTGATATATCTTATCCCATGTATGTTTTTGGTCTCAAAAGAATTTTATATTAAATCAAAAGAAATCAAATCAAATTTGTAATGAGTCGATTGTCATTGAATTAGTAATTTAACGTATAATTTATACACTCATCGATTATAAGTCGTTAGTAGTACAAGAAGAAATATGAATAATTTCCATATTTTTCTATAGATATTGATCCTTATTTATCTCCACGCGAAAAACTTGGATTAACTAACTCTGCGAAACCTACATATTATTTAAGATAATTGTAAAAATATCCTACATTTATTTGGTGAAGCAATTCTAGAATTATATCGATAGTGACCGCACTATTCTCCCATTTATTTCATAACGTGAGAAGTGTAAAGCGTAGAAAAAAAATTACATGAAGAGAAAGAAATGCCTTGTTGTGTTTTCTCGTTTATCTATCCATTTGCGAAATGTATTTTGTTTCTTCGCTCCATTTTAAAACATCGAGAATCGTGACGACGTGTACCCAATAGAAATTTTCTTCAACATTTATAGCTGATGTACATCGAAGATATTTTATGGCTATATACTATATATAGAAGAGATTTCCTGCTTGTTTAACTCTTTAGAGAAGCTCTGAAATCTGTCAAGATAAAATAACAATCGACACTGTTACTTCATTTTTTTCTCATGAAACTGATACGGCCCTTTCAGGCGCCTCGGGAATGTATGAAAAAATAGCCAGTAAACGAGAGAATGTTCCTTGCGTGTGCCACACTGTAAGTTCGCACTCGTTAGGTTCGGAACGAGGTCAGTTATATTAGCAGGAGTCTTTTGTTAACCAGAGTTCGATGTACATGCGAAACTTTGATGTGGAAACAGCAAATTTTTTTTTTCTATACCATTTTTAAGCACTGTTATAGGGGAAAGGTGGATAGCACCTTAAGTTTTGTACACTCACGTACAAATCAATTAAGAAAAAAAACGAGAAAATGTGAACAAGATCTTTGCTCAAATTTTCGTGATTTCTTTTTTTAATTTAAAAAACTTAAGGTTTACGGGGCTACCCACCATTGACCTAAAGGTACTCTGCACGAACTTTGTGATAAAAAAAAAAGGGTTCATACTCAAAAATAGCACAATCAATATGAAATAAACTCCAAAAGTTGAATTAGGATATAATGAAAATTTTAGCTAAAGTCAATTTCAGTACTTAAATTTAATAAAATTTTGAATAAATTTTACTTGCAACAAATTTCTTTTGAAACCAATAAAATTTAGTTATCCTAGTCCTGGTCTGAACTGACTTGAAAATTTCTTGAACGCATAGTCGAAATTCAACATATTACTCAATATACTTTTATATGTATTAAATTATTTCTATATGGTTTCCATCATAGCTGAGAAAGTTGATGCGAGGTGAATGAAATTTATTATTATTTCTTTCTGAACTGTTGGCTAAAAAATTTGTTCAACTCACATAAAAAATTTAACAGATTATACTTGCTTGTACCGAATTATTTTTATGTTTTTTGTTTTAATCATTGCGAGACGTCACACACATCACTTTTGTATATCTACGCTTCGTGATATATAATACACGAGCACCTGGAAAACGAGGCTTTGGTTCTGTGTTCAGGGGCCTCTTCGTGCCTGGCGCTGGCTCTCTCTCTCTCTCTCTCTCTCGTTCTCTTTGCACCCGTGGAATCGTCCAAGGGAGAATGAGCAGCCTTTCCCACTTTCGACCCTCCACCCGAGACACGGGGCATATTATACAAGAGGGAGAAAGCGAAAGAGAAAGAGTAAGGGAGAGAGGGAGAGCGAGAGAACTAGATTGAGGTGAGTGATGGACGAGAAAGAAGTAATAACTCGGACGCCCAATTCTCTCGCGAGCAATTATCGCGCGCGAACCGTGGCAATTTCCAACGAGCTTATCTAACACGGTTTATTGCTACTCCTTATATACTCCTCCTTATATACTCCTTATATATAATAGACTTGAAAATATCTATGTATGAATATATTAGTCATGTGCTAGATCTTATCGATCTCAACCGCACGTGTGCACAACAGCAGCACGAAAAGGCTACTGGGGGGTCTATAGTAAAATTATATCTACAAACCCATCAACGTTAAGGAAATAACACGATCGCCAGTTCTCAAACGCCAAGTTTTTTTTTTTCTCCTTTTTTTTTTCTTACCTTGTTCCTCCTCACCCAAATGCAACGTGCAGAGACGATAAATTGTACCCACCAAATGATCCAACAAAAATTGAGACTACTCGAATGCTGATCTCGTCCGATATTACATTATATATATATACGCTGAATGTTTATATATACCGAGATAATAATATATACGAATGTCATTTGCACAATTATGGGTGGTACAATTACTCCCAACTCGTGACAGGAATATTATTTTTCCCGAGTATATCGATATATATATATATATATATATATGGAATTTCAGGTCAAATCAACAGGACCATGAGACCACCATTTTTAATTTTCTCCCGTTGAGTACGTCGTTTGGTCCTTATCACCAAAAATCGTTTGGTCCTTATCACCAAAAGTCTTGAATTATAACTCTGTTAGACTTTTTCAATTTTTCTGAAATTTTGACGGAAAATTGTTTGCAAGAACAAATTTTTCCAGATCCGCAGCTTGGAAAAATCAATATTTTCTCAATCGATTTTTCCAATATTTTTTTAATTCATAGGCCTAAAAGAGTATATATTTATTCTAAAGTCAGCCTTTCGATCTGAATAATCTGAATTCTTCAATCTAACAAAACCATTCAAAACGATCAGTACTTATTTCGTTGAATCGCTGAAATTACTTAGGAACGATCGCAAAAAATATCCCATTTTTTAACAATCATCTGCTGTAAGAATTTCAGAAGAAGCGATAACATCCACCGCAGAGCCCATCCAAGACTTTTTTGATAACGACTCAACTAATATTTCTTATAAACTGAAAATTATAGTGTAATCCCCAAATTTATAGGAAGGGGAAAAAGATGTATAGTCGAGATGAGCGTTTATTCGTATCGTGGCGACAGAACACTAATTATTATCATTTTGACATTCGGTTATGGTGAAAAGAAGTTTTGCGAACCCTGCGATTCTATAAATACCCGGAGATTTGTTTTTATCACGAGCAATTTGTTCGTAAAATCCCCCGTAGATTGTCTGTTTGTTAATAATGAGCGAAAACGTTTAACGTTTATTAAAATAATGTCTGTAAACGTTTTAGTTCCAAGCTATTAAGCTACAAACTCGTTATACAAACGGACTAATACTTAACAACATGTATAGATCGTATATTCCAATCGTGGTGAAAGAACACTAAGTATTATCATTTTGACATTTGGCCGGGGCCGGGTGGGGTGGGCGGGGGGGGGGGGGGGGGAGACAAGTTTTGCTAAGTTTGCGCCCTTATAAATACCTGGAGATTTGTTTTTATCACGAACCCAAACATCTTGCAGACTGTATCTTTCTTAATAATGACAAAAAACTTTAACCATTTTTTTTATTAATGTCAGTAAAAAGGCTTTAAGCTCGAGTAATCTTTGAGCTAATGAGGACAAAACTTTTGGTGTAGAAATAGACTAAGCAATGTTTGCCATTGAATTTGAGGATGATCAACAAAGTGATTGGTACAATGTATGATCTATAATTTTCAAAACATCTCTATCAATGCTCTCAATAAATTGGATAACTATTTAAATTGAAATTTGTACATTACTTCCTTATTATTTTCTTCGAATCGGGAAGCTTCGTATTTGACCAAACCAAAGAATTCAAAAAAAAATCCTTTCTCGTCGAAGAGATTTTTGAAAGAGAAAAAATAATGAGTAGGCAATGGGGAAATTTCTAGCTTTCGAGTGTTTTATCTATACGATGTTGACTAATTTTAAAACTAACCTGTAGGATATTATTGTCCCGATAAAAAAAAACATAAGATGGACAACCACCTTTTTTTTTCTGCCATGCGAAAACAGACCTGGAACTGTAATTAAAATGCTAGCAAGGAATCTCTGCATTGTGGTGTATCCAAGAACGGGGCAAATTTTAACACATTACAAAGTCAGCACGCCAGTTATACAGGTGATGTACCAAGGAGCTTATTGTTAGCAGAGAGCCAGGTATTCGATAACGTTTTGGCGTCGCGAGGGTAGTCGTGAGTCTCGTCCGTGTGGATATGAAATGCGGGGCTGCTCGCTAGCAGCACGCCAGTCCTTCCTCAGACGTGACTCGAGGCGCATAGCATCGTTCTTTTTTTTTCTACGACATTTTTCGGAGAGTGAGGAAATACGATAGCAAAGAAATAAGTGACAAACTCTCGTCTTGAAACGAATATCACAAAATCACGCTACGCGAATGACGAAAAAAAATTGGCCTTATCGCATATTGAGAGTAAGAAATTTTATAATCTACAAATTCACTCTATTCTCGATTAAGATTAAATTATGATAAGCCATCAGCAATCTCCCGGTATATTTTTGCACTTTTTTGTAAGAGTTTATTAGCGTAGTATGAAAAATAAAAATTCTCGTTTCTCTATCCTTGATGATTTCGGTGAAGGTCCGCCTGGCGCCGTCGAGCGAGATTAAATAAATTAAAGTCGATTAAAGCGGTGCGCCTTCGCCATATAGCCCTCGGCCGAAAGACGTAACAAAGGCCAGTTTGATGTTAGTACGAATTAAATGAGACGGAGCGAGAGGGCGAAAGATTATCGAAACAAATCGCGATTGCGTAAGCGTCTCTATCTCATAGGTTGTTTCTTTGTGTTCTTTTTTATTTTTTTTAATAACGGCACACCCGGTTGGGCAGATATTTGTTTGGCAGAGAGAGAGAGAGAGAGAGAGAGAAAGAGAGAGAGAGAGAGAGAGAAAACGGACGACAACAGGATCAGGAGCAGAGAGAGCATTATATATGTATTATTATACCGGATACGATTCACAATCATGAAGCTGATCAAATTACCACATTGTGTGACGGACATTCCCACCGAGAAACTGTAGGGAACAGGTCAGCTTCACGTGAAAGAGCTCGTAGATGTATAACTTATTATAGCACACGACGAGAATACGTAGACGGTGTATTTTTGAGCACAAGACCCGCAAAAAGGCCGCCGGCCCTCCACAAGACTTTGGCTGGCGTGTCGGGGACCATTGAATCGACTTCAGCAATCTTTTTGATTTCCCAGAAATTGTTTTTTTTTTCCCAAATTTATTCGGGTACAAATCTATCATTTTTTTTAAGGCGGCTATGCAGTAGAGAACACTTTATTGGTAGCCTCGATAAGGCATTCAGGGATGTAAGATACTTCGAGCGAGTGAGAGAGAGAGAAAGAGAGTTCGAATAAGGTAAATGGTCTGATCGCTGACAGGATGAGGTGGATATAAAAATGAAATGGAATTATCACCCCAACGAAAGTAACGCAAGTAGGTGAGTGATGTCGATAAAGCCATGAAGTTTTATCAACTCTAACTATAGCTAATTCATAAATTGAAACAAATATAATCGTAATCGATGCGTTTTAATTCTTGATGGACGGAAAAGGAGCCTGCAATTTGGTCCTCGCAGGCTCATCTTTCCTTTACGGCTACACACATCCTCTTAAGAGGACTTTTGTGTTATCCGTACATCTTGAAAAATGCACTTTTGAGCTATCTGTACGTCGTCTTAGCTGCCTATCATCTCATCTCCATGTTCATGCTCAATGGTCACGCGTTACTTTATGCGCAATTTGCAAAAAATGAAATCAGACTTGGCTCTCTATCACCGATTTTTTTATGGCATTGCAACTGACGACCCCGAGAGACGCAAACAAAAAAATTGGTTAGTGATTTTTTTAACGATTGATTGGCAGGATTGGCAATTTACGGCCAATTATCGGACCCCGAGATTCGCGGAATACCGAATCAAATTATAGGTACTGGGCCATTCCTGTAGCCTCGCGAGAGAAGCAGAGAGAGAGAGAGGAGAGAGAGAGAGAGAGAGAGAGAGAGAGAGAGAGAGAGAGAGAGAGAGAGAGAGAGAGAGAGAGAGAGAGAGAGAGAGAGAGAGAGAGAGAGAGAGAGAGAGAGAGAGAGAGAGAGAGAGAGAGAGAGAGAGAGGGAGAAAGTAAGAGCAAGAGAGAGAGAGCGAGAGAGAGAGAGAAAGTAAGGGCAAGAGAAGGTTCATCGTAACGAATCATCGGGGATCTCATCTCGCCGATGTTGACCGACATATACTATATCTCGTACATAGCCGACGGCGCACGGCTGCTCTCTCTCTCTCTCTCTCTCTCTCTCTCTCTCTCTCGACGATCGAATTCAGATTTACGAATTTTCGAAGAAACCAAAGACCACGTCCTTTATGTTCTCCCAATAATGTTTCTTGTCCCTCTTTTTTCTTTTTGTAATATTTTTGCCCTTCACTTTGTTTGGTTATTAATCAACACACGGACACGGACACGGACACGGACACAGACACGGACACGGACACGGACACGGACACGGACACGCACACGCACACGCACACGCACACGCACACGCACACGCACACGCACACGCACACGCACACGCACACGCACACGCACACGCACACGCACACGCACACGCACGCGCACACGCACACGCACACCTTCTTATGGCCCGCCGGATAATCTGACAAATATCTTCTTAACTGCGGGAATGATATTGAAAAAGCAATAAACAAAGTCGTAAACTGGAGGTCGAGGTCTCTCTCTAAATCGATTTCACATGTTTCCCGCTTCCAACAATCACCTGTGCTCACTCGGTTATCGTCGTCGCGCGTCGGGACAGTCATGGGACGCTCGTCATGACGTTTGTTCTCTGATCGATCAATTCGTCATTCCAAAACCAACACGCTGAGTCTTAAGCCCTTTTAGTTCCACTAACAGCTTCGTGCGAGATGCCGTTGATCTAAATCGTTGTCGGTCGGTCGTTCTCAAAATTTTCCGGGGTAGTTCCGAGGTAGTCCGAGGTGGTAGATATGGTTACAAGGACTCGTAGGTACTTAACAACCATTCGCAGGATTCATTATATACTAGACGCTTACGAACATTCGCAGGATTTACCATACTCATATGTAGGACACTGAAAGACTCTAATAGATACTTTTCATATACGATCATAGTCATTCATAAAGAAACGCAAACATTTTCAAACATTTCAACTGTAAAATTCATTGGTAGATATGGTTACAAGGACTCGTAGGTACTTAACGACCATTCGCAGGATTCATAATATACTAGACGCTTACGAACATTCGCAGGATTCACCATACTCATATGTAGGACACTGAAAGACCCTAATAGATACTTTTCATATACGGTCACAGCCATTCATAAAGAAACGCAAACATTTTCAAACATTTCAACTGGAAAATCCATTGGTAGATATGGTTACAAGGACTCGTAGGTACTTAACGACCATTCGCAGGATTCATAATATACTAGACGCTTACGAACATTCGCAGGATTCACCATACTCATATGTTGACACTGAAAGACCCTAATAGATACTTTTCATATACGGTCACAGCCATTCATAAAGAAACGCAAACATTTTCAAACATTTCAACTGGAAAATCCATTGGTAGATATGGTTACAAGGACTCGTAGGTACTTAACGACCATTCGCAGGATTCATAATATACTAGACGCTTACGAACATTCGCAGGATTTACCATACTCATATGTAGGACACTGAAAGACTCTAATAGATACTTTTCATATACGGTCACAGCCATTCATAAAGAAGCGCAAACATTTTCAAAAATACTCACATACATTTATGGATCATCGTAGTATTTACTGACACGCTCTGAGGAACTCACGCAGCCACTCGCTAGAAAACGTAATAATAGAATAAGTAAATTCACGCTGTGACAGTCAGATAGAATTTATAAAACTGCCAGCTAGTCGAAGCGCTAACTCACCAGAAGAACCTGCTGATTTTTCCGTAAGGCAGGAATATTTTAGAGTTGGAATTTTCCAGCTCCACATGGTATGGTTATTCCAAAATTGCATAGGAAATTTCACATTACAATCGCCTCTCGCAATTCTCGTCTCTCTCGGCTGTTAATTGTTATCCCATTGGAGCACGAACGAAAATCTCCTCAAAGCTTATTCATGGTGGTTGAAGCACGCGGGGTATAACGTGGCCCGTATGTCGACCTGACCCATTCGTGGCACACAGTTCACATCGGCAAAAGACTCATGGGGCTCCAACACCAACATTCCGCAGCTTCAAGATGGGAGTGCCGTTTTAGAACCTGCTGATTTTTCCAGAAGGCAGGAATTTTTTAGAATTGGAATTTTCCAACTCCATATGGTATGGTTATTCCAAGATTGCATAGAAAATTTTCAATTACAATCGCCTCTCGCAATTCTCGTCTCTCTCGGCTGTTAATTGTTGTCCCATTGGAGCACGAACGAAAATCTCCTCAAAGCTTATTCATGGTAGTCGAAGCATGCGGGGTATAACGTGGCCCGTATGCCGACCTGACCCATTCGCGGCACACAGTTCACATCGGCAAAAGACTCATGGGACTCCAACACGGCCGCGTGGACACTCGATCCTAGTACGTGCCGGGGCGTACGCTGCAGTTCGGTCACGCGCATAGAAGATAAAACGAGCAAAGAACAAGAACTCGTTAAGCAGTTTGCCGTCTCGTGTCTCGCTTTTTTTTTCTTCTTATTCTCTTCAGGCTTGAAAAGTTAATGTAAACATATTCGGCCAAGTTGATGGCTCTCGACCCCTATGAAACTCCGCGCCAGCTTCCATCATCATTTCGTCTCCCCCTTTTCGTTTGGACCGTCCTACGTATTGTTTTATTATTAGCTTTTTTTTCAACGAACAGAAGCGTCAATCAAATGATTTGATAGAAAAATTAAATGATACGTTATTTCATAAATCGGTTATGTAATCCTCCAGACGCGAGGATATGCAGAGTTGCATGAATCGATCGAAGGTCTGCTGGTGCAATGTGCAGTCGAAGTTATGCCGCAGCACCGATTTCCAACCTGTCGTTTTACGACGTGAGCGTTACAACGCACAGCGTAATATGCCAATTCAGTAGCGAGCTACAGGTAAACGGGTAATCCATACTGCTGAGTATCAGATGTATATATATATAATATTACGTACATGCTTCTCTGACATGTGAGCATTATCACATATATATGTACCACCGTACATACGTCATCAAAGTGGCATTCCTGCTATAAACAGGAGGTTACGATCGATACAGACTCGTGTTGGCCAGTTGTCAGAGTAATTTCCAGCTCGCTTAGTCCCTGCTGGAGCAGAGCTGTCATTAACATATGAAAATGTGTACCACTTTGAAATTTCAATCGAGCCCGATATTTTGAAATAAAATACAGAAATGTAATATGTATAGTACGATTGAAGGAACAAGAAGCTCTTTGTCTTTAAATCCATTTGTCAACTTATTTTTAAACCTGAACAGTTTACCAAATCATTTGTCATGAAGGGCCATATCATCCTCCCAAACGCACAAGTACACATCCACTGATAAATTTATACCGTGACTATAGTTCTGTTTGAATCTGTTTAACCAGTTAAATACAAATTTAACTGGTTAAATAGATTCAAACAGAACTGATACATTTATACCGTGACTATAGTTCTGTTTGAATCTGTTTAACCAGTTAAATACAAATTTAACTGGTTAAATAGATTCAAACAGAACTGATACATTTATACCGTGACTATAGTTCTGTTTGAATCTATTTAACCAGGTAAATTTGTATTTAACTGGTTAAATAGATTCAAAAAGAAGTATAGTCACGGTATAAATTTATCAGTGGATAACAATGTGTACTTGTGCATTTTGGAGGATATAGTTTCCTGGATGGATCCAGATCCAACATCTCGATCCGTCGTTATCTTTTCTTTAAAACCTTCGTGTCTTTCGAGAGGTCTGGATCATTCAGCGTAAGATACAGGAAGACACGATATATATGTATGTTCGGTACGTTCGTGTGCTTAAGTGTACGACGGCTCTCGCAGATCTGGATAGGCAGATAGAGCCCGCGGCAAGTAGCTGACAACCATGTGAGCGAGAACTAATCTATCCCACACCTCGCGGCGTGGGGCACCCAAGTAGAGAATAAAAATTCAACAACAGCCTGTTAAGAAAGGCTCGAATGACGTTTCGTATCCCGCAGGCTGCCGATCAGTCGCACCGCGCTCTACGGGATCGAGTTCTCGTTTGCTCCGATATTTCGTACACATATTGCCTCTTCCACTCACCCGAAAATCTTCCGATTTCTAGCACCTTTTCATATATGATGTATACGCATCACCACCCTCATTCATGAAAGACTTCACCCTCTTGCTGAGTGACTAAAGCATGAGACAATAAGTTTCAGCCCGATAAATTCCATGCATATACTTCGATTCGTTAATTAATTGGTAATATCGTGCCTGCATCCCAGATCAGACGTTTTGAATTAAGTGAGGTATTTAGTGACATCCAATGATGAACCGATGAAAATTCGGCGCACCTTAGTCGCCAAAAATTGGGTCTGGTATCTGACCCATCACGTCTACGTGGACCAATCGAAAGCACTTGTCTGATCATTTACTGATTTCGTGCGCGAGTATTTGATTCGAGATTGAATGAATTGGAGCCTGATTATTGTAGGATCATTGAGAACATCGTCCCTCTGTCACAAATTATTATATTTGGGGTAATTTCAGGAAGTTGTCGATATCTAATGATTTTCTAATGAAGACATTGTGATCTTTGGTTGGCAGGGATGCTGTCTGGTTTCCGGGACGTACATCGAGATGTAACGGTGGGATTTAGGATGAGATGCAATGACAAGGATGGTAACCAAGGAAGCTTACCAAGTTAACTGATTGGAAACAACAGATAATTAATTGGTTCACTACGGGTTTTTGTTTAATGGCCTTGGAGAGTTGATTCAACAGTGACTCAAGGTTTGGCTGACGAAGAAAACTGACTGCGATAGCGGGGAACCAAGTCTGTGGATAACTGGGCTGACATTGTGGCTGGCTACAGGAGGAGGCGTCTCCTGGTGGAGGAGGTGCCGGGTCTCTATATTCGGCGCCTCACGCTTGAAGATCCGCGAAGTGCAGCACTGGAGAGCGATCGTACAGATTCAAGCTCACCGTCTCCGGCACGTCATATCTGTCATCCGCGCAGTGCTCAGGATCGCCCAGGGCGAGGATCATCGAGGTATTTCCATTATACTATATATACACTCAGCTTATAAACCGTGTTCGTACAGTGAAATTGACTGAATTACTATATATGTGTTTCGCCAGAACAGCTGTCACTTTTATCAAAATCGGCCACCTTGACTTGGGTTAAAATATTAACCTGATACACTAAACATTACACTCGCTTTTTCATGTGTTTGCATCGAGACAAAGGCACATTTAGTAAATGGTGCGGGCCAGTTTGGTGGTAAATTATTTTATTAATATACAATTATTCCTAAATACGTTCACGTTATGGCACACAAATCATCATTAGCAAAGGCAGGCCATTTATCCCATGAGACCGCTGATTCTGTAGCCTAAAATCTAATCTCGCTCCTCACGCCATAATCGCACGTAAAAAAAAGGATAAAAAGAATGAGTGCAGAAGGGTGAGATATTATATTTATGTCTTGGAACGTCAATTAATCTTAAATAATATATTTTTCTACGTGATATTCGATTTTTAGATTCATCAATCGTTCAACTATGTGGTAAATTATAATTAGCTGTCGAGTGTAAAACGGCATAAATCTTCTTCACGTGTTATACATCGGAGGTATTCCATGCTAAATTGAACAACGACCAAAAATTCATCGGAAAATATCTTTTTTGAACGTCTCTACACGATAATAAAACTGTACAAAATAATAACTCTCCTAAATAAAACGCCCAAGACATCTTTACCATATAACAAATCTCCCCAATACTAACAAATACAAAAATGAACTTTGTTAATAAAAACATTATTTTGATCATATAACACAGGATAAATCTGCATAATTCATGGTAAATTTTTTTTAACAACAATAATTGTTTAATTATATTGGCAGAATACTGTGGCGTAACCTCTGCACTTTTCGAGTTTTCGACTCCACAGTTTAGATACTACATACGAATGTTGAGCAAAAGTAATATAAAAAATTACAGTTATCCAATATAAAGGCTTAATAAACAATCAATGAAAACGAGTAACACGAATGAACGTATTCCGATTGCGACGAGTTCGCAGTAAGATCCGGAAAAGTTATCCTTTGACACCGGAAAAGTTATCCTTTGGAAAATCATTTTCTCGTCGATAACCGAATGGATTGGAATAAATTTTTTTCCAGCGTGTTCTAGGCAAATTTCAGGAAAATTGGTGGCGCTCAATGGCGTACGAGTTTTCCATTAAATATTCTGAAAGACCTACGGTGAGCGTAGACAAAATATTTGGTTTCCGAGTAATTGTAGGTTGAATGTTTTTTATAAAATGAAACAAACTAGCTGGTTTAAGTTTGCTGCGAATTAAATTATATTTATTTTATGCCGCATCACAATAACTTTGAGCCACGAAAAAAGAATTATTTTCTATCATTAAAAAAAAGTTATATTTAAAAAAAATTTGGGATGGTGGCAAACATTTTCTTTACACTCATGTGCTACTCATGAAAACATTAGTAGTTTTAGTGGGAGTAACTATGTGTAGGAGTAATAGTTTAATGTGCATGAGGCACATCGACAAAAGGGCTCTAATATGCATATGTATATATATATATATATCTAGACTAGAAAAATTACCAGGCAGTATAGTAAATGGAGGCCACCATCAGTAACGTGGTAGATTTTTAGATATATATATATATATATCACGTCACTGATGGTGGCCCCCATTTACTATACTGCCTGGTAATTTTTACTAGTTCCTTCTCTCCACGTGGGAGAACTGATTGGAAATTGATGATCACCAATCATATTTTCGCCTCTTTATACTATTTTAATCGTCACCTTTTTTTCTTCCTTTTCACGATTTTAGAACATGTTTCTCGTCATTCTGTTTCTGTCTCATCCCTCCTATTCTCCAACGATAATTTCTCCTATTGCCTTTCTAATTATACTATCACGTTCAGGCACCTGCGAATGCAACGTAACCGAATAAAAATCAAGTTCGTCTGAATACGTATATATAGCTTTTCAACCCTAGAATTACGCACATCTCAACGTCTATTAGTCTACTTTTTTCGCTTTCTTTGACACGAAGCTTTCATTGCTGCATTTCAATTATTATTTTTTAATCTCATTCCATCCTATTTTTGTTGCTCTCCTGCAACTTCTTTTTCCACTTGGTTCTTCCCTTACGCCTCAAAACCTCACCTGCAATCATGTACAGGTAAACGATGCGCCTTATATACGCATATAGCAGTGAAAAAAAGACCATTGCGTGGACAAGTTAAACGTCACTTTAACTCTTTTACCTCACTCCAAGGCACTTGAGTCGCGTTCGCTTCAAAGAACGTGAAAAGTGTTTGGGCTTCATTGTGGCACGATGAGCCCCCGCGAAGGTACTTGGCGGAGACCGATAGAGACAGAAAATCTCTTTAAGAACACGTGGAGAAGAGGATTTCTCGTCATTGCTCTCAATGTGAGGAAGAAGCACGAGAGCAAGGCAGTATAAGGATTTTACGACGAAACGATGCCTCGTTTCTTTACTCCTGTCGATCTCGAAATGAGAGAACCCGTGCTCTCGCCTCTCACAGTTCGCCAACACTTGGCGCGAATTCGATTTGTTTCTTTTTTGTACTTCCACGAACGAGATGAGCTCGAGAAGAAACGAGCTCAGCAAACTCGTAATGAAGCGAGTAAGGTGTGTGCGATTGCTCGGGGTGAGTGTGAGTATTCATGTGTCCATATGTGTCAACTGGTAAAATGGTTCTGTAAGAACGTCGAAGATGGCTAATTATCTAATGGTCGACTTTTATTTGTAACCACGTAAAATTACATCCCTTGGGAATACAAATACTTTCTCATTATACTTTTGTAATTGCACTTATGCGGTGTAAATGCGGTTCACGAATCGCTGAAAAGTTTTTAAATGTTGGTGAAACACTAATGAAACTCAGGATATTTAGCAAAACCCTTTGACCCCTCATTGCATGGCTGCTATATGATTTTTTATTCGAATAACTAGGAATTGCAAAGCTTCGAGGTCGACGGTGCCATATTTCAATAGTTACAGATCGTGGCTCGAAAGGATCAGGAACGAAAAACCGACCTATCTTACGATAACATCACTCGAACTTCCGAAATCGCCGATTCCATTGATCGACTCAACCCAAACACTAAGGAAACTCAGGATATTTAGCAAAACCCTTTGACCCCTCATTGCATGGCTGCTATATGATTTTTTATTCGAATAACTAGAAATGTCAGAGCTTTAAGGTCGGCGGTGCCATATTTCAATAGTTACAGATCGTGGCTCGAAAGGATCAGGAACGAAAAACCGGCCTATCTCACTATAACATCACTCGAACTTCCGGAATCGCCGATTCCATTGATCGACTCACAGGCGAGCGCTCGTTCACGTGGCACTGGCGAATCACCCCGAAACAATCCCGATGGAGACATCATATTGGACGAATTTTTGGACAAGGTATCACGAATTGGACGTGGCAGAGACAAGGAGTTGAGCAGCGCACGCTTTTGCAGAATCGAGGATGGCGCGAGAGGGACAACAACGAGACGAAAAGGGCCACGAAATCGGTTCACAGAGATGGGTCAATGCAACGAGGAACTCGAGAGCCTTGAAGAATGCACCAAAAGAATCGTCGAAGGTGCTTTCATCTTTATTTTGAGCTTCTAGTCTGAAATATTCCATTGTTGAACGCTCCTCCACTAATAATATGCGTATATATACTGCCGGCCAAAAGTTTGGATACACTTGCCAATACATGTCCATGTAATACTGAATCCAAACTTTTGGCCAGGAGTGCATGTACCAGCCTTTCGACATATTCCTTTCATGATGTTTTTGAAGACATAATAGTCCATTCTATGAGATTAAATTGTTCAATTTATTATCAAGTGCAGTGTTTTGTGATTAAACAATACTTTGCGTAACATTTCAGAGTGGATAATTTCGGAACAAATGCACAGTTTAACGTTATAATGATAAACAAATTTTATTAATTACCTAAAGATCATTTTTTTTCTGAAACTAAATTGTCATTGTAGCAAGGGAGGGTTGTCAATCTCCTCAAAAGTCAAACATCGATCGATCACGCGGTTTCTTGGTCGCCTTTACTTGCGTCGACTCCATATATATATTCTATATGTATGTTCTGTACATATTAGCAAACAATACATATTATAACGGTAGTATAGCCATTAGGCATACGAGTAGATCGCATCCATGTACCAATAGGTATATATATGTATATCTATATATCAAAACACGCAGGCAATAGGCCGCTGCACACTTTGCACCAAAGTCAGTCGGGGCTGCCTACAATCAGGGGCAGGTGGAGGCATGCCATGCACATTGCACTGCTGCTGGTATGCAATATCGTCGCTGCAGAATTATATACGTAATATCGTATCCGTTCCCTGTGGCTTACCTTTGACTGGGGCGAATATTGATGTCAGACAGGAAAAAATAACTAAAGCCTTAATAATTGAACAAAAATGTACAGCCGAGTCAATCGAGACTAGTTCCAAGCTACAAAGTGCCAGTGTGCATAAAAATCCTCACAAATACGAGGTACGTTGAGATTTATCGAAAAACTAAAGAAGAAAAATCCAAGCCAGATGCCCAATTGATGGATGTAGTACGTGATCTGAATTTAGGGTTTTCCGATATCTCAATGCATTTCGTGACAAAGATGCTGGTGTGAAACTTTTTTTTTGTTATAATCCCAGAGAGTTTAACACGTTTTGAAGTGTTCTAAAATAGGTATGATAGTTCTTCGAGTCTTCTTTGTTGCTAATGAACAGACCTAACGTCTTCCGAGTCTGCCAGAAATCGTATGACTGATTACAGGACGACAGTTAACAAATTCTCCATTAGATCATTGCACACGGGCCCAAATTTTTATTTATAAATTGTATCATTCGATCTTAAATTAGATTCGAATTAAGATACATAATTTATATTGAGATTTAATCTCGAGTCACGATTAGTATCTCTCGCTATCAGCGGAATATTTTTTCCTCGCTTTACCAAGAATAAGACTGACTGCGATAATTCACTTGAGACTCGGGGTATTGATCGGATATAATTTCAGGTCCGACGAGTCACGCTATGCGTGCTAGCACGAGCAAACCAGCAGTTTTCAAGGACTGCATCTGTTCTGAAATTTCGGAGAATCTGCGGATTAATATACGCGAGAAAACCGAGGTCACTCGTGGCTCTCGCAGTCCTAGTCCGGAAGTGACTCATACGATTAGAATTGCGATGAAATACCATGGTCAGACGGAGCACAACAAGTCAAACGGAAGTGCTGAGCTCGTTGCCAACAAGGGGAATGTGAACGAGAATGTACATCAAACTGTCAAGTGCGCTAAGGATGAAGGATTTTCCGGGAATAAAAATTCAATGTTCAGAGAGGACAGCTGCTGTCCTGGTGTCAGTGTGGCATTAGATTTTACTCTCAATTGTAGCAGCGTTCACTTGACCTCGCGTGATATCAATCTACGTACCGCAGTTACGACAAACACGAGGAATGACAAAGTGACGGAATGAATTTCAATTGTATACACTTTGATTAATGTTAATCTTGTAAAATAAAATTAAGTTATGTTTATGCTAAATTTAAGACAATTGTCAATATTCTTGATTGTCAATGAACTATAGCAGGTTCTTGAGTTGAACTTTCTCATTATCACCGTCTATCTGTGATTGCTCATCGGTATGAGATATTGTTGAAAAAACTACCCAAAATTATTCTTCCGTCGAAAAGTTTTTCCGTATTAAATGTAAAATCCGATAATGGTGACATATAGTGGGATCGTGTACTGTTGAATCAGTCTCGTATTACAATACGTCGAATAAATGCCATTTTTAATCCAATTTAAAATCCAAATTGGTGATCATTCTTACCAAAAATCCTATACAGTATAAGATACGCGAGAGTGTATCAATATTAGTAGCAATTTTGTTTGGTATCAAACATCATTATGGGGATAAAATATACTGCGAATCACTATTAATTAACTAATAAATTCAATGTTCTTATCCGTTTTACAGCTTTAGCTCTATGAGAACAAAAGCGCCGTTAGGGCTTTCATGCTGCAGCAGGAGCGAAGAAATATCAGTCCACTCTCTCTCTCTCTCTCTCTCTCTCTCTCTCTCTCTGCCATCCAACTGCATGTTGTGACTATATAGTGTGTGGACCGGCAGAACCGAGAGATCTCAACACCATCAGGGCGTCTCATCTAGGCGATGTTGAGCCAAGGCAATGCAGAACGAACCCAAAGACGAACTTGGCTGGCCTCGGTTCTTTTGTTGCTCTTTTCTCTTCGTGTTCTCTTCTCTTCTCGTTCGTCCTAACTCTTTCCCACTCTTTCGTTTCATCTCGTAATATTTTTATTTTGTCTGTGCTCTGGTTATACTGCTCCTCGTTCACTCTCTGCGCTCTCTGTTGTTCCGGCCGTTTTATTTCACTCTGTGATCTCGAAGACGACGAGGATTCTCTGTTCTATTCTCCTTTGCTGGGTCTAAGGGCGAAAATGGTTCATGGCCATCTCCCGTGGTTCACCGCGATTTAGTCGTGATCTAGGCGTGATTTAGTCCCGATTTAGTCGCTATTTAGTCGCTATTTAGTCGCGATTTAGTCGCGTTTTAGTCGCGATTTAGTCAATGTGATATGATTTTCGCGCAGTGGCTCACGCAATGACTCTTTGCACGATATTGGGATGGTATAGGAGGTATATGATTCAGATCTGTTCTTCTACTTCGCTCTTCTGCAGCAAATGCTTTTCCATTTTTTTTCCAATTGCTCTTCCAATGCGCTTGTCTTTGCTTTGCCAGCACGCACTTTGTTCTGTGAATTGACTAATCTGTTTTTGCTTGATGGGACTACGAGAAACTCGCGTAGGAAAAAAGACCCCAAAATCCTACGGTTTGGAAAGAGGCTCGTTATCGCGAACGAGTGATATCGTCTAATTAACCCATTCGAGACGGCGATTTTTTTTTAACACGGTCCCCAGGAACGATTTTTTTTTTCTTTACAGTGTTCATATTTAATTATTGCACACACGGGGTGCAACCGGTCTTATGGCCTTGGAAATCAATTGCACACACGGTGTGCGATCGGTCTCGAATGGGTTAATGAACAATCTAGTCATAGAAACTTTTTTTTTAGTCGTAGTGCAGCTTAGAAATAGTTGGAACACCTTTTGACGAATGTCCATAACTTTTTCAAGATTGTGTATGTGCTTGGGGCGGATTCTGGAGGTTTCAAAGAATACTTCATTACGTTACATTTGCCGGGCAGAATGATATATAATTTATTGTTCAGCCAACGAGGCAAATGAGGTTTTATTTTAATTTGACCGTTTTGTAGTTTCATTCTGGTCATCTGGCTGTTAGCCCAGCAATCCGGCCGGAAGCGTGGTCCGGCGTTAATAAAATTCGTTGAAAAAATTGCAGAAAATTACGAGGAAGTAAAAGCAAGTAACCTTTGATTTATTGGCTCTTCCTAATCGTAGGCAAAACATTGGGGAAAAAAAACACAAAGAGTGCATAGTTTACGGACCTATTAATTCATATTTCCAAATTCTTAATTGGTAAAAAAAAAACCTTCCAGGAAAGATGGATCAGTTCATACAAATATAATCATTATTATAGACGTTAGGGATGAACCCAAACGTTGGAGGCAAAACAATACTTATGTATTGTTTTGCCTCCAACGTTTTTGCTAAAATTGTACCCTTCTCATACTGCGTGCAGCTAAATTCCGTCAACTTATTCATGTATCTTGTCGCGTTTGTAGATATCCCGTAGCATGGCAGCGACTTTTTTTCTTGCTAAAATATTTTATTTGGCACAATAACTCTTATCAAGTAGGTAAAATACGTAGAAAAATATTATTCAATCTGTGAAATGTTTTTTCAATTTACAAAATATAATAGTTGAAGAACAAGAAAATGACAATAAATGAAAATCATCAGCAAGAGTGTCCCATCTCTCCTCTTACGTTGAGGGATAATTTAAAATTACCGTTATAAAAAATGAATTAATATATTCGTTAATAGTTCAAACGGGCAATCTTTTTTAATCAATACGTATATGCGCATGCAAAAGCTTTTCTCGTTTTTTTCTTCTTCTAAATAGATGTAAGGCAGATTTATCCCAAGTTTTAAAGGTTTTTGGCTTTTTCCATGTAAATTACATCTATATTGTTGGCGTCCCATTGTTTCCCATTAAAATATACAGATGCTAGAAAACTCGTACTGATACGTCGATTTTTTCACAACGATTCTGTCTGCCTTGGCTTGGCAACTCTCCTATAGAATCTCCCCATGAAGTTCACGAAGCAGACCACAGAATTTATCACTTTTGAGGACTTATTAATTTATTCATTAATCGTTCCAGTTCATTCCAAGTCCCAGACTGATTGAATTAATTCGTTTTAACGACATCGCAATACACTTCCGGTGAGAATTTTCATATCGCACTCGAGTCGCAATAATTTAAGTCGGATTCTCGCTCTTTCATGGGGTCATGACGTAATCGAGGGAAAAAAATTCTAGAGCACATGTTCCGCCACCATGGCTTCTAAGAATAATTTGATTATGCGGTGTGACCGCTTGGAATTCACAGGGCCCCGCTTGTTAGACGCGATCCCACATAGTCCCGTGCGCTTGCGATTCTCCAATGATGCTGCGTATGTGTATTTGTATATATATATATATATATATATATATATAGATATACCACATGCACATTATATATATATATATATATATATATATATATATATATATATATATATATATATATATATATATATATATATAATGTGCATGTGGTATACGCGCCGCGAACGACGAGACGGTCTGGAGTCTTGCGAAGAGAACGCGAGACCGGGGGTAATCTTTCTTTTTTATCTCATTTTTTTTTGTCTTCCGAATCGACTTGCTCTCGCCGCAGATACATCGGACCGGATTTTTCGACCACTGAAAATAGATATCGAACGAATGAATGAGAAGAGTTGCGAGAAGAGTCCGCAGAGGAAGAAAGAAAAGGACTGATGGGGATATATAGAACGACGAGATGAGGAAGGAGAATTTCAGGGGCGTAGACGAAAAAAAAGTCATTGGACTAAGAGTCGTACAACGACGCTATAATTGGATGTTTCTGTGTTTTATTTCTTAACAGAATTTTATTCGTGATTTATAATATTGTAATTGGGAATTTTAAAAGTTCGAGGCTTTTTCATTATTTTGTGGTAAGAAGCGGAATAGTCATTCTTGTTGCGTAATTTTATAATTAAAGATTGATGCGAAAATAGCGTCAGTACACCGCCATTTTAGACCATTGCATAGTCAACTGGTATTTTCACCATGAAGGTTACTAAGATGCGGGCTGTGATAATTTATCCTCTCAAAAAAAAACTCACCAATTACAAAAAAATCGTGCTGCGATGTAGCAAATATTAAACATCAATGTAGAACATTTTCAAATTGTGAATCTATTCGTGATTTTTTTATTATCTCAGTACCTGCCACATTAAATTGATCTCATCCTGATGCGGGGGCTCCGCATGCTTGACGTAAAGGACGCGCTAAAATCCATCATCGTATCAGCAGAAAACAATTTCCACGCAATTAAGATCCTCTCCCCTCCATCCTCCCTACCTCCCGTTCCCTCAAGCGCGTCTTCACGTTGATGAGAATATAATCTTGGATGTGCGTGGTCTCACTCGTTGGGTCGAATAATGCCCTGGCATTCCCGACCATGAGAGGGCGGCATGGCGTCTAGCCCTTCTCTCATAGGATGTCTTCGCTGAGGCTCTGTATATAAGCACAGCATCATCGTGTTTTCTTAAAGAACGTCTACCAAACACTCATTTAGTCTATCCAATTATAGTCACTGGCTGATATTATAAAATTATCAGGAATCGATTTACAGCGCAGGGTTATTTGAACTTTGTCCTTGATACCTTCAGGTTTGTGGGTTCAAGCTCATTTGGACGAAAAAATTTGCTGATTGTGGGCCTGAAAAAAAGTAATTACTCGATGATGAGGTTGTCAAACCAATTATTCCAATTATTCTTGATTAATGCAATTTTCTCTATAGGGCGTTTGGCCCCAGGATTGTCTGAACATACGTGTGTGCCTCTGAATTGCACCAATTGACATACAATTATACGAAGTTCTGCGATGCTCGCAAGACGAGAGAACTCAACAGTCGTTGTCGTTCTGTCCACAATGGTCCCTGGGGCCACACAGGAAGGCTTCTATCATCGCTTATTTAGCTTCATTAAGATTTTTTTTATTAATAATTTCGTTAATTGCCGTTTGGGGAATTAATTGTCCGAATGTCTGGGAATGTTGGCTCAGTCAGGAGACATACGAGATAAATCAAATTTCAACTTTCACAACTTACTTATCACAATACCATAATTTTAACTATGATTAGGAGTTTGGGTGGAAATGATAAATTTATCAACATATATATGTTGGTTTCAATAAATATCCAGCAGTCCAACTTTTCCATACTAATGTGATGTTATCACTTTTCCTCTGTTATACTCGTTTACTCAATGCATAGATTGCGATTGGTCAAGGAAAAGTCTGGTAACTTGACGATGATCAATTAAGATTATTTTTATCAATAATTTCGTTAATTGCCGTTTGGGGAATTAATTGTACGAATGTCTGGGAATGTTGGCTCAGTCAGGAGACACACGAGATAAATCAAATTTCGACTTCCACAACTTACTTATCACAATACCATAATTTTAACTATGATTAGGAGTTTGGGTGGAAATGATAAATTTATCAACATATATATGCTGGTTTCAATAAATATCCAGCAATCCAACTTTTCCATACTAATGTGATGTTATCACTTTTCCTCTGTTGCACTCGTTTACTCAATGCATAGATTGCGATTGGTCAAGGAAAAGTCTGGTAACATGACGATGACCAATTGTCTCCCCTGGCATTAAGGAAGGGTCACAGAGTTAAAGGTGAGATTAAGGTAAAAGTTGATCGACTCATATGAACAACGCTACTGGGCATGATTTAGTCAGAAGTTATCAGTTAGTCGATAATTGCGATTGGTCTTCACACTGGAACCTTTTCCCATGATAATAAAAAGTTAGCTGGGAGCCAATGCCACAACTCTGCTCAAAATAGAGCATGGAAATCTGACATACATATATGTGAGCTGTTAAGTCTGACCCAGATTCCGCGGTCCTTTACCTCGGTAAATGTGGTTCAGCGGCATGGCCGCCAGAGGGTTGCAACGCGAAGACATTCGGGGCATCCCAGAGGGGGAGGCGCGGGAGTGAGGGTTTCACTCTTGAAAGTCGACAAACAAAAATATAACGGGGTGATGAGAGCTTAGAGAGGAAGGATCTTCGTTGCAGGTCCGAGATGAGGGTCTCTTCGCTGGTCTTCCTTGCGCCAACCTCGGTCTCTCACTCCCTTGAAACTGTCGGGTCTTCCTCCAGCAAAATATGGAAGAAGGAATGAAAGAACGAACGAGGGAAGGAAATATTACTGCTCTGGGTGCTCTTGGGTTCCTCGTGGCCATAGCTATGATCTCTTTTGAGGGCTTGAATGAATTACAGACAGGCGGATTTCATTCATTTGCCGCACAGTGGCCTGAAAACCCACAAAAAGCGTGTAGGTTCGAAAAACGGAAGGTATATCGGTGTGGCGTAGTCGTTAATTTTTACGCCTTGAATGGTCACTCTCGTATTTTAACTTTGAGTATTCGGAGGCTCACAAAGCCTAGAAAATGTCCAAAATTGTACGTCCTGTGGGGTAAAAAATATGGGATCGTTTATAAGACAAATTAAACGACCAATCTGATGAGGACCTTATGGGGTAGTAAAAAAATCGTTTGGTATTGGCAAAATGATCTTCATAGCCATGATTTTTTTTTAGCATAAAAAGCATACTTAGGTTATGAATCAACGAATGAATCACAAACAAGCCCGTTTAATTAATTTGCTGCATAGTGGCCTGAAAAACCACAAGGAATGAGGAATGGGAAGTATAACGGTGGCGTTAATATCAATGCCTTGAATGGTCACTCTCGTATTTTAACTTTGAGTATTCGGAGGCTCACAAAGCCTAGAAAATGTCCAAAATTGTACGTCCTGTGGGAAAAAAATATGGGATCGTTTGTAAGACAAATTAAACGACCAATCTGATGAGCACCTTATGGGGTAGTGAAAAAATCGTTTCGCATTGGCAAAATGATCTTCATAGCCATGATTTTTTTTTAGCATAAAAAGCATACTTAGGTTATGAATCAACGAATGAATTACAAACAAGCCCGTTTAATTAATGTGCTGCATAGTGGCCTGAAAAACCACAAGGAATGAGGAATGGGAAGTATATCGGTGGCGTTCATTTCAATGCCTTGAATGGCCATCACTCTCGTTTTTTTACTTTGACGCTTTGGAAGCTCACAAAACCTCAAAAATGACGAAAATTGTATGCCCTGACGGGAAACAAATATTGGACTGTTTATAAACCGTATTAAACGGCAAATCTGATGAAAACTTTTTGGGGGGATATTAAAAAACCGGGCTGGGCAAGGGACTTTTGATTGGCTGTCGTGTTTTTTTAAATTATTGAATCGACTGAAATTGAGTAACTGAAAGTAACAGGAATTATAAAGAATTTACAAAAAATAAACTACTCGAATGATAGGAAGATAGAAGGGTCATGTTTTCCAAGCATCGTATTGCAATGCGAAACTCGCCCATCGAATACTCAAACACCTCATCGTTTCGACTCCTCGTTCCCAAGCTTTAAACGATCCTTGGAAACTTCCAAGCGCAAAAAATTCTTACTCACTTCCCTAACTGTGATCGGCTTTCTCGTTTCGATTAGCTCTGCGAATGTGTTGGTGAGCCGAACGACGAAAAAATGAATTTGGTATTAAGTGCTTTCGCTTGTACCGTCACACGCTGGGACTTCTAAGTTCCCTTGAGAAAAACAGCGCACATATCTATATGTTTTCTGAATTCTCCAAACCCCTTAACCGATTGCGATAACGGCGTTTCGTTCTTTATCCTGCAGAGAATTGAGGTGTGACTGTACACAATCAGAATGTGAGTGCAAAATTGCATTTTCGCCTAAAATATTAGAAAATTATAATTTTTTTTTTAGTCATTGAGAATAATTATATTTGTCATTTTATACTCAATATTAATATTCTTATTACGATGAAGATTGATGATTAATTTTGTTGATAGAATTTTTTTAATCAAGATATCCGGTATCTATAAATCATTTTAGAATGTGTAAGTATACTCATAATATATTTTGTGGTCCGATGCACGATATGTATTTATACGAAGATCATTTTCTTTACCATCATCACATTACTTGTTATTATTTTTAAGTGATTTTCTGAATTACATGGAGTGTCCCAGAGCCAATGTCGTCGCTTCTCGTGACATGAACAAGATAATAGCGTATCCCTCGTGCAGTTTATGCATATATACATATGTAGGTATATACTACTATATACTTGTAACCATCACGCTGCAGACATAATATGATGACAGTCTTGAGATAATAATGCATCCAGTGATTTCCCATTAATTCCCCTCGGATCTTTATACAAAGCACACATCAAATTTTGCAATAACAAAGACTAAGTACATTTGACAAATTTTGAAAAATATCTTCACTTAGGTGCTCGTTAAAATATAATTTTTCTTCTGATTTTTCAAAGTTGCCTGGAGGTTTAAGACGTTTATCCACGCAGGGCAATGGAATAATCATTTCCCGAAGAGAACAAGCAAGCAGAACAAAAACAAAATAGATGCTCTACGTGCTTAGCGGTAAAAAAAATACCTGCCGGCTTGAATTTCCACTTTTGGCGGCCATTAAAGCAATTTTAACCTCTTCACGAAAGACGAAAAAAATGCGTCGAGTCGTTGCGCTAGACTGAAGAATGATCGGAGAGGCGCCGACCACCATAATTCTCTTTTCTCTTCTCGCTCAACCCTGGTAAAATCGAGTTCCCTTTCCTGCAGCGAGAAGAGCCTGCTCGTTCGTCTCGCGGCGTTCGTACATTTTGGGCCTGCCACAAGAGGCCCTCGCTGTCTCATCTTCCTTCGCCTCATTCTTACTCCCTCTTTTTCCCCTCTGAATCCTCTCCCCGAACTGTTGAATTCATCCTGGGATTATGTTTCGAGCTATTATAGTCATCTGAACTACTCCATTACTATATGTCGATCTTTTACCATGTTCGCTCCATCTTTTTATGGCCATTTCTATTTTTAAACTGGTTTATTGATTCGACGTGTTTTTTTTTTATATCTTTTTCTCGCTTGCATATTATTACTTTATAATCTCTGTTGCGTCAACCGTCATCGTCCCACGCCATTTCTCGAGCCAAGAATATCGAAAAATAATATAAACATTTTATTACTCGTTCAGGGGTCTCCAAGTAAACCATAAAAAAAAAATCATGCTTTTCCGTTCATGTGGAAAAATATTCAGATCGGTTTATATACAATTGTATTAAGAGTTCAATTTTGAAAATATTTATTCCATTTTGAAAAAAATGCATTTTTTACATTTGAATCTGACTATTTTTTTTATAAACGTAAAACCATTTTAAACAATCGTGCGCTTGGAATTTTTTAAAAGATTTTGTTCGGAAAGTTGAAAATCGTTCAGACCCCCCTTTAAATCGATAAATTACGATGGATGTTGTATGATAAAATTATCTAGGTTCTAGAATTATTTATTTTCTGTGACATTTGCTCTCTGATTAGAATATTTTCTATCCCTCCGCCTGATGCTGCACGATGAAATCGACTTGCTACAGCCATATTGTTTATATCATAAATTTCATAGGTATCCTGACAAATAAGAATTTTCAGCGTTCGCAGTTTTTGTTTGGGTTTGGGTTCTCAGGGATCTAAGAGAAAAAGATATATCAAGCCAGAGAAACCAAGTGCAGTGATGCTCTACTCTCTTGGAGGGAATCAGGTATATCCTGAAGGAGGATCTTTAGCTATCAGTCTCGACGTCCCACTGGTGCTCGGAACTCCGTGTATAGATATATTATACTCACTTGTAAGGGAGGAATGGTGTAACACACTTGTTTGATTCACTTCTGAGAATGCGAGCTGCCACGATAGAGCCACGTCAATTTTTCTCTTCTTCGCCCCTGGCCAATCGAGGACTCTCACACTCCTCCAACATATCGTGGCCATAATGAATGAAAATGCCCCTCGAAGATGTAGAAAAACAATGGAAATAGAAATTGCCCCACTCTGATAATTGTCAATAAGAAAATAATCTGAGGCTTTTCAACATTTCTACTCAACCCAGTTAACCCCAAATTATTGGAAGGCTTGTAACCAATAAATCCCCATCCAATTACGTAATTCAGGCAGATTGTACATTGTCCGAATGGAAACCAGGTCATTGACAGAGTTTCGAACCTTTTTGATGGTCCAAAACACCGGAAATAAACGATATGGTCGCTCAAGATCCAAGCAGGTGTATTAGGGTCGACAGACCAGCGAGAGATGCAACCTGTCGCAATAAAATTCCTTGGAGGCTACCTGCTGGGGTTCCTGCACAGGACATGTAAGCATCATCCGAAGAGGAAGGCCTCACCTTCAGAACGGTTATAGTCCCTTGCACACCTCTCATCGAGCGGTATTATAATCGTAGGATAGGTAGCAGAAAGAAGGAAAGGAAGAAGAGGATCGAAGGAGGAACTACCTGGAGAATGAGCTCGCGAATCCACCACATTGACACTGAGAATAGTTTGCTATTATGGCTCTTCTCATTCTCGCCAGTTAAAGAACTCATGGTGCGTTGGAGTGTCCTTAAGAGATCTAGAAATGATCTCAACAAAGTTGTCGTTCCCCTCGCCCTGTCCCTTAAAGACCTGCTGACCGTTTTGCCGATCCTATACTCGTCCGATCACACACTGTCTGTGACACACGCGTTCTTCGCACCCAATTGTGTGCCCAATGCCAACCAAGCTAACCGAGCCAACCGAATGGGGAGAAGAACAAAAAGTGACCTGGTTAAGTGCGGAAAAGAAGTGACCAAATGGGGTATTTAATTATTGGCTATTGTTCAATCTCCCTCGTGTCATTTAGCCAACGACTTCATCACCAGGTAGGAATCTGATGGCAACAATTTCACGTATACTTAACGCTGGAACGCTGGACCGGAATTTTTGCCATCCCATTTGATTACAACGAGACCCTGACGTGTGAAATTTTTTTCGAGATACATTAATTTCTAAATGAATGTTCAATTCACTTATCGTCAATTCAAATCGGTTGCTTAGAGTCTTTCGTAACGATTTCACGTGTTTATAGATGAGGCAGTATAGGTTATCATATCAGAGTATCACAGAAATATCTCAGCTGGGTCAAACGCGGAACCATGTGTGGTGTTAATAAGAGCATGGTTAGCCATGGTTAGCGACGAATTCGACGGCTTTGAAAAATCTGGAGGCAACCGTATAGTTACTTTTTAATTACCCAAAAATGGTAATTTGGCTAATCTGTATGAAGAGTTTTTCATTAATATATCGAACCATAACTTGGTTAAATATAACAAATTTTTCTTTTAATTGCATCAATTTTATTTTACTCAAAAAACTAACTATCATCTCAGTGCATATATTCGACTGACAGCTTCGCATTTTTCTTGATCTTTCTTGAAAAAATATAAAGAGCTAATGGTCTCTGTATCTTGATTGAATTATTTGAAAAGCTTAGTTAAATGGTCCGATGTTCTTAGGGGTCATAAATTTCGAGATTCTAGATGGGGGAGAAATGCTCCATGAAAGTTCGATCTTTCCGTCTCGATTGTGCAAAAGGGTCCGTTCCGTGTTTCGTTCTCTTCGGCGTCTCGTGGCGTCAGGCGAATGGCGTGCTATAGCAGTTCAAGGGACCCCTGAAGCGATCCCAGAGCCAAAGACAGCAGTTGTATACTCGCCCAAAGAAAAAGGATCTCCTTACGGCATAAGGGTTGCGGGAATCTAACGGGACTTTTTCCTCATGATGCTTACTCCCACGATCCGGGATTAGAATCTCCTTCTTTTTCCCCTCTCCCTATTCAATGCTTTCTGTTAAAATCAGCAGCGCCGGCGTTTACCGTTCTTCGAGTGACATACCAAATTCTCATACAGCAGCAGAAAAGGCTGAAAATAAAAACATTCTCGTAATCCTTAATGATTACAAAAATTTTCGAGCATCACAGCGGGTTGCCTTTGGAAGATAGATCATTAATTAGGCTTATATATACCGCCGGGCAAACATAACTCATTGATTACAGTATATATGTATATTTCAAGCCGTCCTCGATCAATTAAAAAATTGCAGCATTAGTTCTTGATGATTAGAAATAAATTTTTCAAATATTTTAGTCTCGCATGGTAGAAGTAGAAATATTTTTGCAGTTTTATCAGTGCCATCAGCTTTCACTTGATCTGAAAACGGCCATTTATTCATCGTTTGGGGCCATCAATTGTCGATGTTTGTTCACTCCTCGTGGTAAATAATTTTTTAATACGTTGTTAAAATTGTTTTTTCATGCACGAAATTCTTTTCAACGAAATGATTACCATGACAAAAAAAAATATGTATGTACGTGAACGTTGTTCGGTATACGGAGATTATACACCGCCGACAATGCCATTGAAAATAAGATGAGAGAGTAATTTATAAATATGATTTTATGACTGTCTGCAATATTTTAAGTATTGTAGTATAAAAATCTGGAAAATAATATATTTTTTTTTTACGAAAAACTTTCTCTAAAAACTGTATGAGGAATTGAAAAAAAAATAAAAATAAGAAGAAATTTTAAAAAGATGCGACTATTGCAAAATGTTAAATTTGAGATGAGTACAAAATGCCTAAATGTATTATGACTTTGTCTCCTTTGAAACCTGATAGGGTAAAAAAAACTTCAAAAATAATGAAATACAAAAATAAATAATGTACAAAATAAATTTCCGAAGACAAATCTTTGATTCACATAAAAATGTAATGAGACAAATTTTGTTTTGAAGGGTGACATCATGTATGGCTTTATAAGAATAATTATAAATTTTTATAAATTATTATAAAAATTCATTTACCATTTTTTGTTACTATCAGGAAACATCTACCGATCCCACACACACGTATCCGGTTGCATCGTAACATTATATAAAATATTTTCAAAATGTACTGTCTGATTAATTTTTTTGGGACTTGAAGATATGCGATTGGGAGTTTCTTTATAACGTTTATTTTTTTACGCCAAGATCAACCATAATATGCATGCTGATTCAAAATGGCCGACCATTAAACGAATTGCTCCGATTTTGATGAAAATCGGTAACTGGAGCTTCACTTTGACCTCGAAGTTAAAGTTTCGGAAAAAAATAGCAGAGTTAATACGTTCGTCCAAAAAAACAAGAATGATTTGATTTCTATGAAACCTGATACGTGACAGTTATGGAGCTCAATAATTAAAAAATCGGTGTGAAAAATTCGCTGTGGAAATGACCGGCTGAAAAGTGTGAAAGTAATTCGAGTGTGCCAAAATTTAGTATCTGAAGGATTTTGTTGTCATTCGCTTTGATTCCAATGTAAAAACTGAATAATTTTACAAAGATGGAGTGAGGCTGGTAATTCCCAAAACTCCAGATTTTATTGCAATGAGAAGAAGTTTGCTGATTGCGAGTATTTTTGCGAGAATCTACAACAGCTAAGTTCCGCAATCGAATATGAATTGCAACTGACTGGCAATCAAGTTTTATTTCCTCGGAAAGGATATTGAATTTTTTCGTTCGTTGGACGACCGTCGATCGGGGAAATCAAAGTTCCTTTGGATTTGGTCAGCAATGGACATTTTGCTTTACTGCCCCTGCCGTGTATAAATATATGTATAGATTTGGTGGGTGCCATTGCGCGCGTGCGAGTTCCCCGCGATGTTCGTCATTATAGACGGTGACTCAGAGGAGCGAGACGCCTGAAACCAGTTTCGCGAAGCGCAGCGCGCGAATACGACGATGTTGTTTTCTTTTATTTTCCTTTTTTTTTTTTTTTTAACTCTTTTGGACTGCTCGTCGTCTGTATATGCGATGCTGTGCAGGAGCAGAGGGGGTTTTAGATTGTGAGAGAGAGATAGAGTTGGAGCGAGGATATGAGACGAGAGAGTGGAAAGAGGGACGTAGGGGTTATATACCGATCTCAGTGGATTCACGACGAGGTCTATACGAACTTTGTCGAGGAATTCGGTGTATCCACGCTGAATTCTCCCCCCCTCTCTCTCTCTCCCTCTCTCTACACTTTCTTTCTTTCCCTTTTTCCTCTCTGTCTCTTCTCTTGGTCTTTCGATAGAAAGAGATAACCGCGAGTTTGGGAGAATCGTGACGAGATACGCGACGAGAAAATTTTTGTTTTCTGTCGTAATATCGGGCATAAGATAGAGAGAGAGAGAGAGAGAGAGAGGGAGAGAGAGAGAGAGAGGGTGAGAGAGAGAGAGAGAGAGAGAGAGAGAGAGAGAGAGAGAGAGAGAGAGACCACCGAACAGACTCAGTGAACGTGTTCCCTCTCGTGAGAACAATAATTATTGTTCTCTATACATACAAACGTATAGAACTCGCGCGAGGGACCAAAAGCGAGCATATCGCGCGAACGAATCGCCCGCATCTCTCGTATACGCTCTATACATTCAACTTCCACGAATTTATGCTTAAACTATACAGCTCTAAAGTTCTCACTTTTTTATTGCACGTCTGTATGAGGAAAATATGTGTATGATTTTTGTTTTTTTAACATAATTTACGTATGACGTAGAACGAAGATTTCTTCAAATCGAGTGATGAACAATTTAAATGTCTCAAGGACAATTTTTGTTTGTGCTTGAGACATTTTTGTCGGAGAAATTGGATATTTGGCTAATTCGTTTTTATCGCAAAGGAATATAAAAAAAGTAATAATAATTTTTTTTTAAACTCCCGACTGTCCAATAATTAAATGACAAAATTGAATGAAAAAATTTCATTCAAAAAGAGTGAATAGCACATGAAGAATAATGATCGATAAATTATTATAATAATTTCTTCATAATTCTCACTACAGTCAGAAGACATCGACCGGCCTCCAGTCACGGCTACCCAATACTTAAACTGCATTACTCAAACTTTGTGTGGACACACATATTTTATCACAATTTCCCAATTACTTTATGTAAAAGTTTTGCTGAATTAATTTAAATGGATATTTTCATATTACCGAGATGTCTCTTGACTATATGACTTGCCTGGTATTCTCATCATGATCAGTATAATTTTGATTACAATTTTCTCCATTTATTTTGATTTTTATTGAAAAAAAAATTGCTGTTGCAAATGCAGAATTCAGCAGTGTTAAAAAATATATATATTACCCTCAAACAGACTATAAAAATGTGGAACATCGAGTTACAAGAGTTGATCATGACATTTGTATACTTTCACACGTTACCTTAATATTGGTGTCGGTGAAATAAAAATTCTAAATAACAACCAAATGAAATTTACGTGTCGTAAAAATGAAAATAAATGGCTGGGCCACACGTGTCTCTGTAATAATATCGAATTATCTGCATCTCTCTCTTTCTCTCTCTCTTTCTCTTTCGGGACATCGGACATCCGAAGTCCTGGACCGCCCAGCATTCTCTCTTGGCTGCATACAGCAGCGTGTCCATACATACACAGAAACTGCATAGTAACTCGATAGTGCATCGGAATATTTTTACGTCGTGCGAGAGCTTGGCATACCCGAGTGCTTGAGGACTGAAAGGTGGCGCGATGGAGTGAGGTGGGGAGGGGGGAGTCGGCGTATCGATGTCTTTATTAATGGACCGGGCCTGAACCTCGAGACTGGACAACTATACATATACATATATATATATATATATATACTGCACCAAACTGTGTATAGACTGCAAGGTTATAAAGGTGAGCGTATGAGCGTGGACCGTGAACCTCCCGCGGTTGAATTTTTAAAGCATCGATCTCGGCTCGACGTGAAGTCGAAATTTGAATCAAAGCTGATTGGAAGAATTGGCGGTGTTTGCTTTGGCCAAAGTGATCGGAGGGAACGAGCCAAGGAGGAGAGGAGGAACGAAGTAAAATGAAATGAAAAAAATAAAAGAAATGTGACGAAGAAAACGAAAACAGAGAATTGGAATTCACTGATCGTTGATGAATAGACGTTCGTGAAACGTCAGTGTTCGTTTCTCCGCCCCCGAATCGAATTTTTGACAGCCGTAACACGGCCCTCTGCCGAGTTCTTTTGGTACGAGAAAAAAAAAAGGAAGAGGAGAAATAAATATGTTGGTTATTTGTATGGATCACATCGGTGCATGAAAACTATATGGCAAATGTTTTTCAAATTTCTGCCATTTATTGCGGCCAGGCTTCGTATGACTCGAGGATTTTCGTAAGCTCTAGCTCGCAACAGAATTTGCCCGTGCTTGTCGTGAATGGAGGAATTATCCGCTGGGGTGGGTGAAAACGGGACAAAACTTTCATTGGACCAACAATAGACCAGTTTATGGAGTAATTCCAGGTGAGTTGGAACACCCGGGACGGATTGGATAGTTGCATAACTTATTCGGAACACGTTATCGGCAACAACTTTTTTTTTATCTTCTAGATATCTCAGTATAAACAATCATAGAAAAATAACACGCTGGACGCATATCGTTTTCCGAAAAAAAGTTACGGAGGGCGTCTGGTATTTAGCACGAAAAATATCAATCAGGGTTTATGAAAAGCCGTGTCGTATGCGGCTGATTAGTGAAAGACTTGGATGGACTTTGGACGAGTTTTGTTATGCCGCTGTTGATGCAGAAATTGTAGCCGGGATCCAACTCGATTCTCAATGGCATTTCCACTAACGGACTAACACTGTCAAAATTGTTCCTAGTATTAATTTCAAACTAATGGATTCCTGATGATGTCCGGATCTCATAGATTTCTTCAATAGTAAAACTCCGAGGACGAAGCCCAAATAAGAAAAAAAAAATTATATCCATCCACAAGTAGTTTATTAGCCATTTTCTTGTCGCTCTTATCTAACTGGATTTGTAGGAGGATACTCATCTCGGGAGGCATCTGACAAATCTCGATTGACCGAAAATTTCCGGATTAGCTTTGATAAAAAAAAACAGCGCGGAATCCTAGACAGAATCATTTTTATAATGAGGTTTAGGGCACCCGATAAATATTTGTCCGATTATGGTGGATCGAACCAATGATGGTGGAGGCCAACTATAAGACTAGGATCGTGCCCGTAGGTTGTCTTCCTTGGTTGATGAACCATAGAACATTTCTCTACTAGTAATACTAATTACTAGTTCCAATTATTCAATTGTCAAAGTAAACCTAGCTTGATTCAAATCGAATTAAGTAACCGTAAACGTACTAAGATAATTGTACTAAAAATATAATTCAGCCCCGTTTACTTCCATCTGGTCACCGTGCAAATCATTTTTCGCATCATCTCTCCATTTGAACGTAACGATATTTCAAAATGCAGACTTGAGTCTTTCTGAACAGAGAGACGTAAAAGATATTGTATTGGTATTGGCTTATTTGTCGATGTAGAGAGTCTCGAGGAGTGAAAGTTTTTTTTTTTCTTCAAAGGGTGAAAAGTACCAGAAAGACAGACTAATACATTATATAATACCACAGGGCTCGTCCTGTGTATGCGGTGCCTGAAGGTTCACGGTGCATGGATGCAGGAGCGACACACGGTGTTAAAAAGAAGTCGATGCAATTTGATCCTCCCTTTAGTGAGCGTTCTTCACTGACACACCGGGAGTTCCCCGGAAACTTGGTAGTCGTTGTCGACGTGCTCTCTCTTTCTTTCCCTCTCTTCATAGCTGAGACCCTTGACGTGAATGAGGTGACAGGCATTGTCCTACATGTTCACGTGTGTACTCGCGTGCTCCTTGCTGTCTCTCTCTCTCTTTCTCTTTCTCTTTCTTCATCCCGTCTTTTTTCATTCTCTGCTTTGATCGAATACATTATGTGTCGCTCCTGTGTAAAGCGGCACCTTCAATAGTCTTTTCCGTCTTCTTACATTTCGGATCCGAAACTCTCGGCCAGAGAAGCCATAGAGGCCACGGGGTCGACGTGTAAGAAGGAGGATTCAAGGAACGAGAGAGGTGGAGGAGAGAACGTGATGAGCGCCAGAGAGATTTCATCATATGGACAGAAATGTATGCACGTGAGACAGAGAGTGAGAGAGAGAGAGTTTCATCCCGGTGAGTCAGTTCCGTGGCAAGATCTCGCATCCCCATGCTCGATTAAGATCTTCCCTCCTCCTCAGGACTTACAAGCATAACCGCGAGATTCGTTCCCGTTCTTGTCTGGTTCGTCTAGACGATTGTTGACATGCTTGCCGAGAGAATTTCGTAGGAAAAAAATTAATTGATAATGACTATTCGCTGACCACAGAGAATCATTAATCATTGAATTTTGGATTGGGTATTATTTTTTTCAGCAAAAAGGCTTCGAAAACTATTTGCAGAAAAGGTTTGCGAGTCAATGGCAATGTTTATATGGAAAATAATGTGCAGCGAATAGTTTATCATTCGATCGGCATCGAAAACTACGTTGGAGGGGTCATATGTCAATCAACAATAACGATCTTTCGATAGAAATAAACACCAATAAATGTAGTTCAATGGCACACGTTCAGATTATGAACGACTCTGAATCGTCATGCATTAGGCCCCAAACCCAAACGATCATTTGCCAATGACAATGTCTCAATAAAAAATCAACGACATTAAATCGTTATCTAATGGGACCCACATTGATTTTTCCGTATAGCAACAGTCATTCTTGCCCCTTACTTTACTGACTATGATAAATTTAAGAATTCATTGGACGATCGATTGTTCTTTTTGCTATCCGACCAAGCCAACGGTGTGATTTAGATCCTGAAACACGAAAATGGCACCCGCAATCTATCGAGGACGACGGAGAGGATTCTACAAGAGGATATTCGAGAGTCCTCTGACAACATACTGCTGAGACTAGTTTCTACATTGGATGCATAGCTAGTACTGCTATATCTGGTCCAGAGCATGGAGTCACAGCCACAGTATGTGTGCCTCACATCCGAGAGATCATTCGACGGAGCGGCGAGAGGAGCCGGAAGTGCGGGGGAGGGGAGAGAGCTTAATCACCCCCAAACTATCGACCAAATTAATTAACGGGTAGACTAGAGTGTAGACCACGTAATTAAATCTCCTTCAAACGCGGTGGTCTACTAATGAATATTCGTTCGAGCGAATTCTCTCTCGTTGAGAATATATCGCTCGCAAATGCCATGGATAAGACGAAAAATAAAATGCACATTCCACTCCCTCTCTCTCTCTCTCTCTCTCTCTCTTGCGATTCGAACGCGTGCATATCGGATCCCGTCATCTCCCCGAATTTTCCAAGAAACTGGCCGCGAATTCGAGAAGGAAGGCCATTTCGCGGAGGAGCCAAAAGGAAAGAGAAGCAAAGAGTCCAACCGGGAACACTTCTCTTTTTTCTCATTCAAGTTTTGGTGTGGAGTTTAACCGGCTCGTTTGGTTTAGTATACATATTCATGGTTTATACTGTATTTTGGGTGTTTGAGAGAGAATTTATTTCTAACACTCGCCAAACCAACTGCAAACACACACACACACTTATCGCGAATTTTAATATTCGAGAATTGCAAAAAATAGCTACATCACAGCACGATTCATAGATTAATTGCTCGAAAAAATAATAATAACGTTGAAAAATTACCGATCGTTTGTAATATTTGAGGACAAATTCGATCTTTTGTTCCCGCTCATTTATTTTTTATGCCATGTGTATTATGTGTAATGTCCATGTCTATAAAACGTATTTTGGTGCGTGTGTGTGTGCGTGTGTGCTGTCCAGAGCGAGTATAGTTTATCGTGGTTCCTTTTGCATTCTTGGCTTTTGTATAACCTGTTCCAGTCTCATGCGCATGGGGCCTCGCGCAGAACCGGGACTCTCTCGTTTAAAACGCGAGAGCGACGGAAACTGCCCGGGAATAGCGACTAGGAGGCCTTAAAGAGCGCGGACAGTAGGAACCACGAAAGGACACTTCAATCGTTGTATTCTTTATCTCTGCTTCGCACAAAATGAAAATACTTTTTTTTATTTTTTCTCTTCACGTCTGCGTTCAACGCACGAATAGGACGTCACGTCGTGGAACATTTATCGTGCAGCCCAAGTAGACACGAGGGGTGAAAAAAAAATGTGAGATTGAACCATGAGAGAGAGAAAGAGAGAGGGAGAGAGAGAGAGAAAGAGAGAGAGAGAGAGAGGTGCTCCTTTATACATATAAGTCTGTACGTTAGGTACATTTTGTGTAAGAGAGAGACAGAGAGGGGGGGGGGAGAGAGAGAGAGAGTTTCTTTAGGTTGGTAAAGATATTTTGGCAATATTCTGGGCGCCGCGACGCGGGTGGTTTTCCCGTTGCTTTAACAGATGAACACGAACGAGGATGTGCTTGCGCACTATCCCATTGTCGCATCGATGCTTCGGATAACGTCCGCTAGGCAGCGCTGCAAGCGCCATTGTTGTCTCCGCGAGAGGCGTTGGGGGAATGAAATAAAAAAGAGGAACGAGCGATGTATGGCAAAGCAATGGCAACAGAGAGGAGAGTAGAGAAGAGAAGATTTCGAGGAAAAAAAAGAAGGAAAGGAATGAGTGAGAGAGAGAGAGAGCGAGGGAGGGAGAGAGAGAGGATGAAAGAAAGAAGGACATCAGGACGATCACTCGCAAGAGCGTTTTACTGCTCCACCTGCGCTCATAGAGAGCGAGAGAGCTTAGAACTGACGCTAGCGGAATGTTTGATCGGTGCTGGGCTACAATGTGGGAAGCATTTCAGTGTAATACAAATGTGGGGTATTCCACGCCAGATCGGCCACGTATTATTTTAAGAGTTATCACAGTTGCTTATAGAAGAGCAAATGGAAGGAGCCACGTAAAAAATTAATTAAGACTGACCATTTATTTCGATTGAATAAAAGTAGGTACTCACTTTTTTTTTTAACTTTGGCAGGATATTATCGACATTTATCGAGCAATTATCGAATTATCGACGATGGCGTATTCTGAAAATTAAAAAAATTGTCTTCGACGAGAAACTAGCTTTTTTTAAGTGTCAATAAGATAAATGAGAGTGTACGATTCTATAGGAAAACTATTTTCCTCATCTTTGGATTCGATTCATTGAATTCGGTCCTTCATAGGTAACGGAAATGGCTGTTTCAGATATGTCTGGTGAATCTGACGTGAAAGGTCTCATATATTTATACAGGTATAACTGATGCAAAGTGTAAGCACGAGGCTGAAGAGTAGCTGATGTATTTTTTGAGGATATTGGATAAATTTGAAAGGGCGAATTATTGTGTTTATTGTAAAATTAAATATTTTAATATTTTAAGGATTTTAATGGTAGGAATCGACGACTAACTGGAAACGTGTCAATTTCATTATCTTATAATTGTAATTTTGTTGATTTTCTCAGTAGGAAATTAATTATTACTTGTGATTAAATCAATTAAAATCAACTGACCGATCGTTATTTTTATTACGAAGCATGTGGGGCAGAAGTTTGAATAAACTTTTTTTTTCATGATCGAGAAAAGTTTTTTTAACATTTTTTATTCGTGATAAAGATGTAGTTTTTCCTTACACCTATTTAATAAGAAAATAATAACATTGATAGGCGCTTGAAGAGAGAAAAAAGATAGAGAAGATGGATAAGGAAGAGGTGGATAAGTATAGTTGGGAGAGGTTGGGAGAAAAACAATTGTTTCGTACATACATGGTCAGATCTCGGAGAGTTTGGATCTGACGAAAATTGAGATTCACATCGAGTGTTGTGAATTCTTGCATCACAACAAAATATTTGCTTTCGAGAGAATGGTCCTTGTGTTTGTATAGGTGCACGAGAGTGGGATATCGAGGGTTTTCAGCAGCTCTCTCTGTGGGTCTCTCTGGTCCACCGACGTCGCTTCATCTCTTTTCACCGTACCGTCTGTGAGCGTATACTTCTTCTTCTTCTTCTTATCCTTCTTCTTCTCCTCCTTCCTCTCGGCGTGAATCTTTCATCTCCGGTCGGCTTTTTACTGTGCCCTTTCTTCTCTTTCCAATCGTTGCTCTTCTCTTCTTTTCTCTCCTCTTTGCTATACTGGCGTTTCTGAAAACATTCGCCCCAAAACAACACGTGGTCGCAAAGAATTATTATACGAGCTTCCCGACAAGAGCCAATCCCTTTTTATTTTGCCATGGTTGTAACCACGTGTAAATTGCACTTGTACAAATACGTTTGTACGAAGATCTCCAAAAATTATCTGGCCTACGTTGATATGTCTACCAGATGACATAAAAACTTTTTTACCCAAAATAAATGTTTAAATATTTTTTCTATCCATCAGTGTTTATATGTAAATGTGAAAAACTATTTTTAATATAAAAAATAAAAAGATTTTTATTGATAATGTAATCATTAAAAAAATGTGTGTCTCGAAAAGTAAACGAAAATCTTATTTCATATGTAACATTTTCTGTCGATGAATCAAGGTAGGAAAAAAATAATGAAATATTTTCTAACAATTATAAACTGTACACTTAATTGCAGCATAAATATAAAATGTTCAAAAAAATCATTACTTTTTCACACAAGAAAAATATTTTGGGTTCTTGGAAACAATAAGTGATCAATTTATTTTTTCAGCAAACTAAAAATTCTTTTCAAGCTCTCATCAGTGCATGATAAACTTAATTATCTGCCCAAGAATACGTTCGTCGTTAAAATTAATTCTTCTTTTAATATATTTTATCCTTTTTTCCGCTCAACTCTAAGCTGTTACTGTTCCGCGCGTCCTTAGCTTTGAACACGTGCGTACAGTGCGTAAGTATAAAAGTGCAATACAATAATATCGCACACCCCGTCGATCGCTCCCCGAGACTTTTTACCGAATGGCCACATGTGAAAAAGCGCATTGATTCGTAATTCGTCGCTGCCATTCACATACACACACACACACACACACAAACACAGTTTTATTGAACACATTGGTTGCTCAGATTTCTCCGCAAATCGCATTAAAGGCAACATGTAATTTTTTTCACTTCACGTGGCCACACCACCATCCAAGAGCAACCTGTAATCTTTTTTTTTTCATTCTTTTTTCACTTCACACTCCCCACAACACGGGAGGGCGGCGATTTAGCTGGCGGCGGGTGCTCCAGATGAAAAGGACGAAAGAGTTGGAGCTCTCGTCTGAATGCGAACCAGCCGAGATATTGGAAACTCGTGCTAACAGTCCCTTTTTCCGATCGTTCACACTCTACGAATGTACATAAATAAAAAATAAAGGAATTAAAGGAGAGGAAAACACATAGGGTTACCAGGAGAGTTGACACACCAGAATAGATGGAATGGCTGCATTTTTTTTTTTTAACAATTTGATTTCTGAGAACGATTGATCGACCGGAAATGATGCCATGGAAAAAATACGATGGGTAGGTCCATTTTTAATAGGGAATACTGGAAATATTTGAATATTGGTTCGACCCAATATATATACAACGCATCAGTGGGGTAGGCGTTGAGGCCCTAGGGTTGTGCGTGTAGAGTTTTGGGAAGGGCGTTGGGTTCTTAGAAAATGGAGCTAGAGCGAACCATCAGTACTAGAACAAAATCATCAGCTTCGAGAGCAGATTAGTGTTGTCGCGATGTCATAACGAATTTTACAAATAAAATTTGTTGTCCTATTACATGGTTGAGCGGTCACTATATCAATACATACTTTCTGCTACGATAGCAAAATAAGTATCTGCAACTCGAAAGAAAAAGATTCTCAGTGCGAGAATCACATTTTTAGGAAAATGTCATGTATAAAATTGTCTAAATCGTTCGTCACTTTTGATTTTTTTCTTTATTCAAAAATTACTGTGAAAAATAAAAAATAAATATTTCTTGACTGTTGACCCTAAATGTACTGATAATCGTTTTTCCCCTAGGGCGTCCTAGAGCCCCTACGGTTGTGCGTGTAGAATTATGGGAAGGGCGTTGGGTACTTAGAAAATGGAATTAGAGCGAACCATCAGTATTGGTACTCGAACAAAATCATCGGCTTGGAGAGCAGATCAGTGTTGTCGCGATGTCATAACGAATTTTACAAATAAAATTTGTTGTCGTATTACATGGTTTAGCTGTCACTATGTCAATACATACTTTCTGCTGCGATAGCAAAATACGTGTCTGCAACTCGAAAGAAAAATATTCTCAGTGCGAGAATCACATTTTTAGGAAAATGTCATGTATAAAATTGTCTAAATCGTTCGTCACTTTTGATTTTTTTCTTTATTCAAAAATTACTGTGAAAAATAAAAAATAAATATTTCTTGACTGTTGACCCTAAATGTACTGATAATCGTTTTTCCCCTAGGGCGTCCTAGAGCCCCTACGGTTGTGCGTGTAGAATTATGGGAAGGGCGTTGGGTACTTAGAAAATGGAGTTAGAGCGAACCATCAGTATTGGTACTCGAACAAAATCATCTGCTTGGAGAGCAGATCAGTGTTGTCGCGATGTCATAACGAATTTCACAAATAAAATTTGTTGTCGTATTACATGGTTTAGCTGTCACTATGTCAATACATACTTTCTGCTGCGATAGCAAAATACGTGTCTGCAACTCGAAAGAAAAATATTCTCAGTGCGAGAATCACATTTTTAGGAAAATATCAGGTATAAAATTCGCTAAATCGTTCGTCACTTTTGAAATGTTTCTTTATTCAAGAATTACTGTGAAAAATAAAAAATAAATATTTCTTGTCTGTTGACCCTAAATGTACTGATAATCGTATTTTTTTTTTCATGACTCGCATATTGTGACGGACGAGCCAAATTGAACACGGATGTCGTGTATTTAAAGGGATTAACGGTTGGGTTGTATTCACGGTATAAATTCTCCATCGGAAAACGTCAGTACGTCGACGCCGAGACAGTTGGCACGTATCTGTATTTCGTTTGGAGTTTTTATGTGGTATAGAGCTGTAATTTAATACAAATCACGTACGGGAAAGAAATGCAAAAATACCTTCTGAAAGATATCTCGGCATGGGGTAGAATAAAAGTTTATTGCATTTCCCGAATTTCACATTTCATTAATGCAAGGTGGTGAGGAATTTTGTATACAATGTATACAAAATGGTAAAATGTATGGCTTGTATATGGAAAATTAAAAATATATATATTTATCGAGTATATATACATATATCTGGCCAAAGTATAACAAATATAGTTGGAATATATTATTTTTTTGCCGCTCTTATATTTTACATATTTTTCATATATACACAATTTATTCCCATGGAGGATATTATGGGATACATAGAGATTTGGGTAGATTTGTGTTCTCGTAGAGATTTAAATGCGCTCCAAAAAACCTACTATTGATCAATAAAAAGTATCCCATCAATCCTGGACTTATCCCTATTCGGTCTTATATATATATATATTATATATTATATACTATATACTATATATAACAGTATATATATTCTTTATTACAATACGCATATACAGCGAAATTTCCGTAGGCAATGAGCAGCACACACACATATGTATGTACGTGTTTGAGTGTGTGGCACATCCGAATCTCCGATTACAAAAAATGAATTACAGGAGAACTTTATATGCAGTTCGTCCCGCGCCAGCCAAGACCGGAAGTAAATATTAGTCTTCGTGCTGCTCTCCGGCGGTACGACGAGTTTTCTCACAGTCTCTAGTTTACGTTGCATTTTTTTCGCCCTCAGCGTCTATACTGTTGCTATATACCGCGAAAGGTACGACAATGGCCACGATTGTCCGGAAGAGTACGTGCATGTATATGGGTGAGCAAAACTCCCATGCGCTCTATTCACGATCCGTATATTTGCCGGAATCAAGAACAATTTTTTTTTCATTCTTTCCTCTCGGCCAAATTTAATAATGTCCCAAAGTGCCGATTTTAAATGGACCATTCAGCTAATTTCGGCTCATTCGGAAGGTTTTGAAAAGGCTAACAAAAAATTAGAAAATTATTATATGTTCGATCAGAATATTCTCGTTTTTGTCGCCGTTTGAGCCCTTTAGAATATCGGCCAAATCGATTCTCAAAGAATGACGTATTTCCAAAAATCTATGTCTCGACTTTACGATGGCTAGAAAAAGGGGGAAAAATGGTAATCTAATGAGTTATATATAAATGGCGTTTCAAAGCTTGAATAACTTTGTAGAAAATAAGTTTGAATTCCACGTTATGAATATACACCTTGTGGAATTGCAACGCGATCGATAAACAAAGTTATAATGATTTTTCCAAACTAACATAATTTAAATTTCGAAATGCAAACGAAATATTGTATTTTTTTTTTAATTTCATTTAACTACACAACTCTATATTGAAATTTGTTTTTGATGATAACGAAGCTGATACCCATTTTGTCGAAAACTCTCAAATGTCCACTACAAATGAGTCTTTGGGAGTTTGTTGGAGAAAAAAAAAAAGTTCAATAAATAAATATTGCTTTACTGCGTAACCACGAGAGCGCAGTGTAGGGTTCATATATCCATTGTCAGAAAAATTATGCTCGGCATAAATTTCAAGCCTGAAATATACGACCGGACTAACAACCCTGTGTACTGTCTATGCTAGTGTAGATACATAAAAGAACGCTGCGCAAGATATTTTGTGGAAACACGAATTTCGTGAAATTTTCTCGAGGTGTTCTGCTCGAGCATGTCCCACCAAATGTAGTAGAGGTCTGAGGCAGAACACTGAAAAGAAAAAAAAAACGAGCGATGACTATATATATGTACAAGGTAGGAAAAAATAGCTTGAAAGAGAGGCAGAGAGGTAAAGTAGAAAAAAAAAAAAAAAATAATAGGTCCGTAGAAAAAACCAAGTGGAGAGCTTTCTTGACCATCCTCAGCTTGGGGTGAATTGATCTCAAGTCTTGCTTGGTAAAAAGGGGGTGGAAGCAGCAGGTCCGACACTCACAGGTAAATCGTACAGTAAAAATCATACAAAATATATATTTTTGTTCGACTAATTATCCTTACAATTCTGCTAAAATCATAATATTATAATAATGAAAAAGTATGCATTTTGAAAGACGAAAAATAAGATTCTCAAATTATTCTTAGTTATTTACTCGATTTTTTTTCTTAACGACAATAATTGTCGACACATGGTTTTTATTTAAATTCTAATAGGATACTAAAATTATTTAATTACTAATGATAATATTTACTACAAATTATTTTTAATCACCTATTGGAAGAATTTTTTTTGCCATCAAAATAATTTTCTATTGAAGGACAGGTGATGCCAATGACTGTATTATTATTGTATCTCGTTTATTTTCAGCTCGTTCAAACGTTCCTTCATGGATCGCCCGAGGGAAAGAGCGAGCACAGGAATTCGTGGAAGTGAAGATTTATTTTTCTGAAGAGACTCTAATGGCGCGCCCCGACCAAGAAACGCGCCCCCGTGTCTTCCTAAAGTAGCTGAGTTACGACCTTGTAAGGGAGGCTTCCCTCCTCCTCGTCGTTGAGACGCCCGAAAGCCCATTTTCTCGCATCCTCTTCTTTCTCTCTCCTTGTTCACTTCGAATTATCGCGTTCGCACTCGTCGCCCAATTGCCAGTGTAACGCAGGTGCGATACTTTTGGGGGTGAAAAATTCATCTGTCTCATTGTAACAAATTTTATTCCAGTCAGAGAAAAAATTGTCTTTTCAACCTGACAAAAAAGAGCTCGAAATAAAGAAAATTATTCATCAAAATAATAATTACACGTCAATCAAAATGAAAATATAGGACATTAAATTATTTTAATGAAAATAAAACCTTCGTTAGCTGTTGCCACTAAACATTTTTTAAGCTTTTAAATTCAATAAGCTCATATTCCTACGCTATCATGAGGATACAAATTAATTTTTCTAATTATACCATTGATGATATTAAAACTGAAAAAAAATAGAAATCCTTCGAATTCTTTCTTGGAATTTGACGTAACTCACGTATTTCGATTATTATTATTATTATTATTATACTTCGTCCCATTGCACGACGGTTTTTGTTATTTTTATTTTTATATTGCGCCACGATTAATCATAGTTAAATTTAGAAGAAAAAAAAATTGTAAAAATATCCAAATGAAGAATTTACTCAACGAAGAGAGACAATAATAAATCTCGGTCAAAAGTGGCTATGATCGAGAATTGTGTGTATGACGCACAACGCGCGTGTCAAAGCGTGGGAAAGATGGACGTTTAAAGCCACCCGATTCGTATAATTTTCAAACGTCAGTGAGGGAAAAATGAAGAAAACCGGTTTCCCGCAAAACACACTCGTCAGCCATCAGAGAGAGATAGAGAGAGCCACACAGAATGTTGATGCTTTGTAGATATTATTTCGTGGCTCCTTCTTCGAGGATCCTTCGGACGAGCCCATCAAACGTGTACACTTTTTTTTTTTCATTTGTGTGCGCTTACGTTGTGATGTATCCGAGCTCTGCGCGTCTGTACTTATATATATATATATATCTATATATGGGGCATTTCATACCAAATCGACAGAGATTTTTCCCATATTTAATTTCTTTTTCCCATTTCCGTATGTCGTTGCATCAACACACAAAAGACTCACTAAAAAAAAACAATTTGGTCTCGTTACCAGCTCTGTTTTCGATAAACACTGCCAGCTGTTGTCAATAGTTCTCAAATTTTTACAGCATAGTTACTTTGTTGGAAAATAACATTTTTTAATCCTTCCCAGACGATGGGCATGATCCTAGTATAGTTGCTACAAAAAAAATACATTCTTTAAACTCTGAAATCGTTCATTTTTTTTTTATATCTAAGAATTAGATGAAGTTTGTAATATATATATATATATATGTATTAAATTAGTGACTATTTTATTAGAATATCACAATGATTTTTTTTTAAGGTGCCAATTATTCTCACCCTCTTTTTTCTTTGGGGTTGGAAATCATTTCATTCATGTAATTTTGAATGTACATATGCAGCGTATATTTTTAGTTTCCCAACAACATGTCAAATACAAATAGAAAATAGAAAATCCCAAATAGTGGGATTCACGATCCTATCGAGTTGACCTGAAATGTCCCTTATATATATATATATATTGAATGGAGGAGGAAAAATCAACGTTTTCGGAAAAGTCCTTGAACGCAACAGAGAACGACGAAACGATGAAAGAGTGAGTAAGATGAGAAAGAACGAGAGAGAGAAAAAGAAATGAAAAAAAAGAGAGAGATAGTCCTATCGTAGCTGGCAGCATCCAAGGGGGTGAAAACCTGTTGCAAAACCTTCCCTTTCTACCTTCATCTACAGCAGTGGCATCGTTCGCTCCGCACACTTTGGCTCATCACTCTGCTTCCCTCTTCTAACCCCCCTTCCTCATCGCCTAACTTTGCTCCTCATATATATATATATATATTTATATCCTTCGCTCTCTGTCGCCGTTAATCCTTAATCCGTAAGAAAAACTTTTATCCTACACGCTCTTAAAGTTTGGGAAAATAAGAATATTCGTCCCGACATACATATATATATAATGGAATATATAGAATATTATATATATATACATATATATATGTATGGCGGGATGAATATTCTTATATATATATATATATATATATATATATATAGTTACGATGGAATGTAAGTTGAGGCAGTTATAGAGCAGTCGGATAATTGCTGATCCGAAGATGAGTGTGAGACAACGAACTCAGAGGAACGCGAGAGAGAAGAAAAACTCGTATATCGATACGCAGTTATACACACGCGACTGAACGATAAAGCGAAAGGAGAGAGAAAGCGAAAGAGAGAGAGAGAGTCATGTTTACGAGCAATGATTATACACCTCGTGTAGAGATAGTAAGAAATTCTTATTAATAACTGAAATCGGAATGGATCAGCTCTGTTCTGATCAGAGCTCTTTCTCTCTCTTTCTCTATGTTACGAATCGATTTTTCGTTCTTTTCGTTTTTTTGTTTGTTATATACTCAATTGAGTGGCGAAATGCACTGCGTGATTCGCGTGTGTTACGTTTATATATATATATATTTTTTTTTTTGTGGCTCACAATTATATGATCGATCACAAATAATACTCAATGCATTCTCGTTTCTCCTGTCTCTCGTGTGTACCAATGTACAACTTATAAATCATGATGGTGCTATTTATTGGACCGTTCGATATTTCTACGAATACGTTTCAAGCCATTTTACAAATGATACTGAAATTAAATGCAATTTGTTACTTCTGAAAAAAAAAAAAAAACATGGATCGCAAATGTTTTTTTACTCTGCCATGCAGTTTACTAGAGTTAATGATAATACTTTTTGCATATAATTATCGTGATTTTGGGAAATAATATTCGGAATCATATTGATCTTGGTCAATTGCCGATACTACCTAAAGGTCCGATATATTTATTTATTGATATTGATTGAATTGAATTGACGGTTTTGATTATTATTGTTTCAAAGTTTTTGATAAAGGGTACCGCACATATTACATATTTATCTACAAATGAGAATTTTTATTTATTCACTAAACGTAATTGATGAGTATTATTTTGAAAAATAGTTAAATATATGCCTATTTGTTACGTTGTCATATGTAAAAATTCCTTTTTGTAATTCCTCTATTTCTAAAAAAACCGCCTCCTCAAAAAGTGAATGAAGATTATTATCTATCTATATGTATTCTATTATATAATATAATACGACGCTTGGAGAGATATACTATATAGATAATTTTTTTCTTACAAAGCTTCTAATTGAATTGACGTTTTTGATTATTATTTTTTCAAAGTTTTTGATAAAGAGTACCGCACATATTACTTATTTATCTGCAAATGTGAATTTTTATTTATTCACTAAACGTAATTCATGAGTATTATTTTGAAAAATAGTTAAATATATGCCTATTTGTTACGTTGTCATATGTAAAAATTCCTTTTTGTAATTCCTCTATTTCTAAAAAAACCGCCTCCTCAAAAAGTGAATGAAGATTATTATCTATCTGTATGTATTCTATTATATAATATAATACCACGCTTGGAGAGATATACTATATATATAATTTTTTTCTTCAACGTCTCAGCGTTGTTCTCGATGAAAAACGTGAAATCGCGTATACACGCAACGCATTATCGGATTCGAGGAAAGCAATTAAGCTTTCACTTGATTTATTTCGGGCATAAATAATTTGGTGAAGTAGTAATTATCGTCCCCGGGTGCTGCTCCTCTCTGCGCTGCTCCTCTGCCGACGACGCCGACGCCTCTCCGTGTCTTTCTCTCTTTCTCTGCAATTCCTAGAGATCGAGAACGAGAATGAGAAAGAGAAACGAGATATATATATATATAGTTATATATGGGGATCTATCTCTCTTCCCTTCCAAGATGAAAGCACCCCGAGCGCTTCAGCATGGGCTAGCCAAACTTCCCGTGAAGCGATAAATTTCAGAAACAATAGGAAACTCTGCCGCTAGACAATAGAAGAAATATACTGCGCGCCATCTATACTCTGTAGCAGCAGAAGAGCTAACACCGCCATTGCGGGCCACTCTTGGTGTACCAGCGAAAATGTCCTTTCGTGCTTATGAACTTGACTCGATTTTTTTCTTTTACCATTTTCTTTCCTTTTTTCTCGTATTTTTTTACTGCTAGAGCGAAAAAAATAAACTCGTTTATCGTATGAAAATGTACCAGGACAAATGGTAAAATTGTCATCAATAAAAACTCAACTCCGCCTTAACGATAATTCCAAATCTTATTCTCAGAACTTATTCTCCGTTCTGGCTGATCATATAATTAAAAAAAAAAAAATATACTATTTCTATATACAAAATAATACGGAAGAAATGCGTGTAGTTTTCGTGATGGATAAATTTGGAGCTTGTAAGATATATGAAATAGAAATCTGACGTCTATACGTGAGATCAAATGGAATGTATATACGGAATTCTTAATTTTTCGGGTATTCATAATAATTGGAAATGTCTGTTGGACGTCAATCAACGTCACTCGTCTGCTGGAGCTACACACAAGTCCGTCCTTCTCGATCCACCCTCGAGGATTCATGTTCGTGTTATATATATCTCGTCGTGTGAGTGCAAAGACGCTTTCGTGCACACGCAATAAGAAAAACGACCGAGAAATTGTCCATCTTAGCCGAGTTCATGTTATATACATAGATATATAAATTATTATATCGTGCTCTAGGTAATAATTAAGTATGCATTCAGTGGCTGGCAGTTTAATACACAATCAAATAGTTTTCCTTCTATGTAATGTTTATCTCTATTTGAAAAAAAAAATAAGGGATAAAAATGCCAAAGTCATATCGCCATAGATATTTTGTTTTCGGTTATTGTCGAACTTTTTTTTTATTCGGACCAGAGTTCTGCTGGCTAGTCGAACACACTTAATCTGCTGTCTCGTATAGCCTGGAAAGAACGAACGTAGGCGTGCCTGGCTGATGCATTCGCGAAGGCAAAAATTTTAGGAGGGCCGAAGTCGACCTCAGCATCTCTCTGTCCTGCCGCTGTGCCATAATGACGAAAAGACTCAAGATTTTCGTTGCGGTAATTATTTTCCCCGAAAACTCGCATTTTTCGCGGTGAAACAACTGACGGGTAAAATCGCACTACTCCATCATCATCTCGAGGATTTTCCTCTTCGAAACTCGATACGCCCATAGGATCGATTACCATAAATTCTTCAATTTTTTAATTTTCATCTTTTTGGAAAATTTTTAGTGATGCACTATTTGAAAGACGTTGTTTGGATAATCTCATCATTATACAATTCAAAATGCCAATCGAATTATTATCGACATGTTAAATATTGTAATAACGGCCAATAAAGTGAGAGTGGGGCAAAATGGGCACTTTTGATAAAACTTGGAATATTTTAGAAAAATAGTTTTTTGCCAGTTTCCGTAATTTCTCGAATTTTATGTTTACTGGATTTCTTCTAACTGTATTCATGTACTATCATGTGGATTCTAAAAGATCTCCTAATAAGCCACTCGAAGTAAGAGAAGTTTAACAATATTCATCGTCGTTACTCGTCTCGCACCGTCTTCCTATTGCCAGCAATTGATAAAAAAAAATAATCCAACAACTCGCAAAAAGGGTTCGACAATACCGAAGAGACTGGAAGGATGATCCATGTATATTTTGCAAATGATTGTATTCAGAGTCTAGCGAGATCCGATGAGTCATTTTATAGCTGTGATTTCTGTCATAAGAATTGAGTCGAAGTTTAGCCGTGGATTTTTTTTTAAGTTAAATTCTGAAAAAGCTCGGTTGAAAGTCGTCGCTTAAACACGAAATAAGAAAATACTTTATGGCCCTTCCATTTCGATTTCGATTTTGCCTCACCTATACGTTTTGGCCCTGGGTTCCCTCAGTACAGTCCAAAAAATTCAATAAACACACAGAATTATGCTGCAAAGACGTACATTTTTTTTCGAAAAATAAAATAAATTAAAAATGAAATCTGTTTCTGTTTTTTTTTTCGCATTTTTCATGCTGAGAAACCATACATCAAATACACCGAAAACAATTTTTCCACAAAATCCGAATTTTTGTCGAAGGTGTTCATTTTGCCCCACCCACCCGTTATGCTCTGCTCTCCTCAATTTTTTTCGAATTGGTTATGCTTCGAACACATTTAAGGGTTTGCTATACCACCACGTCAATACACTGAGGGCTCGATCGATGTAGTCATCAGCACCAATTTGAATGAAAATTTAAATGAAAACTGCACGTTTGAAGGAAAGCTTGAACTAAAACTTGAGTAAATATGTATTCTTAATTGAGGCTCATTGCTGAGCTGGAACTTAATTTTAAACTGGGCAGATGCATTGAAATAAAAACCTAAATACTTGAACAAGTACCAGCTTAATTTTTTTTCAATATACAGCTTCGGTTAACAGTTAAATTCAGACTTGAGTAATACTTATTTTAATTTATAAGTTTCAACTCAAGTATATACAAAGGATTCTCAATACATTGATAAATGCTTAAACCAGCATGCCGTAAATATTTTTCGTTATCAGATCGGTTAAGAAGTTATCGAAAAAAAAGTTTTATTTTCTAATCCGTAATTTAATTAGAAAAAACTGCGTATCAACTAAGTTAGCGTTGGTATATCGAAATTCCGTTATAAAAAAAATATATTTTTCAAAGCCACAAAATCGAAGTGCTTATTTTAACTATAGGCTCGTCATGGTTTATTGCCAAAAGGAAAACGTCCTAGAGAAGAATCAAATCACCCAAATATGAACAGGAAATTGGACAAAATTAAATAATCTGGAGGGGGTCAGGGGTCGAGCGTCCGATAAGATGCCATCAGGCATTGCTATATAGTATACGCATGCACCTGCGTAGCAAGAGAAAAGAAAGGAACACCCACACACATAGATCGTCAAAGATATAATACCCGAGTAGAAGGATGTAGATATATATATATATGTATTGTCCGGACAGAGACATCCGCGTGGCTAACCAGACAGAAACCCGAAGTGACCCTCCGGGTCAATTATTCGGCGCCGAAGTGTGACAAAGCACACGCCATAGCAATAGAAAACCGCTCTCCGTCCTATTAAAAAGAGGTCGAATTCTTACCCAATACCCGATCGAAATTACTAAATTTTTTCAAGCTCCCCTAATTTTCACAATTTTTTGTGTATACCTTCAGCTTTATTGGTCGTTCCATGGTTAACAAACATATATTGCACTTGTTTGCATATATCGGCGGGCTAATTGGATAAATACGAGGAACAGTAAATCCGAAGGATATGGGAAGATGCAATAAACCCCAGACAGATCACCACATATTAGTATTTAGTATGCACATGTTTATTTACTGCTGAAAATCAAAAGGGCGTATCGTAATATTATTTTACCTGGTAAATTCTATGGAATACATCGATCTGAAGTTTAGCTGCTGATACATATACAATATATATATATATATATATATACTATATGTATAGACCTGAATTCCTATGAGAAGGAATATAACGTTTTTTTATAGCCATTATTCCTCGTTACCGTGATGCGTGATGCAGCCAGTAATAAATTACCTCAATTCAGAAACAGGTTTATTTATTGATAGTGTGCTCGAATCATTCTTGCTTGTCTGGGATTTTTTTTTCACGGGAGAAGCCAGTCGTGAAGACTTTACTTCGCGAATCATGTGTGTATGTGTGCTGCACCATTCAAGAGCATCAGAAATCGAGACGTGATGCCGCCTCGTTTCCTCTTGTAAATAAAGTAATTAGCCGAAACCCCAATCGAAGAAAAAAAAAATTAAAGAGAAACGACACACCGAATGATGAATTTCTCATTGGACTTTGTTTGACCGAATTTTATTGCAATTCTGCGAAGATTTTTTCGTTTCGTCGGAACAAAACTATTATAATTATCGGACGATAATTACCAGCAGTCTGGTGGAAATTTTCGAATAAATCATCGTTCGATATCATCGTTACAATAATGAGGTTATGTCGAGAGGGTATTTATATTGGGCCACGATAAAACAGATATATGGAATCCAAGCGGAATACAATTTTATAATTAATTTAAAAAAAAATGTTGAATCATAATTTTTTTTAAATAACGATGGTAAGATATAATTTTCAACATATGATGATTCGTTACGACGCATCATCGTGTGGTTGCAATTGTTCATTATAATAAATGATGATTCTAGTTGAAAATTTTTATTTATTTCGGGATTTGTTACTTTGCCGCTAGCAGGGCTGGTAAAAGGGGCCTAACTGATAACCAGGAAATTATCCCGGCGGGGATTGAGGCCCACTTTTCATTTCTACCATGGTGGCAAAAAGTTTATTGCCAACACTTGCAATCATTAATTTTATTATCCCGATTTTGTTATTATTAAAGTCATAAATGAATTGAAGAAACAGCTGGACCCACCAAGATCATTTGTCGGCCAAACTTTTGTTCTCTTTTTATTCCACGTTTTTTGGAATTTTAAATTCATCTCTCTATAAATATATCGATCCCATAGACACTAGGACCACATATAACAGCCTTTCCACCCCCCATCATTAGTTCCGGGTTATCCTCCTGTTTCTCTATATTCTCTCATTTTACGGAGTTACTCATTCTTGGGATGCTCCTTCCAAGATTCTCCTCGTGCCGATCTAATAAGTAATGTAATAACGAGATATATAGCGCAGGGGGAAGATTTGAGTCTAACCGACCGAGGGTTAGAGAATCATGGGACGATATCTTGCCGTCTGTACCAAGGTCTGTACTTAGCATATACATGGTGTCTAAAAATCCAGCAGAATAAAAAAGCAACGATCATAAACCTTACATTGGATTTTTTTTTTTTTATCACAAATCATTAAACTTCCTATAATTTTACAAAACTCCATCATTTGTTGGTCCCTGATCAACGTTGTGTGCAAAGTTATATAAAATCGTCAATACTAATTGATAATTATAATCAGAATGAAGTATTATTTTTATGTTTTTTAGCATTATTAGTTCATTACATTTTTTTCCTACATTATTCTACGAATTCTTCTTGTTGATCGAAAAAATTCGATCACTCAGTATGTATAATAACTCATATTTTATTATTGTTGGTCCCTGATCAACGTTGTGTGCAAAGTTATATAAAATCGTTAATACTAATTGATAATTATAATCAGAATGAAGTAATACTTTTATGTTTTTTAGCATTATGAGTTCATTAAATTTGTTTCGTACATTATTCTACGAATTCTTCTTGTTGATCGAAAAAATTCGATCACTCAGTATGTGTAATAACTCATATTTTATTATTGGTGGTCCCTGATCAACGTTGTGTGCAAAGTTATATAAAATCGTCAATACTAATTGATAATTATAATGAGAATGAAGTAATATTTTTATGGTTTTTAGCATTATGAGTTCATTAAACTTCTTTCCTACATTATTCTACGAATTCTTCTTGTTGATCGAAAAAAATCGATCACTCAGTATGTATAATAACTCATATTTTTCATATTCCTCGATCTCGCTTTCTGCACATCCCAGCCTGGACGCAGCATCTTCCTTTTTTACTTTTACATCGCTACGAACTCCCCCGCGCGCTCTCGCTCGCGCGAGATATTCTCTCATTACTCGGTCGAGTAACGACCTCGCGATCTTCGTAGTACTTTTTTGCATTGCATCGCGAATAAGGCACAAGAGAGCGAAAGAGTAAGGAAAAAGAGAGAGAGAGAGCAGGGTCACCTCCTCTCGGACCGATCGGGATCGGCCGATAAGCCGCTCCTCGCGCTGGCCACATCGAGCTCGTAAATTACACGCCGTTCGAAACTCGGGCTATACGAGAAGGCAAAGAGTGATGCACGGTGGTGGCCACGAGGGATCGTGTTCTTCGTGGGGCAAAAGGCGCCCCTCGCTCACATATATATATATATATATATATACATACATATATATATATATATATATATATATATATATATATATACATATGTACACGGATAATAGTTCTTATCGTGTACCAATAAGTATTACGTACTTGAGAGCTTGAGTCTCTGTTGATGTCGCGATCGAAGATATTCTTGATATCACTTCAATATATTTACCCGTACCAATGTGGTTATTGCGCAGCTCAATGTGTTTTTTTTTAAATTGGGTGTAGCTGATCAATAAAAAATATAATAAATATTCAATGTGCAACCAATTTTAAATTCCATCACGACAAGATTGATGTATTTGGCTGACATGAAGCGTCGCTAAAAACTCTATACATGTTTATATTTGAATGTCTACCTTTTGAAGATATCGAAAAGTGAAAACCATTGCATATTAAAGTTTAATGGTTCTAGTTCTCGAAACACTGGTTATGTTTTGTATTGACTGCAACATTGATCAGCAAAAAATATTTGACCATTGTTTTTGGGTAAAACTGTTTTTTATCATCCAGTAGACACATTAATATATACTAGAGAATTTTTATTTTTCCATTAACGCGAACGTAGAAAAAACAAAATGCGTCGGATACAAAAGGTGTGCGTTTCAGGACGAGATTTAGAGTGTGTCTCCGTGGGGTCTGCGGACACCCTAACCGATTCTCACAAAGAAAATTTAGTAAGTCTTTAATTGCAACGGGGGGTGAGTAATAAAATGCGAAAAATGTTTATATTCTGTAGATTCTAATTTAGACTGGGTATTTCAGGATACAAACAGTTGTCGCAGGAATCCTAAAATTAAGAAGATACCACTGTTGCAGTACGAACATTTCTTGTCTTGAGTCTTCGAAATGAATGAAAACAAGAGATTTTTATATTTATTTTTAAAATCGTCCATGTTTATTGGTTTCAACGACACAATCAGTTTTACAGTCAAGTGGCCAGTAGAGCAGAATTTCCACTAATGAGTATATATGTACCTCAATATATTGATGAAAAAACACATCATTTTAAATTGTCCAAAGTCATTTGATCTTTTGATGATAACTGATTATAATTATTTTGCCATGAAATTATTTGAAATAGTTTTTTTGTCTGCTTCGCAGCCCTGATAAATCTTTCGAACCCTTTACTCTGGTATGACCGACAGTAGTACGAATATCATATTAGTCCTTGGCATTATCCTTGCTCTCAGTTAAGAAAGTAGCAATGATAGAAAAGTAAAAGGAAAAAAAATGCTTTCGATCTGAGGATCCATATGAGACAAGATAGGTCCGTCTTCTCTGTACAATCGAAGAGATTGTAGCGATTATGCTGGTGAATAGCTGGACACAGAGAGCATCGACGTCAGGAGACTATGTGCCCTCGTCGAAAGCCCTTCGCGCACTTCTCAACGACGATCTTATCTCTCGTTATACAGAGATAACTGCTTGTTAAGGTAATAAAACGTCACGTTAAAATATATACTCGGTATATATATATATCTTATATTTATACAGTACGTACATCGTTCGTGAATCTATACTTGCGATCTTCTGCTTCTTTTTCTTCTGCTTCTTTTTCTTCTACTTCGTCTTCTGCTTCTTTTTCTTATACTTCTTCTTCTTCTTCTTCTTGTGATACACGTTCCATTGGTATTCGATATATTGACTATTTCCATATGCAAGAGTAATTCCGAATCGAATGCGAATCTACACAGTTAAGGTATTTCACTTGATGATTTTACCGCAAGAAAATGGCTCAAATTTGAAATAATAAAACGAAGGAATCAGGAGTAGCTTAGCCGTGAATATTTAGTCATAAGGTCGCACTTAAGATTGAACGCAAGATCAAACTTACGACTAAAAGCCTTGAGGATCCAGAAGAAAATTTGTTATATTCGACCCAACAAGTCCCACTGGGTCTGATCAATTTTATTAGAACATTATGTCATTCCGTTCAACGTAATTAATTTATATTCGTGTCCGACAAATCTTATTTGGAGTATATGAAAAAATCCATCTACTGAAACTGAATAAAAAATATATTAACCCCATCATATCTTCCGCATATTTTTCTTTGTAGATGCAAACGATAGTCGGACTGTTCAGCATAATTTTCACATAAATATATAATCAAGGAGGTGGATCATATGGGATTCAAAGTAATGACTAATCCCGCGCACCGAATGGCACTGGTTAGGTTTTTAATTACAGATGGCCGGATGAAGAGAGTCCATAAGTCCCACGTCACACTGAACAAGAGACAGAATTCCACAGTGTCTTTTCTCTATCTCTCTCTCTCACACATAGAGACACATGCACGCAGACCTATTCTCTCACTACATAGTATATATCATATACAATACCCTTTCAACTCGTGCTCACGAGTGCGCGAAGGTAGCAAATTATGGCGATCGAGACAACGGTACACGAAGATCGTGCACCACTAGTCAGGACGGAGTGGTAGATCGAGAAGCACCTCTTCTCTTCTCTTTCTCCCTGTTGTGATCGAGGTTGATGCTAGGGTCAGCTCCGTGTAGTGCTGACCGATTGTCGGAGTGCGACTGATGATGATGTGTATGTATATATTATATATATGCGCCAAAGAAGAAGGTATTTGATTCCATGAATCTTTTACATTGTACTTGGAGATATCCCAGCTGAGGGTGTAATAGAATAGAAATAGTTACACGAATTGAATTAAAAGCAATGAGACCCTAAAGAAAATCTAACGTTTTAAACACGATTAGAGTGGATTTTTAGTCAGGTGAGGAGAAGAATCTGCCAAGTACCAAGAGACATGTTGTTTTTGCTTCCAATGATTGTATAGTGGGGCAGTAATACCGACATGGATCTTGTAGGGGCTAGTATGCGAATCGAATGTAGAAGTAACGAATAGTAATTCGCCTGTGTCGGCTCCAGTCCGTGCATAATCCAGTAATCCCTGGCCTATAGCCGTGTCGAAATTATTAGTCATCGACGTATTGCAACCCTAATAGAACAAAACAGTGTAATATTTTGTACGGTAAATCCATAAGAGATATTACATTTGGATTGTGGTGATGTAATATCATCATGAATCAAGAGATATAGGAAATATGAACAGATTGCCCAATTAAGTACAGCAAGTCCTCCCGATGATGACGTGCTGCTTCATCCATAAGAGATATTACATTTTGATTGTGGTGATGTAATATCATCATGAATCAAGAGATATAGGAAATATAAACAGATTGCCCAATTAAGTACAGCAAGTCCTCCCGATAATGGGATGTTACAGGGTTCATCACTGTGGGGAAGTCTGGTGCGACATTTAGCAGTCAGACTGCCTAGTTATAACCTCATCGTTAAATCATCGTAAGGCAGCAGAAAAGGTGAACTGGTTACTCAGATTACCCAGTTAAGTACAGCAAGTCCTCGTGGCAGTGGGGTATTGCGGGGTAAGTCATCATGGCAAAATCTGGTGCAGCATTTGGCAGTCAGACTTCCTAGTTATAACTCTATCGATATATTGACGTAGCAGGATAGGTGAACTGAGTAATCGGATTGTCCAGTTAAGTACAGCAAGTCCACCCGATAGTGACGTGTTGCGGGGTACGTCATTATGGCAAAATTTGGTGTGAGATACGAGGGCCATGAGCCAATCGTGTTCGCCACGAAGAAGAAGAAGGAGAAGAAGAAGAAGAAGAAGAAGAAGAAGAAGAAGAAGAAGAAGAAGAAGAAGAAGGCGGAAAAGGAGAAGAAGAAGAAGCTTGCCGCTAATGCGTTTCCTTAATGAACGCTTTCTTTGTCTCGGACAAACACCCAGATCCTTAAGAGATCCTGATCCGCGAGGAAGAGGAGCCGCAAGACAATTTTGCTTGCCCCGCAAAAGAAGGGGATGAGCCGCTCACTCCTATCTGTAAGGATTCATATACACGCATATAGATATATATCGATATAATCCCAGGTGTAGTCAGTAGTACAGGTATACAACGCGTTTGGTGCGTTCATGAAATTATTCATTTCTCTCTCGTGCGTTCCGTTTGCCTCCGGGCTATTACGCTAACCTTTTTTTTCCCTCTTATTTTCACGAAGCGTATATTTCGTCGACACATTGAATGAGGAACGTGTTCATATGTTGACTTTGCGTTTTCTACCCGAGAAATAACGAGTACATGACTGCTTAAACGTTTAAGGACGTTGATAAAAAAAGTTACACGGTTTGCCCGTTATAAAGGACTTTGAAAATAAAAATGTTTCCTAATGCTTCCAATAAATGTCCATGCCAGGAGTATTGAGTGCTTACAATCCCTTCAATTAATGTTCTGAGAAAATATGATTCATATTTTATGTTATCGAGAATACGCGATTAATAAATTTCGATTCTGAAAACCAGTTTCATTGATAAGTTTTACTCCTAAAACGCCATCGAACGATCAATGGATATTTTACTCCTGATCTCCATTGATCGATCTGCTAAGAATCCTGCTCTGCCAACAATCCTTCTTCAACCCTCTACCCCCACCTTTTCAGAAATCCGATCTGAAATACCGGGCGTGACGGCGTCTCGCAATTCCTCGCGCGCGATCAACGTCGTGGATCGCGTGGATCGCGTGTCTGTTCATTTACGAAGCTTCTATATACCAGCACCCAGCGCGTTCTCGAAATATATATAGCGTATATGGCCTTTTCGTGCCATATACTGTATATAGAGTTAATCCAGCATAGTTGAGATACTTTTTGATAAAGGGAAGCTACGATGAATTTTCTCATCGTTGAAAACTTTTTACGATGTACTAATTATGGTTCGTAAAAATGTTCGTGTTCGTAAAAATGTTCGTCTCATTGAATATCAATGCTTGCCATGTGCACACTTGCCGTGTCTCTCGACATTAATTTTTGCCAGATCTGACTAAATTCCAAATGAAGCGCATGGAATACTTAGAATGTTCATAAATTTTTCACCCCAGATGAAATGTTCAACAAATGACTGGCACTGTGACTTTTCATCGATCAGGCTAAAATTTCGTAAGCTTATTCACAAATATTATTGCCGAATCGGGGATATTCAATCAAGTGTAAAACTTGAATAAAGTTGAAGTTGGATACAACAAAATTCTTTTTTTACGCGATGAGTAAATGAGTAATAATTTGGAGACATGAAATTGCCCAAATGAAATTTGAAACTTGTAGGTAAATGTTCGATTACATTTTAAAATTCATGGGCCGATTAATTTCATTGATGGGCCCATGAATCTTCCCAGATGGTCAAGTTGGGTTTGGATTTGTTTCAGTCTATCCAGTTGGGCCATTTTATCATTGCGCCATTTGACAGCTGGACAGTTTAAAAGCAAATCAGTTAGACTGAGAAGTTGGACACCGAACTCTAAGCAATTGGATTGTTCCTTTCGGCAGTTGAAGAATTGTGCCATCGACGTATGCTCATCATCCCGATTACTATATCCATGTTTGGTGAAGCGCACGACCTTCTATCAATATAGCCCATATTTCACCAAGTTACGAAATTTTCTAGGATCCGTTTCCATATTTTCGACCTTATATACTTCGTTCCGTGTACAGTCTTACCCCGAAAGAACGCTTCCTGAGAAAGGTGTTGGGCACGATGATTAGTTAAAAAGATCTGTTAAGCTGTCTTGCCTCTTCTAATGTTCAATCTCTACTGGAATTATTTTATACACATGATTCCCCATTCCATTCGCTAGAACTCGTGATTACAGATGTACGGGGGAACAGAGAGCTGCGTCCCTCCAGCTCGAGTGTCTCAGCGCTCGCTATTTCCATCTCATGTCATACATATTTGTTCCGTCTGACTGTGGCTGCTCTCTCGGTCCTGTGGATTATTACCGGGAGATTTCATTGAAATATTCAGTTTTAGCCGCACTGCCATGACGGATTCCCAGCACGCCCGTTATTGAAAATAGATGGGCATCAGAAGAGACGCGCGGAACGTCGCTGAATCGTGGCAAACACCCATGAAATCTCCGATGGGCCACAAAAAGACACTTCAATCTTCTCATTCAATTTCTCAATTTCCTCACTCCTTCTTGCTTCCTTTTCTCTAACCAGCTATCGCACTGAATACTTCAAGGGAGTATGGAAAATTCAATATTATCCGTCAGGTACCACGTTCGCGTCTTGTCACTTTTCATCGTTGCAGCTATTATGTATACGTATATGCAGTCTAAAAACTTATTCACAATACCCTTTGAGATTTCAGACTGAAGTGAACAACTGGCTCACATACATCTGTAATGCTAGTGATTCATCAAAATAAAAATAAAAAACTAAATGAGCAGTCTCCCCGAAAATGGTCTACCTTTCGCGATGTATTCGCATGATTTGGCGATAAACAAGGGAGAGGAGCCGGAAATAATATCCCTCGGAGAAAATTCCGAGCATTACATCCAGTCCCGCAGGGAAGAATGTAATGCTCGAAATTCTTTACCAGGAAAAATCTAATAAATATGTAGGCAAACGAAGCTTTCGGCGAATTACGAAAAAAAGGATATCCACAAATCCACTACGTTAACGTGTTTTATCTAGGTTACAACAAGATAAAAACCGATGATAGTCCTTACGTAGAGCTGGTATGAGTGTACGTAACTGTCCAGGTAGGAGTGGGTGCCTTGGTTGGGTGTCGGTGAGAGTGTCAAATCGAGTGTGCTTCCATGAAGTAGCGGCCACATGATAATTCATATAGTCGCTGCAGCATGGAGGAGCATAGCGCCGCTCCGGGCATCTTCTTCAACCCCCATAACACCCTGCCGCGTCGGCCCAATAATTAACGTGTTTTATCTAGGTTACAAACCAGTAAAAAACCGATGATAGTGCTTACGTAGAGCTGGTATGAGTGTACGTAACTGTCCAGGTAGGAGTGTTGGTTACTATTCGTGAGTATTTGCGAGTCCATGAGTGTCCAGACACTTATCGGGGGGAGTTCGACTGTGCACATCTGTCCAAGTGTATGTGAGTCTTCGTGTGAGGTTGTTTGTGAGTGACTCTGACTCGTGACAGAGCTAAGGGAGTCTTTGCATTTATATGAGTGCTGAGTAAGTATCTTTATCCGAGGGTCTGTGAGTGGGTGCCTCGGTTGGGTGTCGGTGAGAGTGTCAAATCGAGTGTGCTTCCATGATGTAGCGGCCACATGATAATTCAAATAGTCGCTGCAGCATGGAAGAGCATAGCGTCATAGCTCCGGGCATCTTCTTCAACCCCCATAACACCCTGCCGCATCAGCCCTTCTTACCCCTGCCCATCAAAGCTGCCGCCTTGCGCGCCAACCTTCGCTAACCCCACAGAACTGTCGCCGCCTTCGTCATAGCGCAGAGAGCGCACGACCCCCAAATTCTGTGCGGTATTGACGTATTTTGAATACGGCGGTGTGAGCGGAGCCAAGATAACACCCGGCTAGAGGAAAACATCCTCTTAACCCCCAGGAGAACTCTAGCCGACTCTACTTATACTTAGCTAGCAAAAGTTTCGAACTTCAGCATCGCCCCGTAGTCCAGCACACGCATTTCATCCTCGCGTCTCCTCTCTCCATTCGACTTATTTCGTCTTCCAACTCTCTCACGAAATTCCCGTCTATCTCCGGCCAACTCTTTTCCCGTTAAGTTACGTAAAAGATAGGGAATGATACACGGACACACACACGCACGCATGCACGCGCGATCACACGCACACACACACACATGCGCGCGTGCGCGCATGCAATGTCCTCCTCGCTGCCTTCCAGGTCGCTTCTATCTCCATCCTTCGTACACTCTCTTGTTCTTGGGAAGGGGTGGATGCGCGCGCCCGCTCGTCCACCCTTGCAAACTCGCCTCGACCTCTCCTTCTCTAACGTTGCTTCCCTCGTCTGCGTTCCTCGTGGTCCATCTATCTAACTTGCCTATATATGTATATATATGCACGTACACAGATGCACACACACACACACACATATATATATGTAGGTGAGAAAGATGTCATATCAGTCACCTTCTCAATTTCGCGACATTCAACAATTATTTCCGTTTTTCTACTCATTTGTTATCGGTTCCATTGGATATAAATATTAACGAATTTATCAACTCGTGCTATTAATTTCTGTAATATAAATTGAAATTTAAAAACCAATTATTATTTTTACTGATTATTCTTGTATAAGCACAGCCAACCCGAAAATAAAGTTGTGATGAAAATTTCCATAATTTAGATGACATCTCAATTCCTACTTTTTCATTTGTTTAGCTTTGGTTTCACCCATTGCCAAATGTGAAAAAGTAAAAAAATATATTTTTATTCAGTAAATAGAAGTTGACAGTAGCCGGGGTAATCTTGATCAATTGCGGTGGATAAAACAGCACGACATTTTCATACCAGCCACTAAAGATGCTGTACTTGAGGCAATACGAGGCGGAATAGAAAATGTGCAAAAGTTTTCCGTGCTATACATGCACCAGCTGTTATAGCTGTGTGATTATCGCGAGCGTCTGTGAGTATCTAAGTGTGGCTTCGTGACCTCTCCTAATTTTTGGTTCCAGCGACGGAGTCGCCATATATATATATACACACACACACACACACACATATATAGATCTCCTTCTATCTCTTGATTTATATATCCATATATAAATCCAGAGAAAGACAGAAAATCGTCATATAATACTCAAAATATAAATAAACTTAAATTTATGTACATACGCTATATCTATGTTCAAGTTTTCATTTTTAGACGCAAGCCCTCGGAACCCTCGTTAACCGTCATATATATATTAATCGGTATAGACTACCGATAAAACTTTCCGTCAACTTTGCTAATCACCAAGTCCATAAATTGACAAAAGACGTAATAATTGACTTGAGTTTTATTGTTGTAAGAAACGCGTTTAACGTTGTGAAAATGCTAAATACTTCTTCACGATCGGTATTACCCCATTTCTTCTATAATTTGTAAAGTATATATACATTACAGTTATAGTGCAGTACATACTGTAATACTGTAGGCGTTGTCTTCCTTTTGCCTGCTCAGTCGTTTTCTTCTCTCTCTCTCTCTCTCTCTCTTTCTTTTTTCTCTCCCTCTCTTTCTGCCCCCGTCTCATCCCCCTTTTCGTGGCACCCTCTCGCGATCCACACCAACCCCCACACCAGATATCTCCATACGCCACTTATTGTGAGCTCAGGGTGTTCTCCGCTTGGTTGCCTCTTTCTCCCTCTCGCGATCCTACGAACCCTCCTCTTCAGTTCAACTTCCCACGTGCTATACGTAGTACAGACTATACTCTCTGTACGTGCAGGATATATATTATACATAGATAATGTGTATAGCTATAGATATTTGGCATCTGTATGTGCATCAGCATGTAGAGAGAGAGAGAGAGAGAGAGAGAGAGGGAAGACGCTTTACACGACATACAAGTGGCACAGAGGGGTTCGAGTCCTTTCAGAGAATTACGTTCGATCGAGGTGACTCCCTTTTCATCTGACAACAACGACGACTACGAGGCTGCTGGACCTGGTCCTGCCTGTTGGCACAGACTAGTAGGGTTCTTCTATGTGAGCTATTTCCTCCCTGTCGTCAGCAAGGGTATCACTCGTTCGTTGGCCATTAAATCCAGATCCTTCGTTCGCTCGCTCCTCCTAGTCGACACCAATTGCTAATACCTTGTACGCGCGAGTTCTCTCTAGCGTTACCAATTATCAGTGAACTAGATGAGTGCAGTCGCCTTCCTCGCCCGGTAAACCGCGAACCAAGAACACGCGTCCCGCGCTTGCGGTTCAACGCCGTTATAATATTAGCCGTGTCCTGGTGAGGACCACGCGGTGAGTAGCTTACTTTGGTCTCTCATGCGGAAGACTCTGTTCTATTATTGTTATGAGATATTAAAAAAGGATGATAGGGTAAGTTTAAACGACACCGTTTGTATACGATAATGTAACGGGATATCAGAACGTTCTCTGCGCAGCATGGAGTAGATCTTTTTCATTTAAATAACAAATCTGAAAATTTCATCAACGGACTTGTGCTTCTAAAATTGTAGCACGTGTGTGGGACAGAATAATGAAGGTGCCCCGAGCTTAAAGGGCAGATTGCCCACGGTCGATTAACTTAAAATATCCATGCATCGACATAATCCTAGATTCATAGACGATTTTCTTCATTTCACCAGACTTTTGTGAACATTGTTTATAATCTACGAAACTCGCTACCGGAACTCCATTAAAATTCAAAGTTCAAAAATCTATCAAGCCTGCCAGAAATCCAGTGAATGCTGCAATGGGCCTGTTGATAATTGATGGGACTATTAATAAAATTGGTAGATTTTTTATAAACTTTTGGTAAACATTGGTAGACCTTGGAAGGCTTCAGTGATGTTCTGTAAGCGCCTAGTAGTCTGGTAAATGATGATTGAATGAACAAATAAGTCAATTTTAAGTCTAGGATTTTTCCAGTGGGTTCGGTTTTTGGTTGGTGGTTAATCATGAGCGAGGAAGAGAATAAAACTAATATAAAATGGTAATCACATAAGCTAAGGCTCATAACCACCAGGAACAAACGACCTTGTTTACTTTTTGGATCGATTAACTCAACCTTATTGTACTTAACAACGGATTGTTACATATTATCGGGAGTGTTAAGCACTTCTTAGCTACACATGGTTAGAAATTAATCTCTTGTATCGATAACCATATTGGGCTATGGCAATGTCAAAGTCTCGTGTCATCAACGATTGCCAAGTTAAGTCCATAAATGGAAAAATAGGGTTAAAGTGTAACCGTAATCTGGTTACACATTCATCAAGCATGAGTTACCCTCTTACTCATATAATACAGCAGTTGTCCACTGAAGAAAAAATGGGCCAGGAAATCTTTTTTGTAGCCCGGAAGAAGAAACCATACCGTTGTATATTATTTGGTGGTTCGATGTCCAGAAAGTCTGAGAAGAGCACAAGCCTTGGACTTGAGCATCACTGGACTCGGTCGTGCTACCCTCTCGGCCTGGCGCTCAGAAAATAGGGGGAGGCTAGGAGGGGTGGTCACCCTCGTTTGGCTGGAGAATGTTGTCGCTGGAGGCGACGGAGAGGCGATGGTGGGTGAGGTGTGGGCGACTTATGGGTGGTGGACGGGGTTTGTTAGGGTGGACTCTAAAGTCCACCGAAGGGGAGAGCTAGGGCGCTCTTCACGAGACTACGTCGTTCGAGATGAAAGAGAGAGAGAGAGAGCGAGGGGGGGGGGGGAGAGGAGAGAGTGTGTGAGAGCTACGGGAGTGGAGAGCAAGAGAGCAAGAAGACTGGAGAATTTACGCCTGCCGGTGAATTCCTACAGGGCCTCATATCACACGCACACCGCACCATCAATACACAAGGTTAGGTTTATGTATATATATATGTGTGTGTGTTTGCGTGCGTGTGTGTGTGTATGTGTGTGCTTGAGTGTGCGCGTGTGCGTGTGCGTGTGTGTGTACGTATGTACTTAGTAAGGCCTGCGCGTCGTACTTCCAAAATTCTCCCACGTTCGGTCGATACAGGACGACCCACGGACTCCAGCAACTTGCTACGTGTAATCCACTAGACGTCTTCGGCCTAAAAGTAGTAAGGGATTTTCATTCCATTCTCAAAGAAAAAAAAACCGAAGCCTTGTGCAAATTTTCTTCGTTCAAGGATTAAATGATGTTAAATTTGAAAAATGAGATTGAATAATCCTCTCATGTTAATAATACTCAATGCATTTTCCTTTTCTTATTTAGGGAATCAAACTTTTCGAAATTTTATATGGCTGGTACGTATAGTTGATGTGAAACACCTGATATCAATTTTTCTACAAACCCTCTTATATTACTTCTGTTATGGTTTCGGCTAACCAAAAATATACTAAACTATATATTTGGACTATTTTTATGAATACTTAATTACAACGAAATGATTGAAGAGCAGGTATAGTAATGAAATCGAAAAATTTCTTCATTTAAATATGAATTCTTCATCCGCGAACTTACGCTATCAATTTAATCCATTTTAGAAAAATTCAATAACCTTCCTAGCAGCATTGAATATAAAATTAATTGTAATTCATTCCAAGTACATTTTCATTTATCTTTTAGGACCAAATTTCGTCTATTTCTTGAAAGGCGATCGAGGAGAGTTGATTTTCTTCGTGCGTGCCTCTGATATTAAAGCAGGGGAGAAAGAGAGAGATATCTCTTGTGAGACACGTACGGGAACATGCGTGCTCTGGTGGCAGTAACACACGCACGTGCCATCGAAACAGCGGGTACTAACACATGAGAGAAAGAGAGAGAGAGAGAGAGAGAGAAAGAAAGAGACGTGGAGGATACCAAGGGGCCCATGTCTGGCATCAAACACCAGCACACGCATATATCGTACGCAGGGGCAATTTGGAACAACTAAACATTTTAGCTGCCTGTTGTCCATATGCTCTAGCACAACGAAACTATGTAAGTGGTTCCATATATCTTCGTCCACGCACTTTCGAACGACGTGTATTAAATTTTTGCTATCTCATTGTAAGTAAAATGAGCGTATACTGAAAAATATGGTTTTGCTGAAATAGCAAATGATTTTTTTTTTATCATTCCAGCAAAGACACGTTTGCTAGAATAATGATGAATGATGAATTTGCAGCAAAATCATTTGCTTGAATAGCAAATCAGTTTTGCTACTACGGCAACATTATTTTCTCGAGAAGCTAATCAGTTTTGTTACTGCAGCAAAATAATTTGCTTGATGAGCAAACCAATGGCAAAATGAAATTATAAATAAAATTTGCTAGTCTAGCGAATGTTTTATTACTGTCACTATATTAGTAATTTTTTTTCTTGCTACAATATGAAAAGTTTTGCTATTTCAGCTAAACCATTTCTCTCTGTATAGTGACTCGATATTTTGATACTGCACGTTCCGCAAATAAGCAGAGAAGATTATAGGACGACTGCCGGAATGGGCGAGAAGTGCTTGAACTTTGGACATTTCTTATGTTGTTTCGAACTGTATACCCTGTTTCAAATAGTCCCTATCTATATCCTATATGTTCACATGTGTATATCGAGAGATGAAAAATGGTAGAGAAAAGAGTAGGAAGATTGAGGGGGCCGGAAGAACTGAGAGAAGCGTACGAGGCCCGATCCAAGGCGCCAATCACGCGCAAAGACAAACAAGGTCTGTGGACCACCGCTGATTGCTGAAAAAGTCCTCTCTCTCTTTCTCTCTCCCGCATTGTCGTCATCGTGTCGTCGCGTTTGGTCTCTTGATTCTCTTCACTTTGCTTCTCGACGCGCTTACTCTGATCCTTCGCTCGGACCCCGTGTGCACAGCTCATTCGACGCTGACTGCATACTAAATCAAAGTGGAGGACCAGAGATGTACGCCAACACCAAGAAATTTACCTCTCTCATGGACTATCCTGTAACCATGTACAACTTCGAAATCCCATGACGATGTCGGATTCAGCGGGGAACTAGATATCACGTATACCGATATTTTATCCAGCTTCGTAGAATTTCGAACAAGTGTATTGTAAACTCCATCGTTAATATGTGGTCTGAAATTGAGTTTGACAGTTGGCGTCAGTTCTCAATTGTAAAATATCGAGTGCAAAAAAAAAAATTAAATTCAAAATGGTATTGCTGAAGTGTCAAAAGTCCAAGCATACCAAATCTCTCATACTGAACTGCATTATATGATACTTGAATAATTAATTAAGGACGTAGTTAATTTAAAAAGTCTTCAGTTTATGACTTGTCTTAATCTGATCGGTGAAAATATGATTTAACAAAATCTCCCGTTATTTCGTCCTCTTGAAAAATATCCTAATCCTTCTATGCAAAATTGTCTCAGGGCAAAAGATTCTTTTTACAAAATTATCTCCGGAGCTCTCCGTCTGGTAAAAAGTTTTCGTAGATGATAAAATACTACTTTGTCATCATGCTGGAAGTGTTCTTCCATTGTGTTTGGGTTTATCATTCACCTCTTACGACAATTTATCAGTGGTATCCACGAATGTTGAGACCTCGAACTATCGTTACAACATAAAATTTCTTGTCCATTTTTATTTTCCCACAAATCATATCGACTTTACATATACCATTGTAAATTATTGTATATAATATTATTTATACATGTATGTAAAAATATAATCTTGATCTTCTTCATAAGTTCTGCGGCCGTTTTCTTTCGTTTTTCATCACATCATCAGATGCTTTACTCGAACGTAAGAGGATATATTCGGAAAGTTTTCTACACCGCGCGGGCGCGGCCACTATTATACACCATTATACACACACACACACACACATATATATATATATATATATATATATATCGTTTCGTGTATATATATATCCTCGTTTTCAACGAGCATATACATATATATATATATATATATGCTCGTTGAAAACGAGGAGGGAGAGATAGAATGTGTTTCGCTTGTCCAAGGCCTTGGGCCTCGTGAATATTCCAAGCTCTAAAAGCTTCTCTCCCCTGCTACGTTCAGCTCGCGCTAGAGAGCTTGCTGTAAGGTACGGAGGGTCCATCACGTCCATAACAAGCTCTCCTCGTCTTCCCCCTGCCCGTCAAAGCCCGGTATGCTCTCGAATCCTCCCCCGATTTTCCTCACAGTGCTATCATCCTAGAGATTCTCGAAGGGATGCCTCTTTGCCTCGATGCCCGATTCTGTTCTTCGTGTCGCTTATGGATATGTACAAAACTCGACATTGCCATCGACAATGCTCATGTATGTATACAAACGTCTTATCGTGAAACGATTTCGCGATCGCTTTCGAAAAAAGTGCAAATCTTACCATTTTTTGTGTTCTTGTCTTTTCAAAATATTAGATTTCTCGACAAGAACATAGTTTTATTCGTAATTTGTAAGCAACTTTTTATCGGGTATAGTCCTAAAATATATAAACAGAAAAATAAACATTCTTATTATTAACCCATAAAAAATGTAATTTCAAGTGATCATAACTTCAACTTTCTTTTGTCCCGAAATTTCGCATGTAAATTTGAAATACGTTGTTTGTGCATCGTGATATATCATCACTATTATACTGACATCAACAGTATCTCGAAAAAAAATCTAAAGGGGTATGAAAATATTCACAGAAATCAATTCTGAGAAGCTAGTTCGTTCTTATAATAAAAAATTACCGAACTTATTTTGTAGCATTTAATGGGTACAAATTTGTGATTTTCTAAATTTATCTTAAGAGCTCCTATACCATAATGCTCTCCCGACTATTCAAAAATCCACTCACCGTTTTCTTGAGGATTAATTCCATCATCAATACGTTTCCAACATTTTTTTTCAAATCCTTTACTGGCTATCGCCATCTCATGACAGCATGTGCCACGACTACAACAATTACGTATTACTTATGGATTTTTTTTTTTTTTTGGGTACAAAAGTGGTTCTCATTGTCCGTTGATCGCCATTTCCCCTGTTTCGCCGATAGAGTAACGAACGAGAAAGCCTGAGGGATAACACGATATGTCAAGGGGTCGTGTGGGTTCACCAAAAAGCGAGGGGTGAAAAAGAGGGGCAGGCGAGAAGAGAGAGAGAGAGGTGCTCCTTTATACATATAAGTCTGTACGTTAGGTAAATTTTGTGTAACGCCGAACTCGAAAGTTCCCTTGGAATTTTCAAGGATGCGGACACGAGAAACGAGAACAGGAGAGACGCCGGACCAAAACGCGTCCCCAGGGTGGACTCTCTGCCTGTGATCGATTGCCACACACACATACACACATATTCGTGAACACATGAGTAAACTTTCTCCGCACGTTCCCTCTTGTCGCCAAAAGCTTGAACTCTGAATTTCTCGAGTTTTTCTCAATATAAGGGAGACCATTTTTTTTAATGAAAAAAAAGTAGACGATGGAACTGAATTGTTACTCGCACTAATTATAATGATTACTCGATAAAAAAATCAAATGGAACTTTCTATTTTATTTTCTGTAAGGCTGTTAATTAGTTACTGACTTATAAAATTCACTCTTAAATTTCAATTCAGTAGCGAATATTAAGAATTGAACAACTAATGTGGAAAAAAGAAGCATGTCATTCAGTAATCGTATAATTGATACCACACAATCATGAATGCATAAAGAAATTGCCAAAAATGAAGTTTAAAAGGGTGGCTTAAGTGATAAATTTATTCAACTACAGATAAAATGTATTTGCCTCTACAAAACAATATGCTCAGAATCCGAAATGGCGTTCAGCAATGTGACTAGTGTTAGATTATTGATACATAAATGGTTCGAGTGAATAGGAGAAGAAGAAGAAGAAAAAGAAGAAGAAGAAGACTCTTAGCGTGGACGTGACTAAACATACAGGAGGGTTTTGTCATTCTACACACACACAGTTGCCTATGTTACATGTATTTTTCCAGGTGTGTACGAGGATTAAGAGATTCAAAGACTGTTGCTGATCCAACTGAAAGAACGGTCGAACGTATTAAGCTTGAAACGAGTCTCGAGCCTCGAAATTTTGCAAAAATCACACAAAGTTAGGTGCTACATCGTAGAAATTTGGCGATGAACGAGGAGAAACGAGCTGAGCCAGGATAATTAGGTCTTAGAGAGCAGAGAAAACGCTCTTTCGACATGTAGAACGTGAGAATTTTCAGTTCCTGACGATTTTACTACACAAGTAAAACTGCACCATATATCCTTGATGTTATTCACAGTGTTCACATAGCCGATTCATGAAATTGGTTACATCTGCGATTCCCTCGACAAAGGATTATGCACGCGGATGCGTTGAAATGAGAGCAAGAAAAATATCAAATTTCCATTTTATCTAAAACTTTCTGAATGGTTCGTAAAAAATTAAAATTATTCAAGTACATTAAATTTTACTCTTACCATTTTTCCAGACAATCAATTCGAGTTATGATAATTTATTAGCAATCAAAGTAATACTGCATTAATTATCATTTTCCTGAATGAAGTTTTGCTAGATAATTTTTCATCCCCTTCAAGGATTTAAACTAACTATCACGTGCTAATTAATGAGATTCGATTTAATCAAATTTCGTTAGAATAATTAAAAAAAAAATCCGGATACTTTTTTTTATGGCGTAACACACAACCATCGGTGTCACATTCTTCTACATAAAAACGGTGGAATAAACTTTTTCATTGATTCGACTCATTTTTGCGGAATAAAAATCATATCGCATCATACCGAAACTATAATAATTTTTTATTCACGTTTTTTTTATCATTCTCCATTAATTTCATGATTTTCTCAAAGAACAACAACAATTATTATAATAGAAACAGGAGTGTCTCATGTGTAACCCAACTTTTCCATTTTCTCGTATCGTATATTTTCCGCATACAAAGTTCTATATTATCATTTGCATACTCTTAATTTTCCCTCGTTTACGAAGCTCTTCGATGAGGCAGCGTTTTTATAAATGATTTGACTCTCTGACAGTGGATCCTTTATTAACGAGTGAAAATAATAATGGAACTTTTCTATATTGCACCCATAAAAATTTTAAGTCCATACACCACGAAATTGTTTTCAGTTAGCAAATCGTTGTGTGTCAAGTTTTAACTCAATATTTTAATTCATTCCCAAGTCATTCACTTTCGAGTGCTGTCAAAGCGGGCACACAAGCGAACTTTAGCTAAGTATGATTTTTCTATATTTTGGTAAAATTTTAAGTACTCTGGCATCACAATTTCAAAAACCGTGCAAATTCGAAATTTGCCCATTGCTTCCGCGCGATTTCTGCCCACTCGTAGCTTCTACAAATATATATATTTGTTGGTCGACGCATGCTGGAGAACGAGGATTAGGAATCTGGCCACCGTGCGGTGACCATTTGCTGCAGAGCACAACTAATTATGTACTGTGTGTGCTCCCTTCTTGCGGGCAACTTCCACACATTTCGAATGAGTGTTCTGTTGTTTTCTGTACAGAACTCGTGGTCACCAGCAAGGCGAGGAAATATGCCTCAGAATATATAACGGAAATGCTACAAGACTCAACACTCTTATTCCATTTCCATATGGGCGTATACATTGTTGGCTTGTCCGACCCGTAAGAGTCGTAAAGAAGATTCGCCTCTGGCATTTTCCGCCGTCACCGCGGCTGTAAAATGCGTGGACATATGCCGTCGACATGTTTTATTGCAACCAGAGGCTTTTCCGCAATTGCGCGAGGAATTTTCGGTGGATTGCACGACAGGGACAGCCGTCACTGTGTCCTACCGTCTTTTCACGCAAAATTCTCTCGGCTCTCAACGAGACAGGGCCGGGGATAAAAGTGACGTCGGAAAAATTTATGAATTCAATTACAAGAAAATGTTCGTAATATTCATGTCATCGTTCCTCTTCACCATTTTACGCCACTTTCTTTGACTGAAAATTGTCGTGGAGAATTTTTTATTCTCAAGTTGATAATAGCAAATCTGCTTTAAAAAAAATAAACAAAAATTAACAATATTCCCTATCGAAAAATGTCATATTACCAGAAAAAATTGATTAATGAAATATATATATATAGGAAAGGATTAAATTATTCATACCTAATAGATGACAAGCTTAATTGCATATTAATTATTGCAACAATTGTTTCGTCATCAGCAGGTGATGGGCGGGACATGTGTCCACGTGGACATCCGCAGTTTTATGTAGGTAAATCACATTCCAATAATATCATATAAAAGACATAAAATGAAAGCATTAAATGGTGTGTTCAGGACATATTATTCAAATATAGTCATGAAAATACTTAATTAATTGTTATAATAATTAATAGACCATTTGTATTGTTTTATTATAAATTATTTTATTATTTTACTATTTTTTTATTTCATTGTATATTCATTTAATTTTTTTTTATTTCATATTTCATATATATATATATATTTTTTTCTCCTCACGCGTCTTCAACTCATGTATAAGAAGTCAATTTAATCATCATCAGTATCGAAAAATTAAGTTGATTCTGTGGTTCTCGTAATTCACGAACACTACCCATCACCGTTTCACACAACCAAACATATGCATTTAAAAAATTCAAAATCCCATAAAACCTCACTCTACCTCCCATAACTTGCTATCAATTTTGAACTGTTGCCGTAAAGTAGGCTTACAGGCCATTTCAATTCAATACCATCCCCGAAAAAATAATATATACTATAATTCATGATTCAAAAAAATATAACCTATAATGATCATGGAAAAATGTACATTCTGTAACGTGTTGCAGAAAAAAAGGGCAAAGTGTGAAGTCAGGAACAAATGGCAATTACGATCATGTCTGAATATCGCGCTTGCGATATCTGCCGTAATTTTTCGATTTGTACACGCGAATATTGAAAAACTTTTGTCTAAAAATATTTTATCGATACGAAGTGACATCTAATCTGAGTAATATGCTGCCCAAAACCCCGTCCATCGCTAACAGAATCATAATGTCAAATTATGTTAAGTAATACTCAACTGTTTGGACAATCATTAGACTGAATTAAAATAGGAAAAGTGACGGAATGACAGTGAAAAGTTTCACTGTTCAAGTTTCACTGTGATGCGATATAACTATATTTTAGAATATAGTTAAATCGAGTAAATCCATCCATCCATCAATTTTTCATTCACCGAAGGTAAAATTAATTGTCATCAATTTACTTTTACTGAAAATTATATCATTTTTATTAGGGAGAATATTGTGCACTTTGTTCAGTTTGGCAGAAAATATAACCTATAATGATCTATATAATGATCTATAACCTATGATGAAAAGTGACGGAACGACAGTGAAAAGTTTCACTGTGATGGAAGCTGTGATGGAAGCCCTTTTCCATGTAGACAGGCTAGAATAAAAATGTATTTATTCGATATAACTATATTTTAGAATATAGTTAAGCTGAGTGGAGAAAGTGCACAATATTCTCCCTAATAAAAATAATATAATTTTCAGTAAAAGTAAATTATATTATTTTTATTAGGGAGAATATTGTGCACTTTCTCCAGTTTGGCATTTTAATTAATTTTTTTTTTTTTTTCATTAATAATTCATTTCGATGAAGGAAATTGATTTTCCTCGATGTGGTGGCGAGTGGTCAGACCCCGCTGTGACAAGGTGGAAGGCACATAGCATCCCCCATCGACCACGAAAAATGCCCTTCGGCCCTTCTTTACTTTATAATGTATACACATATATATATATATATATATATATATATATATATATATATATATATATATATAAAGAACATGGAAAGAGCGCGTTATGTCGCGTCTATATATATATATATATATATATATATATATATATATATATATATATATAGACATAACGCGCTCTTTCCATGTTCTTTCCTTTTTCAAGTCTCCCCCCATCCCATCACTCTCTTGCGCTTTCTCTTCCTCTTTTACTACGACTTTTTCTCGATCGTTTTACATTTTTGCTATCTCACTTTTCCGCTCCCTCATTGAGACTCTGCCACTTTCGACCATCCACCCTTCTCGTGTGAGAACGCGATAGCGAATTATTCATGCCATTTTCTCGAATGCGCTTCGCGACTCACGCGAATCTATGCTATATCTGCGATGGCCAGCTCGCCCACACACGCACACATACACACACATTTTTCCTCTAGCAATGGGGTGAAGAAGTTCGCTTGTGACTTTATATGGGGAATTCCACCTCAATTCGATCAACATCTCACATCTGACCATCTCGGACATGATCGATTATTAAATGAGGCCTAGATCGGACGTACATCAGGTTTATTAAGCCGAAAGTTAGCCGATGAAATAATTTTTTTGCAACAATAACTAATGATAATATTTAATGTGAAGAATTTAATGTCATTTAAATCAATATCGGCCTGATAAGCTTCATTCTACACACACCATTTTCTCAATTATATTAATATTCATTACTCAAATTAGTAAAGTACACGAGGGTCGATTTTTTTCTTTTTTTTTATCCTCCACATTTAAGAGTTACAAATTTTCCATGTTTCGAGTGCAACGAAGTTTAAATAGTTGAAATATGACAAAGTATAAATTGCAGTGGAAAAAAAAACCGGTTCAAATAAATCGTCATCAAATGTAATTTTACGTGGATACACTAAGTAGAATATTTATGCTTTTAAAAGTATTTTAATTCAGTGTGAAAGTACAAAAATCGATTTTCCAAAATGTGTATTTTTTTTTATCAAAAAATTATACGAGGAAAAACCATGGCCACAAGTAGGATGTACTATAAAAAATGTTTTGGGACCGATCTGAGAGGTCAGGATCGAACGTTGGTCGAGTTAAGGTGGAATGCCCCATATATATATGTATATGTAGGCACGACTTTTGGGGAAGGGACGATGGCAAGAGAGAATCCCAATCCCAAGGGAGTCACGAACCCGAGGATTTGTTTTGGCCATCTAGGATCCGTACTATAGGGCAGTTTTCCCGTAACGGAGTCACCGGGACAGTGGACGATATCGTGGGGCTTTTCTCATTCTGCTACTACCGGACTGGAACATTATATTTCGATTCCACAGGCTTCCAAAATGAGATACGAAATAATTTAACGTCGACGGAAAATCTCTTATTTTCTCCCAAGCAAGTTCTTGATTTGAAATTCTGAGATTAAGGTGCCTTCGAGTAAATTTTTTATCATTTTAAAAAACTTTGCCTCGATATATAAATTCGCCTAACTCGAAATTATCCCGATATACATAACTGGAGACACCTTGGAAATAATATTCCTTTCACTTTCGATCGACGTGCCAATGCCTTGAATGCCTTCAAAATAACTTCAACGGACTATATTTTGTCAATGATCGATTTAAGGGGGAGTTATTTTGTCTGTAATGAGAAAGAAAAAAAAACCGCTGCATGCATGAAAACGATCATTTTTATTCTGATAAATTGAAATTTCTCGCTATACACAAACAGATTAAAGAAGATTTTTTTCATCGTGAAATTGATCAATTTTACCGAATTCATTGAAATTTCTGATTATTCATTTTCTTCCCTTTTACCAAAACTAATTTTCAGGCTATTATCCAATTTTTACAAAACTCACGTGTATAGAAATCGCAATCGCATTAAAAAAAAAAGTTTAATAATATTTTCGTTCAGCTGAATTAAAAGTTTCATATATTCTCATCCATCAATCTCGTGAGTGATCAATGTCAAAGTTCAATGAATCAAATAAAGTCAGTTTTGTACAAATCTTGTGCATATCTCACAATTTCCAAAAATATCTGAAAGATATTTTAACTGACTTAAAAAAAAGTCCCACAACCATTCACGCGTCAGTACAAACTTTTCGAAATTAAACAATGACTCGGGTTTCTCAAAACTTGCAGTAAATTTGTACCACTTGTACGTGTGCAGGGGTGTGTATAAAATCGATGCGAAAAAACGATGTAAATAACGTGAAAATTTTCAGTGTAACTGCGAAACGAATTTACGACGTTAACGCGAGGCACTGGCCAATGCTATATAGTATTGAGAAAATTCGTGCACGTTTTTCCAGTTCCGTTTCGGAGGGATGAGAGAACTTACTAAGGGCCACAAGAGCACCTCGTGTAAATGCGTGGACTTTCTTTCTTTCTCTCTCTCTCTCTCTCTCTCTGTCTCTCTATCTCTCTCTCTCTCTCTCTTTCGCTCTCTCTGTTTCTCTTTATACGAGCAGTATATTTAGCAGCATCGGATTTTCTCGACGACAGTAAAACCGTCACGATTTCCGTGGCGATTGTCGTGCGGAACGGTCGTTCGTTCGGTGAAAAAGAACGTAGACGTATATATACAGGGCGAACGAAGAAACACCATTGTCCAGGGGTGCAAAGCAAGTAGAAGGGACACAGCGGGTGGTGAGCGTTGGGAAATTCGCTGGAGGGGCATACAGAACTCGTAGGAACGAGAGAGAGAGAGAGAGAGAGAGAGAGAGAGACTCTCGCTATATCTCACATTGCTTTCAGGACGCGAGGGGGTGGACAGGGCCCGTCTACAGGGTAAAATTGAGAGAGAGAGAGAGAGAGAGAGAGACAGCGTGTGTGAGAGAGTGAGAGGGAGAAACTTTAAACCGGGAAATATTTTTTCCCAAAGCATTGCAAAACTGCTGAGTGTTGAACGACTCAGTGTGATACATATAGTTTTTTTTTCGGCTTTTCCACAGTCATAGTGAAACTCAAAAGCGTGGATCCATGACTCCATATTCATTGAAAAAAATTGCACTCCCGTTTCTCCGAAGGGATGAAAATTCGTGGTAATGTGTACATACGACTATATAACATTCTTGTGTGTAAAATAGTTCCCACCCGCTTACGTGAAATAATAAGATCGACTCTGTCAACTTCTCCATCGTGAAGGTGGGCACGAATAAATGGGAGGGAGCAATGATTTGAAATGACCGAAACATTCCATGACCGAAACTCGGACATTCCGAATTGTTGACAGAATTAAAGTTTGAATGCATATCGACATATAAGGATTGTTCTCAAATAGGTATATCAGTCATTTGACTGTTAATATCAAAATGTTAAGAAATTGTCGATATCATTAAACCTTTCCATGCTATGTAAAAAAATGCACCTGATCCATACAAACATGGATCTTTCAAGTTTGACGACTTTTTCGTCTATTCAAAGTTCTGCTAAAAGTTTCTAAAAATTAGTGAATATACTTTGAACTTTGTAGAATTTACTTCATATTACTTCATATTGGAAAAAAAAAAAATTTGTAAAAATAAAAATTATCGCTATCAGGGGTGATTATAATAACGTAAGTCATCCCATCTTTCCGGAGTCAATTAATAGCTGTTTCAACTAGCCCAAACTTATTCTATCTATAGTAATTTTGTATTTTTAACGATTTTTAATATTTTTTCGCAACAAAACGTCTCGTCATTCAAAAAATCTTGTCCATCTAATTTTTCGAAGCTCTGTGAATTATCTGTCGTTATTAATCAGCAGAGGAATCCTCAAGTCACGGTGGCAAGAGCAAAAGAGAAAATTCGAGAAAAAGCCTTCTCGTGTATATCAGACGATGGCATCACTCTCGCACTGATAAAGGATTATATATTATATATATATATATATATATATATATATATATATATATATATATATGGAGGTGGGTTTCCATCTCATTTTCTCTCGCTCACCAGCGAGCAAAATTTTGTTCTCTCGAGCGAGAGAAAGTTTGCAGGACCGAGCTGAAGTATAACTATTATAGACAATGTCAGAGGGCACTGTGCTACGTTTGTGTAGCTGAATAGTTTCTCGCAGGAATTTATGAGCAGGGTTATCTGTCGTTAGCATCTCTATCCTGTACGTTTGCAGCGGCATAGCCATAATATACATATATATATACACTTTTCTTTTTGCTACATAAGTCTCTGCAGTACACGGAAATGGATTCATTAACGGCTGAAGCTTCATTAGCATCACGATGGGGCGTGCTCTTCACCATTCTAACACGATTTCGAGAGGCGTTTCTTCTTTTTCTCTTTTCCCTACTTCTCTCTCTCTCTCTTTCTCTTCCTCTTTCTCCATGTTTTTATACTATATATGTATATGCTGAGCGATTTTTAGCAAAATTTCAATTTTTTTCAACCCTTTCAAGCATCATTAAATATGAATGTATGATAAAAAAAAATCATCCTACCAATTTGATGTATAAAATAAAAATCGGGCGAAACGCGCTAACATTAAAACAAAGAAATATCGGTTTTCGGCAATAATTGAAATCTCTTACTCATATTATAACGTCTTTCAAATATTTTTTCATGGCCCAGATCTTTTGTGTGGATTTTTTTTTCATTATGAAAAGGATGAAATATTTTCGGTGAGGGTTAAAAAAAAAATATACCTCAAAATATTGTCATCCTAAAGTAATGTATCTTTGTAAGTCCGGGCGGTTGGGGGAGGAAGTGGGGGGCCATCGTATGGGAACTTCCGATAATCTGAGCACGCGGACTTGACACCGCAATGAGCAAAGCTTCAAATTCTTAAGGATAGTCGTAAATATCTCAACTCCAATGATGCTCCGACGGCAATCCACTAGCTCGCTCATTGTTCTACGCTCACAGCGGGTGGTGTCCGTTTCTCTCGCACTTTTCAAACTCTCGGTGATCTTTTCTTCAGGATCTCTCTTTCGGGATTACCTATCTTTGACGGATGAGCGAGAAACAATAGAGAAAACGCCTTCATTTTCCATGTTCAAAGAGTTAAATCATTCACAAAACGTGAAAAAGAAAATAAAAGATTTAAAATGAAAAAAAAAAAAATCACATCGTCATGAAAACATTCAATATTATATATATATATATAACAAAAAAATATACAACAGAACATTATTTGTCGGTTTATCTGATTAAAAATTTATCCATGCAGAAACGTCATTGTTAAAAAATCATCTAACGACAGTCAACAAAAATAATCCAGTAGCACAGTCATGGACTTTCATTCCAAAATCATTTACCAAAATTCCAGACGCCACCAATAGTTTACTGGCAGATTTGATAGGCTTTTGATACACTTTTAACTTGTGAATTTTTGGAATATTTTAAGTACTCTGGCATAAAAATTTCGAATACTTTTTTGTCAAAAAAACAAAATTTTCTCTATAGGAAAATAACATAATATATAAGACAAGATAATATTCACTTCCAATATTCCAATATTGGAAAACATCCAATATTATATATATATATAACAAAAAAATATACAACAGAACATTATTTGTCAGTTTATCTGATTAAAAATCTATCCATGCACAAACGTCATTGTTAAAAAATCATCTAACGACAATCAACAAAAATAATCCAGTAGCACAGTCATGGACTTTTATGCCAAAATCATCTACCAAAATACCAGGCGCCACCAATAGTTTACTGGCAGATTTGATAGGCTTTTGATACACTTTTAACTTGTCAATACTTAACAAATACATAATATAATATAATATCATATAAATATAACATAATATTATTATATTATATTTATTATATTATGCTTTAATATAATACTACTGTTATTTTAAGTCGATCAAAGAGGGTAAGTAAATAGTAACTCAAGTAACTCAAAGAAACGTAATACAGTCAGCTCTCGATAAGTTTCCGGTCTAGGGGCTGTAGGGGCGGAAAATTCATGGAAATGGAAAGTGAACGCACACATACACACATCCATTCAGACATTTTTTCTAAATATATTTCCAGTTCGACCGGTTCGATTTTTTGGAATTTTTTAAGTACTCTGGCATAAAAATTTCGTATACTTTTTTGTCAAAAAAACAAAATTTTCTCTATAGGAAAATAACATAATATATAAGAAAAGATAATATTCACAGGAGAATTAAGGGTTACGACTAGTGGAACAACGGTGGTTTACCCCATTCTCGCTTCGTCCGTGGCTATATAATCGCATTACTACCACGAATTCTCGAGGGATTGCCCGCTCACCAGAGAAGCAGCACCAAGTTTAGAGCATCTCTCTCGTGTCTTGAAATTCTGCAGCTACAGCTAACAATATCAGTTATGCACCACTTCAATCAACGCATGTGCTCCAGTATCTCCATGAATCTGTGAATGGAGAGAAGCTTTGAATTTTTTATTTTCATAAATTTAATTTAAAACAAATAGACTTTATTCGATTACAAATTAAATTAGTTTAACTTCGATAAGCTTTATTTCCATCAAGCAAGCCTCATGTTATTCGAATAAATTTTATACTTTAATTAAACCAAATTAATTTAACCTGCACACATGTTTTTGTGCCTATTTTTTCTCCTTTTTTTCACATTATAAATAATTCATTTATATTCATATCAATTCTATCTGTATATGTAACGAAATTTTTGTTTCTCTGAAATATCAAATTATACTTTCATTCAAATGTACGAACTTTAAATCCAACAAATCGAATTTTCTACAATTGACGGGGTGTTCAACCCGTTTGTCCTGGCCGCTTATCTGCGACAGCACGTATGGAAAATAGACGAACAGCAAGTTATACAGTCCAATCGAGAGTTTCGAATCTCGGAGAATTCCCACTGTGTGTTCTTGTCCACTGAGAATTCAAGGATTGACAGCCGTTTTCCTGGCCACGTTATTCGCTGCTCCTCTCTACACACACACACACACACACACACACACACACACACACACATATGTATATATATATATATATATATATATGACTGAGAGATCTGCATTTGAATGGTTCGCACGACTCACGTCGTGTGGTGAGCCAGGAGCAAGCCAGAGAGTAAAGCGAGGAAGCACGAGAGTTAAATCGTTGTGTTAACCCCCTTCGTTCCATTCCACAGTCTCGGTCGACGAGAGAGGACGAAGGATAATCCGATGGGTGACACAATGTTCGCGTAACCGGCGATGGGTACGATCTCTACTCTGTTCTGTCGGTACTATATATACGAGAAAGATGAGAGAGAGAAAGAGAGAGAGAAAGGACGAAGCGACATGATGAGAGAGAAGAAAAGGACGAAGGAAAAATAGAACGAAGAAGAAGAGGACTTTGCGGAACGAGAAATGATATTCCTCTTCCTCCACCTCCAATGGCACACACGCGCCACATATATAATCCCCGGTGTGCATTCATCGTCAGATCGGAGAAAGCATATTCACAATAGCCCTCCTCCACTCTGTGACACATCCGAGGAAACGAGTGAGGGCCCTCGCTTCTTGAATAACTTCACGGGGATGTTTGTAATGCGAAGCTTAGATAGTGAGAGTATATATGCATCAGCGAGCATATAAAACACTTTTTTCAGAGAGAGAGAGCGAGAGAGAGAGGGAAAGAGAAAGAGAGAGACGAGATTATTTTTCGATCGTGCGACTTTGGATGTTTACGCGGCCTAACGTGAACCCAAAACGATTTTTTTGCCAATTTTTTTCTTCCTCCAGTTTTATATACGGAGCTTATCATCGGTTTACAAAATAGAAATTTTGCAGCAGCTCTTGACATACGAAAAAATTATGATGGAAACTAAATTTATTGGGACAAAATTCGTTCAGGTTTTAAAGATTGCCAATGGGATGAAGGATTTTTTTTACAGATAATGTGCTGATAAGGGTAGAACGAATGCTCAAAATGAGGAATTGAACAAATATTGAAGGACATTTCGTGAAAAAAAATATCGTTTCGGATGTAGCCTTAACAGTAAGAAGTAAGCAGTATATAAGCTGATAAGAGATATTGATAAGGAATGTATTCTTTGGGAATTGAACGTTTATCACTCGTATAAAGAATTTTGCCAATTTTTTTTTTCCTCCAGTTTTATATACGGAGCTTGTCATCGGTTTACAAAATAGAAATTTTGCAGCAGCTCTTGACATACGAAAAAATTATGATGGAAACGAAATTTTGTGAGACAAAATTCGTTCAGGTTTTAAAGATTGCCAATGGGATGAAGGGTTTTTTTTTTACAGATAATGTGCTGCTAAGGATAGAACGAATGCTCAAAATGAGGAATTGAACAAATATTGAAGGACATTTCGTGAAAAAAAATATCGTTTCGGATGTAGCCTTAACAGTAAGAAGTAAGCAGTATATAAGCTGATAAGAGATATTGATAAGGAATGTATTCTTTGGGAATTGAACGTTTATCACTCGTATAAAGAATTTTGCCAATTTTTTTTTTCCTCCAGTTTTATATACGGAGCTTGTCATCGGTTTACAAAATAGAAATTTTGCAGCAGCTCTTGACATACGAAAAAATTATGATGGAAACGAAATTTTTTGGGACAAAATTCGTTCAGGTTTTAAAGATTGCCAATGGGATGAAGGATTTTTTTTACAAATAATGTGCTGATAAGGGTAGAACGAATGCTCAAAATGAGGAATTGAACAAATATTGAAGGACATTTCGTGAAAAAAAATATCGTTTCAGATGTAGCCTTAACAGTAAGCAGTAAGCAGTATATAAGCTGATAAGAGATATTGATAAGGAATGTATTCTTTGGGAATTGAACGTTTATTACTCGTATAAAGAATTTTGCCAATTTTTTGGCAAAAACTCAGAATAAGCAAAAGCTCGGAATAAAATTCACGAGTACAACGGTACTCGATAGTCAAAAGATTTTCTCTAGGCCGTGGGCATCGCTCCGACAACCTCCTCATGCACCACTAATTTTCGAGAGAGAGAGAGACTCGTTGACTCGTTGACTCTGTACTCCTCGACCTCACGATTAGACTAATCTTTCACCAATCTCTCAACCTCTATACGCATACAAATATATTCGCACACAGGTACACGCATACATACGTACATACTGCTCAAATTCTCTACAAACGTATATACTGTGTCTGTGTGTGTGTGTGTATGTGTGTGGGAAACAGTCCTACCTCCTTAATGATTTGTTACTCGAATAGTACTGACTTGTCGCCGAAGGTTATAAATCGATTTCAAAATCAAAGACGCATTCACCTACCTATGAATCTCAACCGTTGAGAATAGGAAACATCCAACCTAATTTTATTTCGCTCGATTGCGACAAATAACGCACATTTGTACATTTGGCTTTGATAAATTTACCTATATATATATAGGTAAGTATATATATATATATATATAGGTAAGTGTATATATATATAGGTGTATATATACATATATGCATGCATATAATATACACACACATATAGTATCTCATATATGCTCTGGTCTGCAGGGTGAAACCCTTTTTTTGGCTCTCGTCGACATGCACGACGATGCACGAGAGAAAACGACACGCGGAAACCCAGGAAGCATGCTAAGCACAGCAGCAGCACATACGGTAGGCGGGAACGCAGCGAAATCTGTGTAATCCGGCATACGTTTCCCATGAATATGCATCTGCGAGCCTAATGCGATTTGATTCACGATCGGTCTTTCTCGAGAGGGAGATGAAGCGAATTGTGTGTGTATGTGTATGTGTATGTGGGTATGTGTGTGTTTTTGTCTACTTCTCTCAATCTTCACGAATTGTACAGGCATACTATATACATATAGCAACAAAAACGACAAAGAAAAGTCTCTAGAATCACGTTTCACACTTCTACGTGCTCCCAGCTATTATTTTCTTCGTACCTGAGTATATGCACAAGTCCATTGGTACAATTTTATTTCAATACCCGATCCATATTTATGACAAAGTCGATTTTTCCAATAATTTTATCGTTTACTGGAGAGAGAAAAACAAACTTAGTAAATTTATAAAAAAATAGTTACCCTGGAAGAAACATATGGGTAGAAAAATTGTTTTATCTGTTCCGCACTTCGCGTTACTTCCGCAGCACGTTTCTTGAACGAAGAATTGCAGACCTACAAAATCTTGTTTTTTTTTTTTTTTTTTTTTTTAAAGGTGTTGAATCAAATTGGACTACAAACCGACTATGTTAACAGTCATGAGTTAAAAGTAAACTTGAAACAAAAAATTTGAGGGTGGTGAAATTTCACGAAATTGTCATGTTGTTTTTATTATATTTATACCATTCTCGTAAAAACAGCAGGAAATGAGCTTAATTTTTTGACGCTGATTATGGTTAAATTGAAGATTCCACGCAACTCTTTTTATGCTGATGGTGATGATATGGATAAAACTTCAAAAGTCTGCCATAAAAATAACAATTAACAATTTTTAAAAAACTCCACAACTATACAATCGGCAAAACAAAAATAAACTAATGCGAGACGATAAAATAGGAAAAGGCTCAAATAATTCGTAGTAAAACAATACTAATTACCCATTAATTATTGCAACAATTAATTCATAATTTTCACTACGATCGTGAGTCGTCTCTCGCATCCACAAATATTCATTTAGATTATTGCCCTGTACATGATGTTATCGAAATATTATTTACCGTTATAAGGGGTTGTCCACGAGGACATGTATCCTTTAATGTGTAGGGCAAATGATGAATGATTCGTTACAATAATTAATGTGCAATTAATATCGAATTACGATTTTTTCTTCTGTTTCATTTCTTCACTTAATTTTTTTTTATATTTTGCAGTCGTGTTTTTTTTCAAATTCAACACTTATTTTTAAATATAATACATTTTTTAATTACGATAAGCATCAATCAAGTTAATTAAATGCGTTTTGCTCGGTGCGAAACCGAAAAACTTACATTTACGAAGGTAACCTAACATTTCCAATCAATTGAATATTCAATAAGTTATCAACTAGAAAAGTATACATATCTCTACATCGTATAAAATGAAGTCCCCCATTTGGGTCTCTCTGTGTGTTCGGGCTAACCTCGAGAACCATTGGAAGGATTTTGGTGCGGTTTTCACTATTCTATAGAGCATTTCTCGGAGAAGGGTTAGAGGTGTGTGAAAAATTAATCTATGATATTAAGAAGGAACCGAGTATAGTGATGTGCGAAATTGCTTCCGCGTCTGAAAACGGGCAGATCGCTAGTTGAGCGAATCGATCGGATTTGTAAGTTTTTGTCCCGAATAAAAAATAAATAAAAAGAAAAACGACAAAGGTGAGTGGGTAGTGAGACGAAGATTCCGGAACTGAAGAAACTTAGGAGGCTCGCACTGGGACACAAACTCTTGAGGTCGATCTTTAAAAATCACTATGATTATATATATGGCCCATTACTATATCTTTCTTATATACATATACATACATACATACATATATATATATATACATATATATTATATGCATATATATATATATATATATATATATATATATTACAGGTGATCACAACTGACAATACTATATCAGATACTCCGCTCTTGTGATACATGGCGGTGTGTTTCAAAGGACTTTACAAGAGTGCGGGGTATTTAATTTACTGAAATTACCGTTGACCCACAATAATTAATGCAAAGCCTGATGACCGTGCATGGGAAGGTCCTCGCTCGAGGAAGAGAGAGATTGAGAGCGAGAGAGGAAAGAGCGCAAAGTATAGTGTAAACTCCGTCAGTGCTTTTTTGTTTATTCCTCAATTCCTCTCATATGTGCGGTAAACTTCAGCGTCAGTTTCACTTTTTTATGTTATTGATACGACGCTGCACGTTTGCAGCGCAGATTTGGTCGAAGGAGATTTCGCATAAATGCTTTCTTCGTTCAGTGTAGGTACAAAATCGAAGCACTAATGGAATTTTGACTGTATAAGCGGCGCAACTTTTACCGTTAGCGCTCTACTCGCAAAGGGAGAGATAACGCACGATTAGTTCCCCCCTCGTTCATTCTTTCTCTCTGCTTCTTGGCTTCTCTCTCTCTCTATCTCTCTCTATTCTCTCTCCCTCTTTCTTATTTGGGCAGAGGTTATATACGGCAGAAAAGGGCCATTTATAATTTTTCGAAACGCCTATTTCCCCTCGTCGAAACTCTAGAAATTAGCCCCTTCGAGGCACCCGACTTCTCTCTCGGACTCTCCCTCTCCCTCTGCGAGCGTTAAATCGTTTTATTGGCCACCCTCGGAGTGTTTCCACGATTCGAATGAGCGAGAAGAAAAAGAAGAAGGATCCATTTTGTGTCTCCGAGTATATGCTGGTTGAAGAAATCGCGGACTATTATGCTATATTGCTTTCGATGCTCGTAAATTTTATATGCGCTTTTATTAGCAGCTTACAAAAATCCAAGACGATCCACGAGAACTCTTTCTCTCATCGCCCTTTCAACTGAGATTTTACCGAATGTTGGTTTATTCTCTAAAAGCAACGTACACTTGCTGGAATTGTAATAATAAAAATGTGTATGTATATACGTGACTAGACGAATATCATAAACTGCACAAATTCTATCGAGTAATCCTCGTATTTGCGAGTGAGACAACTAATAAACGGCAATAAATGAACATTTTTAAAAATGCTGTTTTACTAAATTGACAAATATTTTATGCAAGTCAATGAAATCTGTTTTACAGAATACACTAAACATTTTTAATGGTAAAACTTGATTTTTTATTTTATTACCTGTTTTTCACTCATTAATTTAAAACTTTTCGAATTAAACGATTAAATATATTATTTATTATTTGACCAATCAGATTATCAGATGATTATTTATCAGGTAATAACAAAGACAAATATTTTCGTAATGATCGACAATTGCCAGCTTTTACGAATCTTCAATTAAATATCACATCCACCCTTCAAGCCTCAACTAAATTGTCAACTTCTCAAATGGAACAAAAAATACACACGCAATTCTCTGGCCTTTTTCGGGCTCCCAATTCCAGTGGGGTCTGTCCAGTCTCGTGAGTTTGGGTAAACCGGAAGGCACCTGTGCTCCCTCTGGTCCCTCCCTGTTTGACGGCGCGTATATACGCATATATATATATAGGCCACTTTGTGCGCCTATATCGGGGCCGACCAGGTTAATCCTCGATTGACCCCTCCTGCAGGTTGTGGTGTCCGTCTCTCGGCGTGCAACCTACACGTGTGCCTCGCCAACGTCATTGCAGACGCGCTCTCGGCTGGATGGTGAGTGAAAAGGAAAGAGAAAAAAAAACGTGATTCCGGTCCGGCACGCGACCGAGCACACTAGTAGTGACAAAAAGGTTCCCTTCGATGCGCTGTGAGCAACATTTACTATATATATATATATATATATATATATATATATATATATATATATATATATATATATATATATATATATATATATAGATATATTAAGTGTATATGAGTATGCGCCCTGTGTGCTTCTTAACATAAACCTCAGACCTTCCCGTCTTGCCGAGGGTCCGACCGCGTCCGTTCGTCTCACAGTTGGTCCTGCTCCAGCAGCCTTTTACAAATATATATATATATATACAAACGATGCTCTGGCATCTTGTTCTTCATCTCGCACGATGCATTATATAATACTGTCGAGACAGGTAGTAACCATTTGAGTCATGTACATCCTCGCCTATCTCGCCCACCACATTTTGCGATACAAAATGTTAATCCGTCCATTGATTCAAAAATTCTGAGGTACGATTAATGTGACAACCGTCTTATAATATTTCTATAAATGTCAAGTCAATGTATGGGGAATTTTACGTCAAATCGGCCATTTCTTAATTAACAGTCATTTCAGTTTCCGACCCCGCGAAAAAAGTATACGAAAGATATAAATTAAAAATATGTTGGCAAAAAAGTTAGATAAGTGAAATAAATTATTGGATACATTGTTTTTTTCCATGAGGGCTTGAAATAAAATAAAATTGAGTCATCGAGTGAAATGCAGTGTGACTAGAAATATGGATTTAGAAAATTAGAAATTAGAAAATTGCGCTTGAGACGATAGCGATATTTTTTTTATTTCTATTATTATTATATTTATTATATATTAATGATATATTCTATTATTATTATTTATTTTTTTGTTGTATCGTATGTATATTTTTATCATGCATCTAAAAGTAATCGAGATAACTAATAAAAAGATTATACTAGAGGCAGCAATACGTTCGATATTCAAAGAATTAATAACTGTCGATACCAGCGTCAAGTATTATCTAAGGGTGGACTGCAAGTCGTATGGCATTGTGTAACTATTATAATATATGATTTACGAAAATTTGGAATCAGTGAATTTTTCATTTCTGAATAAAGGTTGAGTGATATTTTTTTAAAAGCCACGTAGTTTCATAGCTTATAGTAGGTAATAATTTCCGATATTATTGCAAATTATTTTTATCGCTTTCAGTGTTGAGGGTACCAGAAAAAAAATGAAATGTCAAGCTCGGAGGGTCAAACAACTGTCTACAGCGGGAATTTGATCCCTCGTGTCAAGTGATCGCTAATCTCAGTCCCGGAAATCATTGTAGCAATAATACAATTTTTCTAGTCGGTTTTTACAATCTTTTTTTTTTTGTATATCAATGACATACCCTTAACGACAAAAAAAATCATTGAATATCTATATTCGCACCGCTCAGCACGATGGACTATTCTCTAGGGGTAGAAAGGATATATTATATATATATATATATGCGAGAGCATAATCGCGAGTGCGCTCTCGTGTTTGGATGTGGGTCGCTTTGATTCAGTTTAGTGTTCGGAGGATTTCCTGTTCATAGATCCTCTCTGTACGGCTCGCACCATCCCAACTCCAAAAAGGCCATGAAGAGAGGAAGAGAGAGAGACAAAATGAGAAAGCACGCTTTTGCTCATGTCATGAATGAGACTGGAGACCTGCCAGGGGACCACCGCTTGCTGCTTGCGTGCACTTGCGTTGCGGTACCGCCCAAGTTGACACCCTCTTCCGGTTCGGTGCTTCCCCCAAATATCAAAATGTATAGATATGTACTCTATATACATTTATATACATATACAAATATATAGACGAAATGTATGTTTCCCCTATATAGTCAGTCAGAACATAATTTTCGAAATTAAGTTTTTGTACTGTGTAACTATATGTTATATATATAATATAGTCGAGACGGTATTTTGTGGAGAACCACAACTGTCATTTCGAGTTCACGCTCCGAAATTTTCATTTATGTAGTTATGAGGGAGTGCTTTATACCACGCTCGAAAATGCCACAATACTGTAACCGAAGTCATACTGCTTGATAATTTTCACATACATCGCTAAGCTGACCACTATAAACTCTCCTCTTTCTATATATATATATATATATTTGCTACATAATATTTCAAGTGGAATGTTATCATATTCAGCAAGTTCCTGCGTTCCTCCCTGGTATGAAAGATTATTCTAAATAAGTCACAAACACTTTAAATTCAAGTGTGGAATTTCCTATCCTGTTTCTAAATATATTTGCTACATAATATTTCACGTGGAATGTTATTATATTCAGCAAGTTCCTGCGTTCCTCCCTGGTATGAAAGATTATTCTAAATAAGTCACAAACTCTTTGAATTCAAGTGTGGAATTTCCTATCCTTTCCATTGTAGTTACTTTTAATTTGCCTCCGCAATTGCGTTATTTTTATACAGGAATGACAGCACACGTGTGCATATGTGACTGGCGCGAATTCACCGGTAAATGATCGCAGTTAAGCCATTTTCGTCATTTGAAATAACATTATACTTGAAAGATCGAAGAATATGTTAATGAAAATAATGTATACCTGATGAAGAAAATGGAACGTTTCATATGCACCAGCATGAAGCAAGTACGAACAGAAAGAATTAAGAGATGAAGGAATATGAATGGTATTCACTAGTGATTCTTATTTATCGTAAAATGGCTTGTATACATTCTGGAAAGGCTTCATTTACCCATTTTACATAGTACATGCACCATTAACTTCTAGTTCATAATATGAATTTCGCTCGTAATTAAAAAGGCGAACAATTTCATATCAAAAATACTTCAAGCACTAGATTAGGTGCACTAGTTTAAAAAAACGACGTCATTATCGAAAGAATAATTCAATTAAAGCATTTTGTTCTCTAACTAAGTGTTCTCTAAGAATTCTTTAAATAATCAACAGGATGCAACTTTTACGTTTAGGAAAATCGAGGCATCCTCCATAACGTTTTTGTTTTTGAAAGTTTGAGAATAATTCAATTAAAGCATTTTGTTCTCTAACTAAGTGTTCTCTAAGAATTCTTTAAATAATCAACAGGATGCAGCTTTAACGTTTAGGGAAATCGAGGCATCCTCCATAACGTTTTTGTTCTTTATTCCTTATAATGTTACATTTTGACAATCGAAACTACTTACTTCATCGTGTTCAGTACCTAAAATGTATTCAAAATTGACAGTTTTTTTCGCAAATACATTAAACATATTTCGCAAATAAATATGTTAAACATATTTGAGACTTGTATAAGAGAGGATGTTTGCAAGAGTTTTCTAGAATATTTCGGACTTATCTTGAAAATGTTTTCTTACTAGAGCTACTTTAGTGCTGTATTTCTCTAGGAGTCTCTAAAAATGGATCAAAACGATCGTATCTTTATCCGGTTTTTCAGGCCCTAGATCGAGAACACGTCATAAGGCCCCATCATTCAACTCTTTTGAAGTGTTGGTATATTTACAGTCACAAGCATCGATTCTCGTTCCACGTCCATCAAGATTTGTCGTGAAATACTTTTTTTTTTCTTTTTTTTTTTTCATCGTCGTTTCTCCATTTCAATTGCACTCTCCATTCTCGTTTTCGTTCACTATATTCTATGACAATGCTCATGCATGGATGCCCGGCTGCGGTGCGTATTCTCGTGAAACGGATTTCCTTAACCGGGTAAGCAGCCCCCTATAAATGCGCGGTGACACTAAAACTTGTACCCTCGTGTGTGAGTGTCCTATAGCGTGGTATGACACACACGAATACGTATGCAGGGCTCTTCCGTGATGTCACTGAACGTATTTTAGGAAAGCCCGAAAGGATTCCGTGGGAAAGAAGGGTGTATAAGCAAGAGTTGGATTTCAAAAAAAAAAAAAAAATAAAAGAGAACGAAGGAACAAAAACAGGAAGAAAGCGATTGAAAGGGGGCTGAGGAAGGAAGAGACTGAGAGGGGTGAGATGGTGAATCAGGGGGAGCGAAAAGAGGATAACGGCTGTCACGTTTGTCGCAAATTTTCACGCTTTTACGGATAGAAGACTGGCAGATATTGCTCACGAATTTTTTCATCCAACCCCCTCCCTGCTCCTCCCCTGCCGAGGTTGTTCGTTATTTATCATCGAAAAAGAGTATAAATTACGGGAAAGGGTTGCTACACCCTGGGCCACAGGTATACGGGTACACTGCGAGGGGCAAATGAAAAGTTTAGGAGGCCCCTGTGTACAGTATGAAGATCGATGGATGTGGAAAAGGGTTGCATGCATTCTTCGAAACGTAAGAAGCAAATGAGAAATTGCGGGGTGACTCGCGGTAATGTATATCGAATAAATATCGAGGAGAACTTTCTCTCGGTGTGATCGTGGCGAAATTCCTTCGAATCAGGGAAAGGGTTGACGTTTCTGGCTCTCAACCCTTTCTCATATACGCTCTCTCTTTCTATCTCTCGCTAGAAAGAGAGAGAGAGAGAGAGAGAGTGAGGGAGGGAGGGAGAAAGTGGACGCTCTTATAGCTACGATTCAATGTACACAAAAAAAAGCCAAAGGGCTTCCGATTTTTCGATACGGTAATAAATACAAAAAAAAATGGCAAAGGGTTAAAAATTTTCTCGAAAAGGCTCGTCAAGACCCAGCAAATATAGGATATTTTACTTTTTTTATTTCACACAGGTAAAAAAATGATTTACCCTGAGAAAGTTGGTTAATGAGATTTAACCCTTTTTGGAAAGGTATCCTTAACCCTTTTACGGATGTATTTCGCCAGCAGTGGACGTAGAAAAATTCGTTGAAACGCTCGAAATTAATGGAACAAAGTTTCAGTCGTTCACAGCGAATTTCCGTTAACTGCCAGTGCTTTATACATGTTTTATATATATATATATATATATATATATTTTTTTTCCTGCTCGAACGTTTGTCTATAAATGGTAGATTTATTTTTTTCGTGCAGGAACAAATCATGTATTGTGAGAACAGGCAGAAAGTGAGTTGGGACTATTTCGTATACCTTTATCAAAGCACCGCTTGTAGAATTATAGGTCTCCGGATATTTATACTTTCGTGTGCGTATGAGATAATTTTTATAGCAAAAAAAATTTACAGAAGTATGGAAAAACTTGCAAAACTATGGAAGAATTTATAAACATATGCAAAAAATCGCAAAAGTATAATATACTAAAATCGGTAAAAAAAGATTTGCAGCATTTTTATCGTAAAAAAATACGATAAAACTTCATCAAAAGGCAAGATTCAAGCCAATTTAATGAATAAACTTATTCGTCTAATATACGATAAATAATTTTTGGCCCTGGAAATTCCCTTTGTCAGAATATATTGATTAACTTTTCCTCGTTATGATCACAAGTTAATCGTTATACGCTCAATTACTGGGACACGGTAGATAAGAGAAGGCGAGATAAATATTTTTCCTGTTTATATCAGAACTATTTACATATATCGACGTCAATATTAATATCCCTGCCGTTACTCCCGGCTTCAATTCCCTTTCGATTTCTTTTGTCTTTTCTCGTTCTGTACATTACTCGTTTATTTGGCCCAAAACGTGTCTCACGGAATTGCGTGTGAGCCTCACAAGAAACTCGATCGGTAGCACATTTTTTTTTGGCTCTCGAGTGAAGAGATGGAGAAAGTACGTCATGGACACCGTCGCGCAGGTTCAAAGACACACGCTAATGGTTCGCCTCTCTCGAACAGTAGAGAAAAAGTTTCGTGTGACGTGCCGCTGTCTATACCGACAAGAGGACATACACACACACACATACACACAGAAGGGGAGAGACAGAAGGGCCAATCGATGCTTTCTTGAAAAGCTTCTCGTATTACCAGGAAGTTCCTTTTTCGAGTCTAAGAAAATTGCGATCCTTTCTCTCTTTCCAATTTTATTTCTCTCTTTGTTTCTCTTTCCAATTCTATGTCGCTCTCCGTTTCTCTCTTCTAATGTGACCCTCGTTCTCAGCATATTTTCAGCACTCTCCGATAAAAAATATGAATCCATCGTTGTCATAATTTTTCACTATATTTTTCGAATCAGTGAGCATCTCAACGATTTCATTAAAGATTTCATTACCAAGTCGAGCAGTACATACTACATCACGAATGATATCTCATAGCTCTGATCTCTTTCTTCATTTTTTCCGTTCGCTTATTTCGAATAAGAGCTTTGGGTGATTTCTCAAAGCGATCCAGATCGAAATAACAAAAAAGGAAAAAAAAATCAAGAGCAGAGAACTGTGGAGGATCGTAGAATTTGAGAGAAGCCATTGAAGTGGCAGACTGACACGTGCTCGAAGTAGCAGCAGAGCGCAAAGTTTCTTGCCTCTATAGACTCTCGCTTGAACTCAATACACACTTGTGTACAAACGTGTATATATATATATATATGTGTATATATATATATATATATATATATATATATATATATATATATATGAGCATATATGGATACAGCTACAGAAAATGAACATGTGCACCCACATATGCACGTAATCTCTATTCACATGTGCTTAGCACGCACTACAGTATAAGCTCCATTCGGTTATGCTTGTTTATTACCCGAAATCCCTCCGGCTCGCTCCGTGCTGCTCCACACCTACTTTCTCCCACTACTAAGAGTACTAAGCACAGTGAACTTCAGCGTCGCTTCGCCCCACTCTTTCTTGGCACGCCACAATTATCGACGCCACAAAATATTTTCAGAAGTAAAATTCGCCGAAGAAACATCGTCGTGAACTTGGATAGCTGATAAAACTAAGAAATGCACACTTTGAAGTATGTTTTATGTGTAATTACACGGCAAAAAGAATGATACTGATGCAAATATTAATGTAGATAGTTTGAGGCTAGAAAATGATCCATGGTTGGAGGGTTAATGTATTTTCCCAATAAGAGAAGGTGTGTACAAGAATGCAGGCACAAATGGAGATTTCACTGTACTGCTATATTTTCGGCATTATCCACTGGTAGACTCGGGTATTCCCCCTTAAGCTTATACACAGAGAGCCAGAATGCTGGAGCACCCCCATGTGTGTCAGAAGATGAAGACTCGATGAGCTAGACATCGTGAATCTGAACCAAGCCTCCATTATACCATTCTTGAGGAATATCCCATCTTTCTCTTTCTCTTTCTCTCTCTCTCTCTCTCTCTCTCTCTGCCCCTCTGTTGTCGGGGTGGACAATTTTTCTAGAGGATCTGGAGAGCAGCTGATTGGGGTTTTCCCTCCATATACATGCCCTTGACGTTCTGTAGTTCTAGCAGACAATGCGGCGAGAGATTTATTTTCAAAAAAGAAGAGCGATAAAGAAAAACTACCGATTTGTTTTGATGAAGAAGGAAAATTATAAGAACCCGTTTTTGTTGTAATTGAGTTTCGAAGCCAAATTTAAAATGATTACACATCAATGAACGTTTTTTATACAGGAAAATGTATATAAATAAAAAGTTATGATTGGGATATCCAGCATTTAACATTTACCAAGATAATCCTGCTGCGCCGAAAAGATGATGTTACGTATTCGCTAGACATTAATAACTCCAATGTACATAAAAAAGTTACCTACTTTTTTATTCCCTTTTTTTACTCCACAGGCAGTCCGGGATTAATAACGGCCCTCGCCAATAGTACATTCGTTTTGCAACAAAAAATACAAGAACAAAAAATACGGTATTGTATACGAATGCACAATGCACTTGTCATTGATATTGAACTTCATCTTGGCAGGGAAAAAGCAGAATATTTAAAATACCTAAGTATTGCCATTACTTGTACGTAGACGAATATGAATTGCAATATTATGTGCGTCGAAAAAAATGCCTCAATACTTTTTGTCGTCTAAGTCTTGATTACTTTTTCAAATGCTTGTCACAATTAAAGATCATCCCATATATTTTTTTTTTAGCACCACATTCGCTGATGTCTATGACTTCGGCCCACCCTTCAGGATTATCTTTATTATTTATTGCTCTTCATAATATTCGAGGGAAAAAGTGCTGCTCGTGATTGATTAATCGTTCAACATTGGTAATTTCTTTCGTAGAGCGATAAATATGTTTTTTCGTTCTTCCGTGCTGGTGGATATGAGGTGAATCGACGGAAATATATCTGTGCGATAACAATGAGGGAGCGATATCCTCGCGTCAGGGATACATATCTCTATATATCCCCTTTGGTGGGTCTGGGAAGGAGAGAACAAAAAAGGACCATGAGAGAAATCACCCCATCGCCAGGTTTATTTAATATAGCAAGAAGTGAGAGAGTATTGCTGTGCTGAATCGTCGTGGGGTAAAAAGAGAAAGAAAGAGAAAGAGGGAGAGAGAGAGAGAGAGAGTTATCGCAGTGCGACTCGCGGGTGGAGGAGGAAGGGTGAAAGAGCCGAAGGAGTGCGGCAACCTGTTGAGTCAGACAATATCACGTTTTTACTAATGCGCCTGGGCTGTATAGCAGCACACACATACATACCCTCTGAAATCTCAACTGACACCCCCACCTCATCCTCCTCATCATACTACAGGATCACGGGAAAAGGGTTCTCGTTACATTTTTAGCTCGTTCGCAATTTCTCGCTACGTATACCCTACGGAACTGAGGTTTATCGAGCGTTGAATTGTCTGGCTATTACAGAATTTTTTTTTCTAACACCGGGACTCAATTTGCATATATATATATATACACGTGGCTCCTCGCCATTATTATATATTACGGAAGAAACCATCAAATTTAATGAAATTTATTGCAATGTATTTTGAAAAATTTAAATGATAACTTATTTAATTGAATTTCAATGAAATTCATTTTTATTTAAAGGTTGATGAAACAAAGACACTTGTATCTAAAAACTTCGTTTGCGAGGAAGTATTTTTCATCACTCTTTGGTTTTTCCTCGCAGAGAAAGCTTCGTGAACGAGAGGGAAGAATGAGGAATCACCATAAAGAGTTCTGATTCGAGGGTTTATTTATTTTTATCATCCGAGCTCTATAACTCGAAGATCTGCGAGAATCAATAGAAATTATTTCAACCTCCCCAAAAATAATTTATGAAGATTGAGCAATTTACACTGAGAGTCGGAAAAAGGCAAATATGCCAGCGCCTAAATTAGTACTCGATATACATTAAATGATATTTAACTCTTTTACATGAACAATTTTACAATCGCTCTTTCGAATAAAGAAAAAGTGTTTAAATCTTCAATAAATACTTTCGTTGACATCATAATTCTCCAAGTGTTTAGTGAATTTTTTAAAACGTACGAAAAAAATGATCATCAAACCCCTGTGGCAACCTCGATTAAAAACCACATGATAATTCAAATAAAATAAACATCTACTCTATTTTTTTTTATCATCTGAGCTCTATAACTCGACGATCTGCGAGAATCAATAGAAATTCTTTCAACGTCCCCAAAAATAATTTATAAAGATTGAGCAATTTACACTGAGAGTCGGAAAAAGGCAAATATACCAGCGCCTAAATTAGTACTCGATATACATTAAATGATATTTAACTCTTTTACATGAACAATTTTACAATCGCTCTTTCGAATAAAGAAAAAGTGTTTAAATCTTCAATAAATACTTTCGTTGACATCATAATTCTCCAAGTGTTTAGTGAATTTTTTAAAACGTACGAAAAAAATTATCATCAAACCCCTGTGGCAACCTCGATTAAAAACCACATGATAATTCAAATAAAATAAACACCTACTCTATTTTTTTCCCTCTATTTTTCTTTTTATTTTATTTTATTTATTTATTTATTTTATATTTTATTTTTATTACTCTATTTTTTCATTCCCTCGCCGGAGTATGTCTGTTTCTATATATATATCGTTCAGTCTGATGTTGGTCACGATAAAGAGGATGACGATGAGGGAGGTAGAGTCGAGCAGAATGAGGGAACGAATTACAAGTACACACGCATACATATTGACTGGACTCGTTTATCCATGAAGAAGAGCGAGAAGAGTACATCTATTTTTTCAAACGAGGAGATTTGGACCGATGCACCGACATATCTCTCCCTCTCTCGCTCTGTTAGCTCTCATCCTACCGTGTATTATAGACAAACAAGACTCAACGATACAAGCGCGTCAGTCTCTCCGCTATGATTTTGCTGGCTGCTTCGCTGTGTGTGGCTTTAGCTCTTTTTCTTTTTGTATATTTCTCCTTCTCTTTCTCTCTCTCTCTCTCTCACACACATTCTCTCTCTCTCTCCCCCCTCTCATTCTCTCTCTGGTGCTTCTCCCGCGCTGAATGCTGTATATATACATTGATGCTGAGCGAGCATCTGCCGGCTCGACGTAGATCCGTGGAGATCTCTCGCTACGAGAGAGTTTGCGCTTCCCAGGCTCCGGTTGATGCACCTGGTCCTCTTCGAAAGCATCGCCGAAACATCAACAGCAGCATTGGTGTACCATAATTCTCCGATACTGAGCGTTCCTTCGCTCTTCTCTGCGCACTGTAGTCTATACCTATATGCATATGCATGTGCACGTGTGACAGTGAAGACCGGGGCAAAATGGAATATTTATCAAGAACCAAAAGTTGTATAGGATAAGTCCATCAGAATAGTTGGGATACTCGCTATAACTTTTTCACGCTGTTATCTTCCATCATCTCTGCAGATCAGTAGGAATATAATTATCAATATCATCGAATTCACCGTTAATTTAAAAAAATATTTTCCAGAGGGATGGATCAGTTTATGAACGACAAACATTCATTAAGATGTCATGAAAGTAGAATCAATTTCGGGGGGGGGGGGGGGCAGTCAAACAGCTCAGTTGCACAATTTAATCATTGAAAAGTTATAGTGTGGCTCTCTTGGCTAGGCAGTTTAAAAGCCTGGTAGTCAGAATTCTCAGTTGAGCGAATTTGAAAGCTTGTTAGTCAGCAGAGTGCCCAGTTGGGTGATTTGAAAGTCAGGTAGTCAGGCCCAGTTGGGTAATTTGAAAGCCAGGTACGGCCCAGGCCCAGTTGGGTAATTTGAAAGCCCGGCAGGGCCCAGGCCCAGTTGGGTAATTTGAAAGCCTGGTAGGGCCCATGCCCAGTTGGGTGATTTGAACGTTGAGTATAATTGGACCGCCCAGTTTAGCCATTTGAATGCCTGGTCGTCAGAGTGCACAGTTGGGTAATTAGACTGCCCAGTTGAGCAGTTTGACAGCTGGGTAGCTAGACTGTCCAGACCAAAGATTCATCACTTCCATGTTTGCAGTCAGATTGGGCAGTTCGATAGTCTGATAGTAAAATTTCCGAGTTGGACCATTTGACTGCTGAGTAATTAAATTGCCTGCATGAACCGTTACATTTAATTATCAGGCAGTCAGAGTGTCCAATTTGGGCAGTCAAAATTGCCCAGTTAAACAGTATAATTTCTTCCTCATAATTAATTCGTTTGATCAAATGTTTTGGATTCAATGAAAAAAAATACATTTTCCATTGATTTTTTTACGCCATATAAAATATATGACATGTATGGTTTTCACAATAAATGAATTTCTCTGAAGAAAAATGGGAATATTCATGCCTTTGCGGACTTTGAGTGCACGTAATTAATTCCACATACCAATAAATCATATTTCTGTGTAAAAATTATGGGCATTATATTCTACCCAATAAGGTCCTAACGTGAACTTTCGGAGCAATATAGTGACCCCGTATGTAATGTTCCAATTTACTTCCAGTGATTGTCGGATGTGATGATGCGTAAGCAAAAAATGAGACGTGTCACTGAGATTTTTACAATAAATATGGACAAATTTAAATGTTAAATCCTCACTACACTCAGATTTTGGTCATTCTACCCTAATTTTCTCTATCATATGCTAGTTATACATATGTATGTTAACGTGCTCTCTATGAGCTCCTCCTTCTCTCATTTCTCATCTCTCAGCAACGAAGTAAAATGTACTTTCGTGAAGCTGAATAGCCCTGAGCTCTTTATATTCTTGTGTTGCTCGACCCAATTTTTATCCTTTATTAATTTTTTATTAGTAAATTTACATATACATAGAAATATTATCATGTACCTCACTGACCTATATTTACATTTTACATATATATTGTGTATGATAAATTAGGCTGGGTATTTAAAATGTATTGAATATGCAACATTTTTGTACGACAGTTTGGGCGATAAATAGCGATTTAATTTCTCGATAATAAATTTAGGCAATAAAAGGAGAAAATAAGAACAAAAGTACAACCAGGATCTATTTTAATCTCCTAAAACAATATATTTATGCGGACAAATTGGTTTTCTGTCAACGTAATGTTGCAAATAATGATCAAATAAATTTGATTAATTGAGCAAAAATCGTACCCACTGAAAAATTGGCCGTGATATTTACTTTTATATTGGGGCTCACGAATTTCATTAACTCTGAAAGTGCGTCATCACGTAAAACATCATTGATGATTACGTATTTATAGAAGCATATTTTCAATTACATTATCGGATTCACGTTATTTGTCTACGTGCTCGGAAAAAAGGGCTTTTGTATCGAAAATATATAAATTGTTATAGCTTAAATTGTATATATATATAAATTATATTGTGGCATGAACGAGCCAACGGGGAACAGATTCGTTATTGGATCTCAACCACTTTCACCGCACGAAGCGCTTTCACCGTCTCGTGGATATTCAGACGGGAAACAATGAGACTATAATCGACGTATTATTAGCGAAGAAGCGATTGCGCAAGTGGGCCCAATTATACAATATATATGCGATATACACATACACATACTTTTACATACGTCTGCATATCTGTCGTTGGGAGTTTCGAAACAGTCGAAGAACCATCTGGCGTCCAGCTCTAACGCGCAATCCCCAAATTTATGTGACGTACTAAATTTTATATATGTCTTGAAAATTTAATTGCGTGTAAAAGATTTCTTTTCTGTTTTACCGAAACTCTGTATTTTCCGTAAGTTTACAAATTAAGACGTTCAGTAATCATTACTCGATTAAATGGAAGATTACTTTTCGAATAGACATTTTATTAAAAATTGATTTTCTTATCTTAACATTTTTCCGAATTGGGTCATGATTATGTTGAAAATAAAAAAAAATTAAAAGTAAATATTTTTAGTGATTGGAAAATAGTGAGCAATTGAGAAAATAATAAAATCAGTGAAGCAATTTCATAGTGAGTGAACTAAAAGTGATGGATGAAGTGATGGATATTGTCCGATAATTAAAAATCTACGTCCCAGGAATTAAAAAGTAAAAATAAATATTTGAACATTGAACGAATGATAATTGTTTAGTTTTGAATCATGGCATCGCATAGTAATACGAAAATAGGAAAAACGATTTGAGCAAATATTCGATTGTTGATAAATTGAGTGGACTCAAACTGATATATGTGGGTGTACAGAGTGTGGGGTGGGAAACTCGTGAAATTTTTTCCATATAACCCGGAGACTATTTGTAAATTTTTTAAAGATATATATCGACTTTTGGCCAAGGATGGCATTGGAAGTACATAGCAAGTAGTACGCTATACACAAGTCGATATCTTTTCTCTCCCTATTTTCTTCTCACATAATCTTCAGCACGTATACACACAGAGACAGAGGAAAAGGATATAGTTCGGAAAAACTTTTCGAGGTCTTCATATACTCTTGAACTTTCCTTATGCTCACGACCTGCCTCACCTTTGTCCTCCCCTTATGAGTTATGGGGCTGCAAGAAGGAAAGAGAACTTGGCTGAATTCCCGACCCTCGATCCGCACCGAGCGGCGCTAAGGGTCTTCAGGAATTCGGAAATCTCTTCCGCGCGCTCCGAGCTTCCTTGCTTCCCGGAATCTTTCGGGCTCCAGTGAGAATTACACTTTGTTGGTGTTTGAAGGATTTACTAAATTGCACTTTGCAATTTGTAACAAGAAAAAAATCGTTGATACTTTTGTTGATGAATTAACAAAACTTTTATTTAAAGTTAATTTTGTTTAGTTTTTTTTACATCACCTGACAAGCTGAGATAAATTTTCACGGTGAAAATTGTTTTATTAATAAGCAAGTAAAATAAATAAATAGGACTGCGTCTGATTCTATAGTACTAATTGAGGACTGAATATATTAATTGAAACATTTCCAAGATTAAGGTTCTATAGTGGGTAAATTGGATCGAATAATCGCTAATATTAAAATTCCAGTAATTTCCAGGAATATAATAGGAAAAATATCAACGTACTTTATAACTTCACCGTAATCAAAATTGGAGTTTCTACAAATTAAAAATTCGATCGATAAATTAGCCAAAGAATCTTACAATTCAATCAATTGTCCCAAAAATTGAATTTCTATTTTTTTTTTCCAAATCACTTAAAAATCAACTGGATTACTAATTCCTCTTCTCCTGTTATGTCGTATTTTTACTTCTCACAGATCCACGGAGATCTTGAGTTTGATGAAATTAAAAAAATATATGGTTTTCCTTCCCCTTCGCCGAAATTGTTTTTTTTTGCATCTCTTAACGGCGAAGATCGTTCCGATGATCATCTGCTGCTATGTCCGAAGGAAGCTACGAAAGTTGCATTGTCACGTATATGCCGAGTGTGTCTCGTAAAATGCGCATCAACACGATTTCTACATATATACATAAATACGCACATAGGGCAAGTATATACGTAAATATATATATATATATATATATATATTTATAAGAGGGGAGAAGAGAACGTGAGGATGCAACTCATTACGACAGATGTCTTTGGTGTGGGAAAAGCTCTCTCGGATACGCATCGATGACGGGTATGAAAGAAGTGAATATAAGATTGCCTCCTCTTCTCCACAGGCTTTGTAAAACTGCGGGAGTCCGGATATTAACGTAAATCAGCGAGGACGCACCCCACAGTTCAATATTTTCCGTTGATACCAGCAGACAGGTTCGACGAGTGTTCTATTGATACTTTTCGTAATATCGTTGATTCTGCGAGGATATATCATGCTATCGAGTCGTTAAGAAACTTGACACCCGGAGGCATCAATTTGGCAACCAAAAAAAAAAAATCCTCAAAAAAAAACTTAACGATAGTAAATTTTGTCCAAATTCATTTCTCACAGGGGATGCAAGGCACTATTCGAAAGAGAAACACATCAAAATTTCATGAAAAATAAATATTAAATTATTATTGCTGAGAAGTGAAACTTACAGCTTTTTTCGATAACGAGTCATTTTATATAATTATTTTTATGTAGGAAGAACTTTTAAGTACGATTATTTTATTCGAGTTCTATTCATATCGATCTATGATATTTTGAGCTAAATTTAGTTTCACGAAAAATTTACTAAATTTTGGTAGCTATATTTTTATTGTAAAATAAAATTGAAACAAAAAAAGGGTTTTTAGCTAGATTCTTAAAAATTGCTATTTTTCTTCAAATTCAAGCTCATAATATTGAAAAAAATGCATCCCAAGACGGAAGACTTTGTCGATTCATGTATGAGATTCTTCAACAAAGAGTTGTCGTATTCGATGCTTTCGAGACACACGTCGGTCCTTACATTTCGTTCACGGAGAATCCAGGCCCGGTCCCACAGCCTTGAGAAAACCATATGGTCCACGCTGAGAGAAAGAGAGAGGGAGAGAGAGAAAAGCGTTCATTGGCCACCGAGCGCAGACTCGTAATCTCGCTATTTATCACAGGATGCGGCCCGAATTCGAGGAGACCCGCGAGTAATAAACTTCACGACTCGAGTCTCACGTGGTGCGTGTATGTTGTTTCGATTTTTTTTTTTTTTTTTATTTATTCATTGTCGCGACATATAAGCGTCGTAGAAGATTCAGCAGCTGTTTGTCGAAACTCTCTCGTGAAAGATGAGAAAGAGGAATGAAAGAGGATGGACAGACTGGACGATGATATCGCGATTGATTGTATTTATAAATATCGTCGATTCACTCATGTAATTTTTTTTTCTCTCGGATATTCATTATTTATTAATTAGCTATCATTCTGAAATCGTATGAACATTTGTACATGTGTTTTGCATCATGAGGTACTTGTGTATGGCATCGTCAAAATACATAATTCACAATGTATTATTTCATATTATCGTTATTTTCTTTTTTTTTCTTCCTTTCTTCGCTGTTTTTATTTTCAATATTCCATTTAAATCGCTTCCTTGTCTCGTGGCGGCAGTGAGTCTCCTTTTTCTCGTCCTCATCGTCATATTTTCATACACACATACATATATATATATATATATATTTATGCATGTATAAAATCGAAAGATGAAGCGAAAAAAACCATTTTTATTAACATCAAAATTTTTGCATTTTTCTTTTGTCATATTGTATAAATTATACAGTACAATCCGTTACACTGTACGAAAAAGCGTGTGCCGAAATTCCGGTATTCATCAGCGTTATTTTTTGGTGCATTTTTTTTTATCAGTGCAAGAATTTCATCTGATATTCGATTGTTATTTTCCTTTTTTTTTCTTTTTTTTCCGCTCGAGCTTTAATTTTGCTAGTCTAAGTCGTAAATAATTCACGCAACTCTCGTCCACCACAATATCTTTTATTTTTTATTTTTTCGTGAAATAGAATCTTAAGCTTTACCTCGACCATTAAAGTCGAATTTAAGTTCAAAACCTAATTCAAGTTAACTGGCATGAAAATTTCTCGTCTCTCTCATTCACGAGACTTCAAATTGTCGATTCAAAAAATTACATAAATTCGGTACATATGTATGTTGTTTTTTTTTTTCATCGATGTATTAAAAAATTCGACGTCTCTTTGTCGATTCCGTAAGAATTGACATTTTGTGTTTCAAAACAATTCGGTTTCATTGGGTTCATGTTCTTTATATAATGAATAAACGAATCTTTATGCCATTTTTTCAAATACACCCTGAGTCTTTTTTTTAACGACGAAAATTAATATAATGATTGTTCGACAATCGTGATTGTAATAAAAAAATAAAAATCGTATTGCAATTAGCCGCCACACAGCTCGTTGTTTGGCATTTCTTTCGCCCTCTTTCACTTTTTAATTATCCTATAATTTATATATATATATATATATATATATATATATATATATATATATATATATATATATATGTATATATATGTATATATATACTATATTTATACCAAAAGAAAGAACTATTCGTTCACAACGAATTAAAAAAACCGTAGAAATTCAGCTAGAAGACGCAGAGTACGGGATATAGTGAACTAAACCTAACATCATGAATTTTTTTTTTTTCCCTCATTATCTTTATCAACTTTAATTTTTTTACCTCATCGTTTTAATAATCGTAGATAAATCCATCAATATTGCTTCGTCATCAGGTAGATGTTGTCTAAACCTAATAAAAATAATAATAAGACTAATAATAATAATAATAATAATAATAATAATAATAATAATAATAATAATAATAATAATAATAATAATAATAATAATAAGAGTTCTGTTGCCAGATACTTGCTCAGGTGGATACAATGACGACGAGTGTATCGACTGCAAAGTCTCATAATTTATTTCTCTTTTTTCTTTCGCGAGTTATACGCGAGAGACCCAACGTGTACAGCGTCAATTCGAGGCTCACTCATATATTTTTCCCGCTCACCGAGTCTGCAACAATTTGCTAAATTACGGAATGTCCAAGGTTATCGCTGCAGCGTGAGAGAGTGGGCGACTCGCAATTATATCGCACAACGACATTTGGCAATGATTCTGTGCGATTGGATCAATGTGTCGAATTCGCATAATCGAACGTTAAAATAATATTTTTTTCCTCGTTTCAACGAAAAAATTGAATAAGTTATTATGAAGTTTCTAATCAGTGAAAGTAAAAATGGACATTTCAGGAAAAATCGACAGCGTCTCGTTTTGAACTTGTTGGAAATAAAATAAAGATAATTTCGGAAACAATATTTGAATAAATCGAAAATGTTTAAAAATTATTATGTGAGATATATTTGATGGTTTGGTAACTAAATAGTGTCCGTTATTTAGATATGTTTTCTTATTTTTATCTTTTAATAAAAATCATTTTTGAGATGATAAATTAACGAAAATTTTCATATTTTTATGTATCTTAAATATTTATTTTCAAAAGTGTTCACTCCAAGGCAAGATTTACAATGACCAATCCGACTTTTTTATAATCTCAGAATTGGTGCGAAGTATCTTTTCATGTTGCCCTACACTATTTTAAAAGCATCAAAAATACGAAGGCTGTTCGATTTGTTGATTTGGCCTGAAATGCCCCATATATATCTTGAATAATACTGTGAAATAATAAATTTAAAGGAAATATTGATTTATTGAATTAAACCAGTCCTTAATCTGCTCAATCGACCGTACGATAAAAAAATGTGTGCTCATCCTCCCGAAATTACGTAATAAACTCGACTGTTGAAAAATTCACGAGAAAAAAAGGAGGCGAAATGAATAAAATCGAGGAAAATTTGGAATTATCTGTGAATAAAAAATAATAAAAAATCCACGACGAATCATTGAAAATATTGTGAGATGATAAATAAATAGAAACGTGATGTTTGTGAGGTTCGTGAAATAAAATATATTTATAAAAACAGAATTAAACGCATATAAAATAATACAGGTCGTATAATTATACATCTATATCTTCGTCCATAGTTCATCTTCATTTCTCAATATCTCGTCGTAACGGCCGTAATACAGGAACAGAAACCACGTGTCGTTTATTAAATTATTACCTATACGTTTCGCATGATTTACAATTTAAAAAAAGGGTGCGCACTTGGATTTTTTCATATGTATATATATATATATATATATATATATATATATATATATATGTATATACCGGTTAAACGTTTTACATTCTCGCATAATTTTTTTTTCGTATGGCACAAGTGAATAAGATTTTTTTTCTCGTACGAGAGATCGGGCCTCAAGCCAATATATATATCTCTCCTGTTAATTGGATCTATGAAGGAAAAAAAAATGAAAATGCATACGCTTGTACGGTTACTTTACACACTGTTCTCTATCTCTCATCAATGCCCAAGTGAAAAATTAAATTACACTGATTACGGAAAAAAAAAACAACAAAAACATTACAGTTTGGCACAACCAATAACAGTTTGGTACTGCGTAAGGATCCATAAATATATGTATAATCAATAGACGTACGATCGATCGTAACGAATCTCACTGTGCGCACACGTGTCTGTATCGTTTGAGCTCAAAAAACGTTTTTTAAAAATCATGTTCAGACACTGGACGTGTGTGCTCGTCTCTCGCCTCTACGATAAATATTTTTTTTTTTTCTCATTTTTGCATTTTTTTTTTCTTTTTTATTTCAATTATCATTCGTACCGAAGGAATGCCCGAGTCATAAATCCCGATTTTTACCTAATTAAGATTGCTTCGCACAATAGAATGCCCGGTGTTACAATATCGTATTCGATAAAGTTAAGAAAAAAAAAGAGAAAAAAAAAATGGCGTACGCGCCTCGATAATGATATGGAATTAAAAATATGTATCGTTCGGCTCTTATCCGACATTTTTTAATTTTTTTTACTGTCTTTTCTTTCACTATAAACTGAGTATACAGTAATACTGTTTGATATGTCTCTATAATGTACGTTGATCTATTTATATTAGATTTTTTTATTTTTCATCTTCTTTCATTATTTCACATTATGCATTATTACACGCACATTAAACGTTTATCGACGTGAGCGAGCATGGAAGAAAACAACAAACTGGCGAAGCCAGTGAATGATTAAATTATTTAATTTACAATGGAAAAATTCTATACCCTGGTCCTATGGATTGATACAACTCCACCAGACAATCTGAGTGAGCTATTTTTCATCCATTCACCGATAAGAAGGTCAGTGATGCTGATTGGAAAAAAATCATTTGATTTCACGAATAAATGACAACGGAACAAAACAAAAACAGAAGTAGCAATAATTCTTCCCGCCCACAACGATAAACTCTGTACTTTAACAATATTATTATTGCATTGGCTTTATCATTCATTTATTCTCTTCAACTTCGTTTCTCTTTCATCGATAATTCCTGAACTCTGAGGTAGTCTGTTCTGGGATATTTTACGTCGTTATTAAAATGGCAAGAGGCTATAATTCGTTATCGTTTTTGTTTTTTTTTTTTTGTTTGATTGTTTAATAATAACTAAAATTTTATGTACAAAAAAGCAGACCTCGTCTCAATGAAATATATATATATGTATATGTGTATGTATATATATTTGTCCATGAATATGTATACGCAATTACCTATACTATATAGATATATTTACGTATATGTATACATGTTCATAGTATATCGGTGTTGTGTATGTGAAAAAAATGCAAGTACGAGAAATGTTGAGGTAAAACAAACAAGCATCAAACAAGAACTCATGAAAACAATCTCTTGGGAGATACAACCAATTTTTTTAGTCTTTAAACAACAACGAGACAAAACGGAGCCCCAAAAAGGCCCCGCTGATAAAACACAACACTTTTTTTTCGTTCACCTGTACACTTCAGATTGGAAACAATCAATGCATGACTCAATTAGTTCGATTAACAAACGATCAACAAAGAAAGAAAAAAGCAAAGTTTGCTTGTGTTTTGTTACGACGAGGTTAACGTTTATCTCCACCATCTCACATTCAATTCTCGAAGAAAAGTCAGCTTAGCTCAAATTGGAGCTCCGTCGATTGGATAAGTTAACTTTTGTATGTGTTTGTGTGTGTGTGTGTGTGTGTGTGTGTGTCTGTACAGATTCGACTCGAAGTGTACAATTTAGTCATACGTCAATGTTTTCTTCGAAGGATCCGCGTGTCGTAAAACTTAGGCTATATCTTAGCTCAGAAGTGGAGGAGGAAGAGAATTTTTTTTTCTTAAAGAGAGAGCAAGAGCGCGATATGGAGATTGCTGTAAAGACGTCCCTCGCGAGACAAACATGTCTATATATATTTTTATTTATTTATTATTTTTCTCACTCTCTCGAATCCGTTCGATCCACTCTAAGGAATGTGTACTTTTTGGGAGAAAAGATTTTTTATTTTTGAAAGACTCGTATCGCCCAATTTCGATGAAATTTGAATCTATTCGACAATACTTAAATGATATATATATATATATATATATATATATATATATATATATATATACATGTGTGTGTGTGTGCCAATTTTCGTCAAAATTTGGCCCTGAGGGGGGAGAGAAAAGATTAGGTGGAGTCAATGGGATTCTTTTTATCGATAGGACGATCAATCGATACGATTATCATCGGTTTAATGCTCATTTTCACCAATTTCCATTCCATGTTCATTCTTCATTTTTTTATTGTATTAAAACGCATTTGTTTCGGTAAAAAATCACGTCTCTTGTTCTCTCTTTTTTGTTTTCTCTTCAAATATACATGTAATATGACATACGCTATAAAATACGAGTATTATGAGTAGGTTTTCGCAATCATTTTCTAATCGATCACATTAAATGAATAATTACAATAAGATAATAATAATAATTAATATGACTATACATTTAACGTATTTTGTACAATCGATAAGCTTCGAAGGTTTGATACCGCTTCAATATTCATTCAATAGTTAATCGTCTCGTTAAACACTTAATTTACAATTCTGCTCGTGTGAGGCGGAAAAGAGCTGATGGCGGGAGAAAATTTCGCGATTTGCGGAGTCGAGCTTTTCCTTGTTATTTCGTTTAACCCCGAAAACCGCGATTTCCGTGATTTGAAAAAAAAAAAAAACGAATAGATAAAAATTTACGATGCGATTGTCGAAATACAAAATCAAAATATTTGTCAATCTTTCGTGGATCCGGTGATCGAAAATTCGACCGTGTCATGGCGCTGGAAAAAATCGTATATTTCATCGTCCGACGGTCACACGGTGATCTCTCGTTAATCAATTTTTGTTTTTTTCAAATTATTTGATTAAAGTCGATTTGAGCGCCGTTCGATAAAACCTATCGCATAGACGTCTTTGTCGCCCGATGCAAAAAGAATTTGCTAACGCGCTAACGATACTTCGCTCACCTCCCGCCAAGCATAATTAATTTTTCCTGGAACCCGATAGTGCTCCCCAGTCATGGTCAAATAAATATCGTTGAGCAAGAAAACCAACAGCTCTCTTTATTTCTATCTTTGCCCCAATCAGCATCTCTACTCTTGTGGAAGTCTGATAAAAAGTCTGTTTCATTCACAAAACTCTCGAAAGATCGTCAATGCCTTTGACTCGATCTCTGCGAGTTTCAAAGACGCAGGAAGAGCAAACGATGCGGGGGTAAAATCGTAATTTCCGCAGGGCCAAGACAATTTTTTCATCGGCAATGTAAAATAACCGATCGATTCTTCATTTTTCTATTGGGATGCAGCTTTTTTTTTAAATAAAAACAAAACAAAAACACCATTGGATCACACAAGGAATGGATTTGAGGTCGGTCGTAGCCACAATTGAAATTTAGTCTCTTTTTTTGTATGTAGCTATTGACCAATCAGCACAATTTTCGTTTACGCTCTGAGATGTAAATTGTGATGATTGTTTGATTTCTTCTTATGAGTCTCAAGATGCTTCATCATGTGATCCTTTCTGATGAAGCCCTTGCCGCAATTATCACACGCATACGGCTTTTCGCCGGTATGCAGGCACATGTGCCGTCTGAGATCGGTCTTGTGGTTAAATTGTTTCGGGCATATTTCGCACTTGTAAGGCTTTTCTCCGGCGTGCTTTTGCAGATGCTCCGCATGAAGATACTCGAGTGGAAACCGTTTGCCGCACTGATTGCATTTGAATGGCTTGTCACCGGAGTGAAAGCTTTTATTGTGCTGTGTCAAGTAGCACGCCTTGTTGAACACCTTGTCGCACTCGATGCACTTATGAAAACCATCCTGAGATATGTAGTGAGAACCTGTATTAGTGCTGGTAACCTGATGCTCTTTGGTTACGACACCATCAGGCTTTTTCTCGTCTCTCGCATCGACTCGATGCTGCTTGACGATATTAGGATTTATCTCCTCTTTGCCCTGTCGCTGTGGCAAATTATTGTTGTTTGTCTCAGTCTGATGCTCACTGGGCACTTGTGATCTCGAATTGTGAATTCTTCGATCACGAGGATGGTGTTGATGCTGCTGAGCGTCGTACTGCTTTATTATCATACCGTCGGTGTTGGTAGGCTGCGAAGATACTTCGACGACTTCCATGCTCCCAAGTGACTCATATCTTGGCGGAGAATTACCGTAATGATCGTAATTCGCGCTCGTAGTGTCGTAAGACGATCTATCCTGAGGAATAATATCCTCCGGGCTTAGCCCCCCCACGTTGACTGCCTGCGGTTGATTGTGACCAACGAGAAAGCCGCTTATGCCGAATTGAGTAAAACTCGGCAGGGGCCTCTGATGATTACTGAAGGTCCCGAAACCTGGTAATATAAGGTCCTGGCTTTGCTGCTGGTGTTGCTGTTGTCCATGAGATTGTTGTGGAATCTCATTACCAATAGTAGTTAGCTGGCTGGTGATAGACTCCAGCAGGCCCGGGATGCTGGTAGTAGTTGTAACGTGGGGGGGCAAGGCGTTTGGGTACGGCTGATGAGGCATCGAAGTACCCCCCATCGGAGGTGAAACCATTGGGGGCACACCCGCCATTATGGGCGATGAGGAACTCATGTGGTGGTGGTGCGACGATTGTTGCTGTTGCTGCTGATGATGCGCATGGTGATTGTGATGATGATGATTGTGATGATGATGGGGGTGGCCCATTGGCGAAGGTGAATTCAGATGTTGAGGCGGGGGTGGGGGTTGCATGGGCGACATGGGCGAACTCATGGGATGATGGACCACAAGCTGGGATGGCGAACCGATTGACAACGGATGCTGTACCAATTGGGGGGACGGCGAACCCATTTGTGGATGGAGTTGATGATGTTGTAAGTGCTGCTGTTGCTGATGGGATCCCATTGGCGATTGCACCGGCGAATTGAGTCCCATTGTGGATCCCATGTGGACTGTTAAAGGTGCCGACGCTGGCTGCTGTTGAGTTAGGACCACCGGCGAAGAGTCGCTGCTGTTGCTGTTGCTGCCGTTGCTGGAATTGCTGGTGGTGTAGAGATTGGTTGGCGTGTTGAGCAGGCCCCTCGCCGCCTCGCCCGAGGGACCTGCCATCAAGTTTGGGGGACTCCCCGAGGTTGATAATTCCGGTGATCTCGATGCACCACCACCTCCTCCCCCTCCTCCGCCGCTCCTGCCATGTCCCAAATTAGCATCTCTGCCTGGATGATGGTGAGCGCTTATCGGCATATTAGCAGGATCTGGCATATTACTCTGTTTAACAGCGTTTTTGTGCAACGTTGTATTGTAATGCCTCTTCAAATGTCCCGAGCTCGTGAACCACTTGTTGCACGCTGTACAGTTGTAGGTCTTTGGTCTTCGCGCCTCGTTGCTCTTCCACGATTGATTGCCAATGCTCGATGGCTTTGTGGGTTGTTGCAGCAGGCCAGCTGCAATCTGATGACTCGGCATTGGTTGCGTGCTCGTTATTATAGGTGAACCTGGATGCCTCGGTGGCTCGACGGGTATATGCTGACCTCGCATAAATTGAGACTGATCGGGTATTGGTGATACACTGTCGATAGGTCCCATTGGCGAAAGGCCAGGGTGATACTCGTGAGGTTGAGAGGGCGGCCAGCCTAGCATCGAACTCACTGAGTGGGAACCACCTCTCTGTTGTTGTTGTTGTTGTTGTTGCTGGTGTTGTTGTTGTTGTTGCTGCTGCTGGTGTTGTAGAACTTGTTGCTGCTGCTGCTGCTGCTGTTGCTGATGAAGTTGCATTTGCATCTCTTGTTGATGGAGCCTCATAAGTTCCTCCTCGTACCTGTGCGTTTGAACTTTATGAGAATCAAGATCGAGTATCTCAGCTTGTTCCTCGGGTTCTTGCTTGATTTCTGTCTTGACGGATGAACGACCACCATTATAATCATAACCGGCCTGTTGCTGACTGCTCTGAGGTGATGTATGCATCTGTTGTTGCTGCTGCTGTTGCTGCGGACTACCACCCAATTGTTGATACTGCGTCTGTCCCGGATAAGCTCCAGGCGATGTAGTATGATTCACCCTCACGTGTTCACCCAATTGATTAGCGTCCTCAAAAACCCCACCGCACTTGTCGCACTGCAATGGTGGACTTCGTGGGCTCGTCGAGCTCACAGAATTGGCACGTTCACCAGGAAAATGTTGTTGATGCTGATAAGGATGATACCTCGTGTAATTGACGGCTGGACTATTGCTCGGGGCTTCATCATGGCCGGGCGAGTAATGATGAGGAAGAATGTAAGCGGGCTCGTTTTGCATGAAGTAACTCGTCTCGCTGAACATGGGCGCCTGAAAGTGACTACCGTAGGTCTGCGCCCCGGATGAAGGTGGCCGTTGTTGGCCACGTTGCGAAGGAGGCTGTTGCTGTTGCTGCGAAGGAGCAGGCCCTTCCGAAGGTGGCCTGGACGAGGGCTCGCTCGAATCAGCAGGTGCGCTTACGCTCTCTCTTTTCGTCAGCCCGTGGCCACCACTACTGTTGTGATTGCCAGCTTTGCTATTATTGTTGTTGCTCTCCTCTTGTTGAGCTTGACTAGCCCACTGACTCAATAGATTTTCCTGATGATAACGTAAATGCACCTCGAGGCTCTTGTCGCTCTCAAAGTACAAACCACAATCTTTGCAGTGATGCTCGTGGTTCGAACTTCCACCGCCGTATTGTTGTTGCTGCTGCTGCTGCTGCTGCTGATGCTGCTGCTGCTGTTGCTGCTGCTGCTGCTGCTCAACATTCGTCATCTCACTCATATTGTCTTACGATCAACCGCACGATCTCTTCTTCCCCAAGACCGGGCACTTTTAGTACGAAAAACTGCAAGTGCAAAAAAAAAACTCGCGATCTCGTTTTTTCCGCCCAAGCGCCACCTTTCAACTCTTTATTCGTCTGTCTGTTACGTTTACTTCATTCGCCGCGGAGCACGCACGTTCTCTTTATGGCACAGTCAATCGCGCACACTTGCCCTTCGCCCACAATTCTCAGTAATAGTCTCGCACGCGCACGATCACGATTATAAACCGAGAGAGAGGGACGGAGAGTATGTGTCCGGGTGTTACACGTCGCACACACGGTAGAACGCCCGAGGATTTTCTCGCGCGCTATTCGAAATGCTCTGTCGTTTTTTTTTTCGCTCAAGCTCGCAACGAGCACGAGCCCAAGAGACGTACTTGCGGCGGGCACATCCGTCAATGAATTTTGAGTTTGTCTACGAAAATATGACAAATCCGGCAAAACCCGAACGGAATATATATATATATATATTTTTTAAATTACTGTTATTATTATTCGAATTCGCACTTGACGTTTCTGACTATACCGAGATAACAACGTGATTAAATATATGAGAATAAAAATTGGAATGAACCAATGAGAATCGACGAAATGAAGGATTTTAAATAATAAACGAAAGAAAAAAACGTGTGTTCTACATTGATCATATGATCGCGCGATACGTCCACGTTGATGAGAGCGAATTTGGTTGCGACGCGTACAAATCGGCCGTAATGCAGCGTATCGTAAACGCAATCGACATCATCGTTGTCGTTGTCGTCGTTCCCGTTACGATCAAGGGCGCGTCGATTTTTTTCTCTCTCCTGCCAAGAAATTGACAAATGACAGGCAGGTGGTTTCGTTCACGATTGGCACCGAAATCGCGACACTGCGTCCCATGCACACACACTAACACGCAAATGCACCACGCGCGTCACAAAACAGCGCGACGTTTCTATAATTTCCACGCGCGAGTTGCGGAATAATAACGATCGTAAGCCACCCCCGCTGAATCAACGACAAACGTTCGAAAATTTTCGTTCGAACGACAAACGTTCAAAGACGTCGGAAAAAAACAGAAGGAAAAAAAAAGATAAACTGGCCAACCTTGATTGATTACATGATTAACGACGACGACAACGACAATTGCGTCACAATCTTTTTATCGCCGCACAAGCTTTTTTCCCTCGTGTCCCTTTTCTCTGTCGAGCGTTTCTTTTCTCGCGCATGTATTGTCGATCACTCGCGATCTATCCTCGATGTCACAAATTTTTCGCTATCTTCGCACGTTTTCGCATCTCAACCGTTTCCACTCACCGTGATTGTAGCTCGTAAAAGTTCAAAAAAAAAATACAAATATTTCTTCGCAACACTTTGTCGATATCGAAACGTTGAATTTACTATTTTCAATATACACGATGAAAATCCGTTATATAGTTGGGAGTGTGATTTGAAAAAAAAAAAAAAATTTAAGCGTCAAATGACGATGATGCCCGGACGATCGTCGATATCCTTCTTCGTTGCGACACCGGACGATCGCTTGTAAACAACGAGACACCGTGCGCGCACATACGAGCACACAAACGCACGCACTGTATCAGCGGCTTTGCCCTCTCCCCACCACTTTCTCCAGTACTTGACCGGCGTCTTTATCACTCCCACCACTGGGCCGACCCTCGTTTAGTCTAGTTTAGTTTCTTTTCTCCCCTCTCTCTATTTCTATTTTTCGCGCGTTTTCGCTGCGTTTTTTTTTCTTTTTTACCATGCGAGCGTTTTACAGAGAGACGCGCGCGCGCGGGTCTGCAACTTTTCGCTCTCTCGCTCGATCGAGTTAAACGCGTCACGAATCTTCGGAGACCCGCGTCCCACGAACGCCGGCACTGTTCTGTCGGTTGGAATTCCGGAGTTTCGAGTCCTCGGGGGCTCTCTCGCGCGCGCCAAGGCACACGGGCGATTCTGTCTCGCTCTTTCTCTCTCTCTCTCTGTCTGTTTCTCTCTTGCTACCCCCTCTTCCCTCTTCGGGACGCTGTTCCGTCTCGCCGACGACGCCAAGCTCTTTGGCTCGATCCCCCTCCTCACCCTTGCCGCTTCTCGTAGTGCTCTCCGCTCCCTTTCTCTCGCTCGCTCTCTCTCACTCTCTCTTTCTCTTCCTTTGCTATGGTCTCACTCACTCTCTTGGCGTCGCGACGCCCGGACGTCGAGAGCAACCGGCTCCGAGACAGCCAACCAAATTTCGAGATGTCGAGCTCTTCTTGCCCCCACCGGTGGCGATCACAGCGCTCTCCTTTTGCTATTCTCCTCTGCCCCTCTTCCGACGTTCGCAACGACTACCAGACTACCAGAGCCCACGGCGTCGCGAAGGACGAACGAACTGAGAATATATATCTATACTTTCCTGCAGGACTTTGCGAGTTCTGTCTCTGTCTAGCCTGCGTAGTTAAGCAGGAAAGTTTTCCTGCTTTTTTTCTTCTTCTTCTTCTTCTTCTCCTTCGTCGGATGCTTCGCTTTGCTCTCTCGTTTCTCTCCGCTTCCTCACGGAGGTGCTCGCTCGCCCCTCACACTGAATCTCATCGTCGATTCCTCTCTTCCCTTTCTTCTCTCTACGAGACTCCGTGGCCTCCCTTGTCGCCGCAACCCCCTTCGACGGCGTCGTTCGTTTGCCCAACCTCGAGATATTGGGGGAGCGTGAGAGAGAGAGTGATGGTAGGTGTGTGTATGTAGGAGAGAGAGAGAGAGAAGAAGACGACGACGACGATAGTGCGCGAGAGAAAGACGACGAGATGCTGCGAGGGCGGCAGTAGAAACAGGCAAGTGCTGCTGCTATGCTCCTCAGAGACGCGCGCATGTTGTGAGAATTTGCGATGCTCTTGTCGTCGTCGTTATTGTCGTTATCGTCATCATCATTGTACAGTAAACATAGCTTTATAAACTATATAGTTATTTCATAAAAACAGTGCAACTTTTCACCGGCAGGACATTAAAAAAAATTCCACCCCGAAATATTCATCTTCCTACTGAATTTCATGTAATTTTAAATGTATTTCATTAGAACGGTGATAAGATTCGTTCGTTGCTTTGTAAACATTGACAGCTGATTTTTGTACAAATTGAAAATTGTTGTCTATTTACTTTTGGCAGTCTCTTTATGAGCTGGAAATTCCTGTATAAACTTGTTGATGTTGAAAAACTACAATTTTTATCACAAAGCCTTGGGAAAAAATTATTTAAAAAATAAAAGAGAAAATGTTTAAAAATCCAACTGTTTTTTTTGTTTATCATCGCATGGAGGTCTTGTGTTTAAATCGTGTAAAAATCATATTACAAATGTGGCTCGTTAGTAGCTGAAAAAAAAAATTGTTCGAAGAATTTTTCAAGTTTGCTCTTATCGGTCAGCTGATAATTTACGTACTGTGGACATTGCTGTCAGAGATGATTACAGAGCTCTTTTTTTTTGTAAATACATAAAAGATGATCCAACAGAGCAATAACATTTATCGTCCCCTGGAACGAGTTTCATGAATACTGTAGATAATCGGGCTAAATGCTTTTGACAAGAGCTATTTGCTGATAAGATCGATTTGGGAATAATTTAATACGATTTTAATACATCATTCACAACTTTTGACCAATCAGCTGATATTTTTGTTAGCTGCAGGCTAGAATCCCCATAAATTTCTCAGAATGAGAATTGTTTTTGTAATAAATATGTAAACACTTTAATCGGATAAATTTCTGTTACAGTGGTAGTACGTCAATCTCATGTCTACGAGATACAATATATATATATTTTACATGTATAACGGTTTAGCTGATATTTTCATACAAGGTATAGTACAAACTCGATTTTTATAATCTTACGACAATAAAATACAAAAAATAATAGATATCAATAACAGTTGAATCAAATAAATAATCAATATCTTGTAAAACAACTTAACTTACTATTACAATTCAATAAACATATCGACTGAAAAGCTTTAATCGAATTTTTATTATATTTTAGTACAGATTGCTAAAATGGGAGTATAATATTTACATAAATTCCATTTTATCAAATTACTTTAAGGTATTATTAAAATGTAAAAATTTTATACGAAATTCAGCTGAATATTCGCCGTTTTATAGATCAATCACGATCTCGAGCTTGACGAAGAGCAAATTTTTTTTCTCGACGTAAATACAGCAGGTGGTTCAAGGCTAAGGTTTGTCCGTTCGGTGGTATAGCTTCATGGATCAATTCTGTACACAGTTAGTACATATACATCCGACCAGTTCCCAAGAGCGTTAGAGCCGAGTGCGAACACACAAACTCTTCGCGAACTGTTGTGTACATAGTTTTCTATGTATATACACATATATATCCTATAGTTGGTAGTATATGGGACATTTCAGGTGAAATTGACAGGGTCATGACGACCAGAATTAAAAAAGAGTATCTTTTTACTATATGTTTCACGACAGTACAAAAAATAATCTATGCAGCAATTTTGTAGGCGTTGTCATCAATGCAGTTTTTAATTGGACACTATTGGAAATCATCGATTTATCGAAAATTTTCCGTGGATAAAATAATCAGTAATTATTTTATTAAAAAATCAATTTCAACGATTTTACAATTGAATGGTGTCCATTATATAAACCCTCATTATTTTTTTGAAATGACAAATATTGACGAACGTTCTTGAAGAAAATATGAAAGTTAAAAAAAAAACATTCTTCTACCTAATGTCAGGATTAAAGTTGTACAAATGATAATGCATTAATGGTGCATTATTAATTTAAAATAAAATATAAAATAATCCACTACTCAAATAATGGATAATAAATTCAATAATTCATTGGTAAAACAATGGAGTATTTGCGACGATGACTAAAATTATAACAGATTCATCAGACACGCCCTTCTTCAATCAGATGTAAAAAATTATGCTTTTTAAAAATAAATATACCGAAAAAAAAGGCAGAAAATTTGATATAACGTCCTTGAGTGATGTTTCAAAACTTGGTTGATAATGACCAAACAAATTCTTGAAACAATTTGCAAATTAGTGTGAAGTATTCTTTCGCATTTTCTTACAACATACTAAGCATAAAAAAAAATGAAGGCACATGCCCCTGTTAATTTGACCTGAAACGCCCCATACATAGCTACACTATTTCGACTACTGTGAGTGCGAATGTGAGGCAGATCACGAAGGAAGAATATAAGTATAAAGAGAGAGGGAGAGAGATGAAGATAGTGCGAAACGATTTCCGGATACTCCACTCGATACACGGCGCTCGTAAAAGTTGATTGAAACTTTCTAAAACGAATTTTACGTCACATGGCCCACGTCCTCACTAAAATAAGTCTCCATGATGAAATGCGAGGACAATTTTTCTTCACATCTCCAAATTAAATTCGTTTTATTTTAGTTTTTCAATGTCATGTCGTACTTGTTTAATTTTTCGATTTTTTTTTTTTTTTAAATACTAATTATTTTTCGACCGTTCAAATGAAATAAATATTTTTATATTTATTTTAGTTTTACGTACACGTACAGTCATTTTCCTCTGGGTTTTCTTGGTTGGTGTCTAGCACTGGAATTCTCGCATGCATCGCAGCAGCAATGGTCGCGATGACCCCGCGAACCCCCGTGTTGACCTTCGCACGGTTCGAGCCAATAAAAAAAAATGTGGGTAACCTTGAATTTTTTTTTCGGATACCCTTTTTTTTCCTCTTCTCCCCATTCCTGACTGCCTGCACGTTCTGCTGCATCCGCAGCGAAGAGTTTGCCCGCGTCTGCGAAGCTTTGCTCGCGATGCACATCACGCGGAGTGAACTTTGCATATATATATGTATATATGGAACACGGCGCGGGTGTCACGTCATTACTCAGTAAAAATCGACTAGGCCAAATAATTATGGGTGGAAAAACCTTTTTGTTTTTTTTTTTTTTTTTTTACAGTGACTTTTGGGCTGAGACATTTTATTTAAAAACATTTATTTATTAAGTTTATTCAATCAAACATTTTCTGTGAAATTGTTATTCACGTAATCACGTAACGTCAACTCTCAATAGTAATTATTGTAAAAATTATAAAAAAAAAAAACTGAAACAAATAAAATTAATGTTTTCGCTATGGTAGTTCGGAAATTAGTTAGTTTTTCATTTAAAATCCTATAAAAATTTGATTATTCAATTACTGAGGATAAAGAGAAATAGATATAAGATTGAAATTAGCCCTAAACACTCACAAGTATTCATTAATTTTATATGTATAGATGAAAATATCTGGATAGAATTATCTTTTTTTAATGATGGAGAAAATTGAATGATCCTAATTAGTGAAGGAGAATTCGCAGAATTTTGAGAAACACGGAAATGTTGACACCCTCGTGATATTTTGCCGATGAGCACGTTCGTTCCGTTGTCGTTGTAAAAACGGCCGAAGAGAATAAAAACGCGCGAAGGGGACGCGCGTGCCCTTGCATCGTCAGCGTTAACCTGGCTCTGTGTATATCTGTAGACTAAAAGGGAGAACGGATTTGCCGCGTTCATCCCCGAACGAAGAATTTCGAGAACGAAGAACGAAAAATGTGAGTTATCTGGCCGGATATTAAGGAGCTTATTAACGCCCTCGTATTTTCGCGAAATGAAAACAAAATATAAAAGTTTTACGTTGTTTCGGCATTTTTACATGACATTTTTTTGGTGATCGGTAAAAAGTTGGTGTGGAATATAATCAGCGGATTATATTCGAGTGAATGAGTGTTTTCGAGTGAACAGGCCAGTAAAAGAAGAATAAAAAAAAAGCTCATTTCGTACGTCCCGAGGAGTCGAAAAATACCGATTTTGAATAATCATAAATGTTTGATCATCTTTCGCCGATTGAGGCTCATAATTAAATGTCGTTTGATTATTCACGCGGTGTCTTAATTTTTACGTGCTTGAGGGCACTTGGAAAATGTCGAAAATCAAGACTGGCTAAAATTTGTGAAAATTAATTATTTGGAAAGTATTATTCCGTATGTCTTATATGATGGTTTAAAAAATTTAAGTTTATTTACTTCGTGTCGAGAAAAAAAAAATGGTAATTCGAATTTTTTTAACCTTTCAACTTGCAAGTTTTTGGATCAAATTAAAATTGCACTATTTTCATGTATTGAAAAAATGAACGTTGCTTCATTATTATCCTGAATGTCCAAAATTGTTGTTGCCTGATGGTTAGTTACTAATGGTGGCATGAGATATACGTAAAGTTGAAAAACTCCTTATAAGATAGTGTACGCGGAAAATAAACAAGCAGAGTTTCATTGTGTGCTCCCAACCACCAATATGTACTCTAGTTCTACGCGTGTATGAAGCCTAACAGCCAATTTCTCCATTAAATTCAAGTGTCCTATTGCTCTTACACATGTGTGTGAGAAAGAAAAATCTGGCCCTACATTTGATATGCATATATGGAACAAGATTATATATACTTCATTAGTAAGCTACGAAATTGATGCCCAGATTTATCAAAATTTACAAAAAGCCATTACAGTTACAGGAGTTTTATCAATAGGAAAAACAGACGAAAATTCTCTTAAAATTTGTCGCCTAATAATTTGTCAAAAGGGCTTTGTAAAACTGGGCATGAAACTAATATTACAAGCTTTAAGCGATTGCCAAGTCACAAGGACAATTGAGTAATGTTAAATTGCAACTTTATCAGGAAGAAAAATTAGTAATTTTAACAAATTAAATTATATACTTTCCACCGATATCCAAACAAACGTGGGAAAATTATTCTATAATCGGATTAATAGATTATATCCACTGACAAATTTTCTCATAAATTATAAAAATTGCGTGAAGATGCCAAAACAATTTTTTTTTCAAACCAAACACCAGTTTGTGTAGATATTAGTAGTTTTTAGTAGATATTACGGGACACATTTTTCAGTGAAAGAATCCTTCGAGAAATCGATTGAGCTATGAAACATTGAAATCAAACATTGATCATGGCGAATTTTTTAATGAACAAACTAAATTTTAAAAAATATTTTCAAGGTGATTGCAATAAACTTGTTCAAAGTCAGTATGAATTAACAATTATTATTTTATTTTTTTCGGTGTCAACTATGCTGCTTTACAACTAAACACAATCATTATAGAGCGACCAATAAACGTAACTTTTCCTTCTCCTGAGTTTCTGAGCCCTGAGTTTGTTCCTAATCCGGGATTTGAAGTATTGAGATTCGTTACTACGACTTAACAATTATATATGCAATTTTATCGTCGACAAAAAAGTTACAAGTGCATAGTCAATTCTCATAAAAACTGAGGCACGATTCAACTGACGGGATCTCTACGCGAATTTGTTATTTGCCTCATTCTCTCTGATCGATGAAATCTCCTCTGTGATCTATCAAATCTATACTATAATTATATATACTCTCCTTTTATTCGTTCCTTGATTCGAATACGGACGGGACCAAATAAGAAGAAAAAAACAAAGAATTTTTATAGCAAATTATTATCGAGATATTGCGAACCAAAAGTTTATTTTTCAATGACTGGCTATTTCTGTATGTGAGAATGACGAGGACTTTTTTTTATATCGTTTGCGAGTGTTGCATATCGCATCGATAATCAGTCAAATATTTTTTTTCGTACGGAATAAAATCCGAGATGACCACGGCAATCATCGGGGCGAAAGAGAGGATGGAAGGAAAAAGCGTATATATGCATATGTGGATACGTATATGCTACAGTCAGTATATAACTGGGCGCACATTAATTTCCGTGCTAACGTTATCTCAACCCCTCGTCACTGGCCTAAGTGTCGGATTTGGATAACGCTAACTTGGCAACCCCCGGGGCTGGCAACTCTATCTCTCTTTCTCCTTCTCTCTCTCTCTCCTTCTCCTTCTCCTTCTCCTTCTCTCTCTCTCCTTCTCTCTATATCCTTCTCTCTCTCTCTCCTTCTCTCTCTCTCTCCTTCTCTTTTTCCTTCTCTCTCTCTCTCTCTCTCTCTCTCTCTCTCTCTCTCTCTCTCTCTCTCTCTGTCGCCCTCTCGCTCTCTCTCTCTATTGCTCTATCCTTCTCTCCTACTCTTGCAGAATCCGAGAGACGCCACCCTCCATCTCGTTTCTCGTCCTTCCTCGCTCCCATTTCGACTGCTAGACTCTATATATGTATAAGGGTACAAGGGAGCTGGAAGAATCACGAAAACCTCCCGGTCTTCTCTTTGGATTCAGCTCACAGTCCAGACCATCCACTGCGATTTAATTATATATTTTCACTGAGACTCGTACCGAGCGATGGTCGTGCAATTTGTTATAATTTCTCTTAGAGTTCATTCCGTCAGATAGTTCGATAAAACTGCGACTTATTTTATTATGTATATTTATTTTTTTAAGGAGCATTTTTATCGGATTTCTAGTTTGAAATTACCCTTATAGTTCTAAGTTTCTAATGAATATGGGGTCAGAACAGGACGGTTTTAAGGGGTATGCGGACCAGGCGTATATGTAAAAAGAATTTACCGAATTGTTATTTCTGCCAAGACGTGACATGGGGTTCGCCTGATTTACCTGCCCAAATCAAGAAACCTCTTTTGTAATTTATTTGAAATCGAAGCGCAACTATCGATTTGTATCGAAATAATGAGAATGAGTTCATTCCGTCAGATAGTTCGACAAAATTGCGACTTATTTTATTATGTATATTTATTTTTTTAAAGAGCATTTTTATCGGATTTCTAGTTTGAAATTACCCTTATAGTTCTAAGTTTCTAATGAATATGGGGTTAGAACAGGGTGGTTTTAAGGGGTATGCGGACCAGCCGCATATGTAAAAAGAATTTGCCGAATTGTTATTTCTGCGAAGACGTCACATGTGTTTCGCCTGATTTACCTGCCCAAATCAAGAAACCTCTTTTGTAATTTATTTTAAATCGAAGCACAACTATCGATTTGTATCGAAATAATGAGAATGAAATAATATCTCCTTTCGCATGGCAACTTGTCTGAAATTTCTCTTTATTTTGTTTATTCGTTTTACTTCTTTTCAGGAATTTATTAATTATTCTAGCCTGTATGAATTAAGCAAATTTGTATCATCACTCGAAATAATTTGATATTAATTAATACAATTAATTTATTCATACGATTATCTTCCGAAATTTAAATATCGAAATTTTTGATCGGATTCCAAGAGGAATCCTTCTCTGTTGATTTCTTTAAATCGGAAGACTTTTTATTTATTTTAGCTGCCATATTAATCCTAACGTCTTCAATTGTCTAATTTAATTTCTCCTGTCACATCATTCACAGTCCACAGTTTCTTAACAAAATAAATCTCATTGCATTGAGATATTGTGCAAAAACAAAATGTCAAAATTTTTATAAAACAAATAGAGGGCGTCGTGCACAAAACGGATGAGATTGAGAGTTTAAGACGATTCTACGATACCGCAGAGAGCGAGAGGCATATATAAAAAGTTATAAATATAGGAGTTAGAGTAGGAGAGAGAATGCGAGACCTGGGCAAGATTTTTTCGTGTCAGATTGAATCAGTCTAAGGAGCGCAAACGCTTCCTTCACTTATTCTAGATTTTCCCTAGCAACCCTCGAAATGGGCCGAGCATTTTCGGTGGTGGATGCGCGTTGAGCTGACCGTGCCACTATCAGCCGGATATTCGCTGGCGTGGCATTTGCGTCCCATTTTATTAAGGAAATTCAACGTCGACCTCTGCAATTCCCTCTTTCTCTATCATTTTCTTTTTCCCTCTCAATGCCTCCCTCTCTTTTCATCCCTAGCAACCAAATCGCAAATTCACACACGCGATGAATGCGAAGAAGCGAGTTAACATCGTCGAGAATTACGACACGTGCGACTATGCTCCATGTATATAAATCTCATTGCATTCCGAATTTACACCCTAAATGCCGATTTCTGCACTCTACGTGTGTACGTGTATAAATATTTTTCTAGAATTCGGTGAAAAATGGATTTTTCTCTATCACGCTATACTCCAAATTTTCTCTGTTCTTGCTTGATCGTTTCGGAATTTCAGGACAAAACTTTATTTTCTCATTTTTATCGTATTATAAATGAAAATACATCGATCCTGTTATCGAATTACGTGGGAATTGGCAACCCATTATTCGACTAAATTGTCTTTGCTTCTCAATTGCTATCTATCGATTCGTCGACAGGGAAGCGAGAAAAAGAAACGATGGACGAGCGAAAAAGTTTTATATCGCAGACTACATGTATATAAATTTAATCAATTAGCGGTAAGCTAAAATTTTAGACGCCAAGTTTTTTGGTTTATCAGAGGGAAAGTATTATTCCGTATGTTTTATATGACGGTTTAAAAAAATTAAGTTTAATACTTCGTGTCGAGAAAAAAAAATAGTAATTCGAAATTTTTTAACCTTTTAACTTGCTAGATTTTCGATCAAATTAAAATTGCGCTATTTTCATGTGTAGAAAAAATTAACGTTGCTTCATTATCATCCTGAATGTCCAAAATTTTTGTTGCCTGATGGTTAGTTATTAATGGTGGCATGAGATATACGTAAAGTCGAAAAACTCCTCATAAGATAGTGTACGCGGAAAATAAATTGAAATTTTTATCACTCCTCATACCCAAAACGTCTCTTCTGCTCTTTCTTTTTTCGCCTTATGCTTTATAAGACATTTTTAAATCCTCTCGGAACAAATCCTAGCAGATTGAGAATATACACTAGCAGGACAAAACTTAAATTACCCATTTATTTAAAAAAGCTCAATTAATTTAAAAAGTCAAAGGGTCAGCAATTTTCGTACCAGATCGCTTAGTCATTAATTGTGGAATGAGGTATGTAAAATCGAAACGTGCTTGATAACGAGTATCTTTGTATCAATCCTTATCTGAAACGTTCTCACTGCCTTTTCTTTTTTCACCCTCTGTACTTTATGACACACTTTTTTTTCTCTTGCAATCTCTTGCACATTATAATTCACATGAAATACTTGATTCATTTCCATCTGCATACAAATACAGGTGAATACTCGTAGATTCTCATGGAATAAATATTGGCAAATTGGGAATTACCAGCAAGATGAAAATTACATTACCAACTCATTTAAAAAAGGCTCAATTAATTTAAAAACAAAAATAAAATTCAAAAATACAACGGCAGACTATTATTCACTCAAAAATAATTTTTGTTTACATCTCATTCGCATTAAAAAAAAAAAAAAAAAATCGTGATCATTTCACAAAGTAGTTTGTACATTAAGTGGAAGTAAAACGCGCGTTCTTCGAGCCACGTGCACGTTTTACGCGTGTATTATAGAACATGTATAATAAAGTACATCTCCGATGTGTGTGTATATATATATATATATATATATATATATATATATATATATACAAAAGGAATAGAAAAAGGTTCTCAATAAGCTCTCGTTCTTTTGACGAAGGGGTTTCTACGCTAAGGTTTACATACATATACCGTTTCGAGGTCTCTGGGGCCGAATCGGGCTCGTAAAGAAGGTTTACAGCATTGTATGTACACGTATATATATATATATATATATATATATATATATATATATATATACATATATGTGCGTGTGTGAGTGTGTGTGCATGTGATATAGCGATCTAATAAAAGAAGGTACACGATACGCGTTTTCACGTGCCGCCCTTAACGTATCAAATTTTCTTCTATATGACGAATTAGTTGTCCAGCAGCGGAAGCAAAAGTAGCAGGAAAAACGACGAGAGAGACGAGAATCCCTATTCAATGATTTATTAAGAAATCGTGAAAGTTGATAGGTCTATCACATGTTACAGGCATGCTAGATATGTATGTACATGCATGATTATAAATATACACATAAATAATCGTTCGTACCATGTCGAATTTTTTTATATAATTGTATATGCCTAATGCCCAATAATTTGCACAAAATGCACAATATGCGCAAAATGCCCAATAATTTTAGGTAAATAAATTGTAAAATTCTGTAATATTTACTCGAATATATATTATATTTACATAAAATTATTGGGCATTTTGTTTACTACTTCAGAGACGATATTTATAAAATATTATGTAGTGAATCTTGTTAGAAAGAGAATTTTCACATTTTGTACTATAACTTTTTTTTTTGTTTGTTTTTCGTTTATTTAAAGTGCTTGGATTGGTATTTTAAAGTCACAGACACAGAATATGTTATTTTTTTTATTCCCCATTGACTGAATTCTTATTAAATACTTTTAGTAATTCATAATCTTACGGAAAGCTCAGTGTTAAAAAATACTTTACAGTAACTTTTTCGAAACTGCTGCAGCGTATATGAAAAACCTGAAATATGCTTAGGGACATTTTTTTTTACCTTATTGGAAGGTAATTTTTAATCATTTATTTTACACAAACTATTCAGTACATCACTTTTGTTTCTGGCACACGTATTCCTTAACCCATTCGAGACGGCGATTTTTTTCTCACACGGTCCCCAGGAGCGATTTTTTTTTTCTTTATAGTGTTAATATTTAATTATTGCACATACGGGGTGCAACCGGTCTTATAGCCTCGGAAATCAATTGCACACACGGTGTACAATCGGTTTTGAATGGGTTAAACTACGCTGGTACACGAAAAATTGTAGAAAAAAAAAAATTGAAAATTGTGGTAACTACAGTGAAAAAACCTTCTCAGTCACCTAAAATTTGCACCATTTTTCCAAATACTTTGCAACAAGATTAAAAAACATAAATTCTTCAATTATAGAAGTGTGTCAGCACAAAGTAGACTCGCAGCACTATACGTAAAAACATCCAATTAGTTTAGAAATGCTGATCTTGTGAAGAAAAACATAAAAATTTTAATCGTTTTTTTTTTCAAAAAATGACTGTGTTGAATCGAATTGGATTTTTTTTAGTTCCAACTAGTCTACTTTGTGCACAACCTCATATAATTCACGAATCTGTAAGTTTTTTTTTATTTCACCTTATTTCGATAAAAATACGCACAATACGTATACAATAGAAGATAACTTCAATCAATTTACCTGTTGAAACGGAAACGACTCACTGAATAGTTTTTGTAAACGATAATATCTCAATTTCCTATGAGACATTTTTTTCCATAAACATTTTTTAAGGATTTTTTATATGTATATAAATTATAAATTACTATCCAAGAATTATATTCAACAAAAAATATTTGAAGGCCTTGAATTTTCGATATATAGATTTATTTGTTACGTCATATATATATGTGTTTGTGTCTGTGTGTGTGGTTCCATTTATCTGCATGTTTGTTCCCCTTCGATCATTGCCTCATTGTTTATTTTATTTCTTTGAAACTCGTTACATTACGAATTCTGCGCTCGTAGATACTTATATATATATATGATTGCAAACTTTTTAATGTAACGAGCATACGAGGAAACGAAGCAAACAGTGAAGCAGAGAAGAAGCTGAGAAACGAGAAGAAGAAGAAGGCGTAAAAGGGCTTAGGCGGCTGCGCGGAGAGCATTGTGTAAAATTAGAGCCCTTCTTATGGTAATTGGCCCACTGTATGATTGCCGGGTTTACCACACACTGTATATTCCGCTCGAGAACTATACGAGTTTTAGTTTACGCGTTACGTGCTAAAGGCCAAAACGACTTGGATGTATAGTACAGTGGACAGCCCAGTCAACCGTATACAAGCATAGCATGTATATATATATACATATATATATATATATGTACAATATACAAATGCAATACACTATTGAAATCCCCAGACAACTTTTGATACGAAATATCAGCCGAGAAGCGGTTCGTGATTAATGCTTTTTTATATGATAATTAACTCGTTTCAGGGTGAGCGATTTCACAAGCAATTCGACAAGGTTTCTGTGAAATGGTCTCATGATATGAAAAAAGTATTAAAAAATATTTCATAGCAAAATAGTTATAAGGAATGAGCTCTAACGAGAATTAATAATTTATTACAAATATTTTTTTAACGATTTATTATTAATTATCTGAAAAGTGTATAAGTTTGTTTTTTATACGGACAATTAATGATTATTATTTTTATTATTCCATTCCATTTTCTGTAAACCACCCGGAATCACATCAACAGACTGATCTTTCGACAAAGTTTCATATTCCTACAATGAATTACGAGACTTTGCAATGATATGACATCCTCTGCTGAGCGATTTGATGCGCCAGCCATCAGCGCTCTAGCGTCCGGCTTACCGGTCACCGCACCAAGTACTGGCAGCACAAAAATGATTCTTAATTTGGTGACCGCTAGAGACGTTGGTGCGTAGCCCGCGCACCTATTAAATAATTTAAAAAATTAACACAGAATCATAAACTTTTCATTGCAATGAGTAGGAAAATTTCGTCTCCTACACCCAATTTCACGGACTTTTCAATATAACATTTACGAGAATTTTTAACAGCACATTTATATTAATATTAATACAATATTGATGTTTCCATTAATCATTAACTCCTGAATCAAAATTCTAATCAAAGTCGAGACTTCAACTTCGATATTTATAAATCACTATTTTTTACGCGGTGTAATCCTTTGATCTCTCCTTCTACTTTAAAAACCACAATACAGTGAATAAATATATCGCGAGATTAAAATCGAAAGAGACAGAGAGAGAGAAAAGTATCCTGAGGCTTGAACCAAAACTAGTCCAACTGCACCATGACGTCATCCGTGGTGCAAAATCGCGATTTGCTTTAACCTTGAGCGGGTGGGCGAAGAGTCCGCCACTTGATCAAGACAGCTATCTTGAGCTCTTTTTTGTTCATGTTTCTCCGGGGCGAGTCCACGTCCGGAAAATTAAAGTTTGCTGTGCCTGGTCAGCACTTTTTTCGACGTCGTCATCGCTCCCGAGAGCGCGGATTAATTGCGATATCCGTGTCATTCCATATATATATATATACTTATGTGCCGAAAAAATAGTGTCAAAATGGCCGGCAAATAGTGCTAATCACGGGGACTTGAACATTTGTATAACAGTAAGCAGTACGGATGCTCGGACACTTGACATTCCTCAGATTCTAGCAATTATTTTCCAGTCAATCACTTAATGTTTTAATTAATGTTTTAATTTTATTTATTCATTGCTAAGGTAATGAATATTTAAATATGTTTACATGGATATACCGAGACAGAACAAACTTCGGACGGCTAATGTTCTCCACGTCCCCATATTTGGACATTAAATTGCTCGGATATTCGTGTGTGTCAATAGTTTTTCTGTGAAACATCAAACAGGTATTGGTAACAAAAAAAAACTTTTCGGTATTTTATGAATTCTTTCGATCAAACATATATTCAGATGATACGACTTGAGATAGAATTGATGCAAAGCCGACTGACCTAACATATGTTTTTTGGCCACGTTCAGTGTGTTGAGCTCCTGACTTGCGGCAAATTCAGATGACTTTAGCACATAAGCTAATAATTGATGGATGTAATTTCGAGTGTTTATATTGCTTTTCTTTCAACGGTAATTCACAATAAATTCAAATTTATAAATTAGTGTCCAGAGTCTGGAACGTGGTCGAGGGTTAGTTCAGTGGAAATTCCGTTATTGCATCCATTTTGCACTTGCCCTCATCGAGAGTCCCCCACCAAACGCACGCACCAACCGCGTAGCGTCACACCGGGCAAAAGTGGGGGAAAGCGACGTCAAGGATTACTGCGCAAGCATTAAGCAGGAGTTTGTACTGTACCTCAACTTTAAGCTTTTGGCCATAAAATTTTGCTTCAATACTGTCGATGTAACTAAAATGACCACAGTAGAATCTCCCACAGCTTATATAAGGTGAATGCATCTACGAACTAATCGGCGACCAGAACGAAAATTTTCACCCATCTTTATAGTCTTTTATAATTGAACAAAACCGAACAATTTGGTAATTTACAACACGAATTAATTACAATTTGCATTTCTGTCGATAGAAAATCAACAAAATAGTGTTAAATTAATTCAAAATAAATTCGACTAAATTTTAACTTATGGTACAATATGGTGTTAAAGGTAATTGATAAATTTTACTGAAATATTAAATAAATTTTATCATTTTATAATTTTTTTTTGATAATGAACAACATACGATTGACTGCAAAACCCAAATGATTTTGGGTACTTATAGTTCCTTAAAAATACTTCGACAATAATATATAACTTCGACAATAATAAACTTGAGTTAAATTAAGTTGAAGTTTGCCCAAAATTCAAAATTTTTTATTTTTCTTAGTGCAAGCTTTTCCATTCATACATAATTATCCATCATCAAATACAATGACAAATATGCAGTCATTGGCATTGTTGACCCCTTATTTCGCATTCAAGGCGATTCACAAGTGAATATGCCAATAATTGAACCACAAAATGGCTAATAGCTCTGTCCAAACTCATCAAGAGATGAAGAAGAGATAGAGAATGAGCTCTCGCTTATTTTACCTGTGTGCGCGTCTTCGCCGCCGCTTGCTCATCGCGCGAGACCTCCCCCCGCGTTACCTCGCTTGATTACTTGAAAGAATAAATAAATGTAGAAGAAGGAACGAGGGAACGAAGGAGTGAGTGAGTGGGCAAAAAAGGGAGAATAAAAATTGACGGAAAGGAAAGGGGGTTGTGTATAAGAGCCGCGAGACGAAATCCATTCGTTCTCTCTCTCTCTCTCTCCCTCTCTCTTTCTTTGGCTCTCTCCGTCTTCAACGTCGACGTCTCAAATCTTTCTTCTCTTTCTGTCTCTCTTTTTCTCGTGATTCTTGCTTCTCGCTCAAACCAATCGTAGCCGCTCTTACTCGATGTTTGCCTCTCTCTGATCTCGTGCTCGCACGTATAAGCAAACGCGGCAATGTTACAACAGAGAACAAGAATGAGCCCGATCCGAGAAAGAAATAATTCAAAACGCGAAAACCTATAATTTTCAAGTCTCTCGGCACTCCTCACGTGAGAGATTTTTATCTCCGAAAACGAAGAAATATCATCGAGATTATACTACATATATATGTGCTATGCATGTGACTATTGGTAAAACGGAAATATTTTCAGAGGTAAACCCCTCCGGGCGTTGAGAGACTACTTTTTCGAACTCTTTGTATTTCATCCTGACTGTTTTTACTTCGATTCAAAATTTATCAGAAATCGTTGCTCTCTCAAATATTGAACAGCTTTTTTTTTTTTTTTTTTTACTAATTATTTATTCGTAGGATCGTCAGTTGTTTGAGTCACCGTGCATTGTAAATAAAAATATCAATATGAAATTAATCGTAAATATATCAATAATAAAATATTATTAATTATACAAAATAAAACTAAAAAATAAAATTATTTTCAGACATTGTAATTCATATAATGATTATTAATAGCATCATCGAATGTAATCATTAAAATATATTTTTTCGTCTCGGAAATCTAAAATTCGCATGTCCGGGATATTCACCTTGCTTCTTAGTAGCTTCGAGAAAACTCATTATTTTAAACAACTAAATTTTATTCACTATCGAATAAGAATTTTCCATAACGATCTTTCATGAAGAAAACGAAAAAAAAAACATCGATCTGACTCAAAAATTAGTGAATCTAGACAAAAAAATATTTTTGACATATGCTCATTAAGATAGTACAAGCTATAAGCTGTTGCACACGTATTGTGTGCTGACTGGAGATGAAGAACCGTCTCGACTCCCTGATCCTTCGGATCAAAATTGCATGCAGATAAAGCAATATATATAGCTAAGGTTTATTTATTCAGAATATATGTTGGCAGAAAATTATTTGTTTTATATACTCAGCTTCCTGTATACATGCACGATCTTGGACTATAGCCAATATCTTATAATGGTAATGATATGTCCACTCTCGGATAATCATAGTTTCGTCGTCGATATTTCGAATCCATATATAGTCAAACGTATTGATGTAAATCAGCCTAATTCACCAATATGAAAACAGAGGAATAATAGATAATGACGCGAGGAAGTCTAAAACATTGTTTAAGAATTCTTATTATCATTATTATGCGAATACAGATTTGTTCATACTGTAGAAAAAAATTATAAACAAAGGACAAAAGTGCATACATTTTTTCGTTTTTTTTAAATGATAGAAAACGTGAACTGATTACGGTCGGTTCCTTATATTTAATAATATCGAATTGTATTTTTTGGTATTTTTTTTTTCATACATTCAAATTAAAGCATTTTTGTTGGGTAAAAAAATGAGAATTAAGTAACATACGCAGCATCGATAAAAATCGAGGTCTCCTGTGAGTGTTGATACATAATAATAAAAAGTAATGTATGAAATCCGAGACGATCGAGCTCTCGATCGAGAGTTTAACGAGTAGCCACGGAATGTCCCATATTCTTTTTTTTTAATGATAGAAAACGTGAGCTGATTACGGTCAGTTCCTTATATTTAATAATATCGAATTGTATTTTTTGGTATTTTTTTTTTCATACATTCAAATTAAAGCATTTTTGTTGGGTAAAAAATGAGAATTAAGTAACATATGCATAAACATATGCAGCATCGATAAAAATCGAGGTCTCCTGTGAGTGTTGATACATAATAATAAAAAGGAATGTATGAAATCCGAGACGATCGAGCTCTCGATCGACAGTTTAACGAGTAGCCACGGAATGTCCCATATAGTTGGTCGTTTCGTCAATCCGTATTGCTTGAGTTCGTATTTTAGTCGGTCATACGTATCTGAAAGCTACAGAGTGTCGAGTCGAGGGAAATTGGGGCAATCATAATTTGCAGCAGGGTGTCGTGACGATAAGAAACAGCAGAGTGCACTTGCTCCGGGGTGGTGGTTGAAAGAACGAGAGAGAGAGAGAGAGAGAGAGAGTAGAGAGGATCGAGGGGAAGGTCCATTGTTTCCTGAACAATGTGAATACCGGGTGTTCCCAGCACATTTTACACGTAGATGGGGGGAACCCGGGGCAAAATGAAACATGCAAAAGAAAATAACATTTTCGCAATGTATAAACTACACGTTGAAAATTTGTGACTCCAGCCTATTACATCCAAGCGGCGATATATTGTGTAGGACCATTTTTATCTTTAGGAAAAAAATGGGTCGAAACATATAATGAAAAGTTAGACATTGCAGCGGCTAAATTTTCATTGGAATTTTGGTGCGTGTTCCATTTTGCCCCAGTATGCCATTTTACCCCTCATCTCTCATATACGTATACTATAGTACAGTGTCGCGTATACCCAGACGAAAAGCTTGGCATGCTAGCCAGTGCATCATATATACGCTATACGTTGCATCGGAGATACATCTCTTTTCCTTCATCGTGTACCTGCATTGTGAAAATTCAAGAAGGCCTCGACGAGATGGGAAATTCCAGGTATACGAAGGTATTATATTGCCCCCTCTCCCCTGTCCCTTGTTGAGGTCCGACAACAGTGAGATTTTCCAACGGGCCGGGGGAGGGAGGAATTATATTACCGTTCCTCGACAATTACTTTATTGCCATGATTTACAGATTAATTTTCGTAGCAGAATTTTCCACAGAGTGAGTATACGTTATAGCGGTAATTTTAATTGTATATTCGTCTATCCAGAGTTTGCTTTTAGTGACATCGTATTTGTTTGGAATTCTTGGAAAAGCCTGTAATTTCTTTTACCGAGGAAATATAATTTTTTTTTGGCATTATTATTGCTGATTGTGAAGGAATATCTATATATATATATATATATATATATATATATACGTAGCCAACAAGAGACGGAGAGAGAGAGAGAGAGAAAATGAGCAGTCTTTAATGAGGACTGGGATGAATTAATAAATTATTTATAAATTTGGTTTGAACGAATTAATTTCCAAATCAAAATTGATTTTGAGAAAAGAAAGATTTGCTACTTCTAGAAGATATTAATACGTTTTGTTTGATTAATATGCAATTTATTCAAAACGTATTGATGTAATTTATTGAAACTTAATAAACTCATTAATATTTTTATAACTATATAGCGGGGTATTGCGACTAGGGCGCTTTACGTCCTTTCTTAGATCAACGAAAGTGTCTGTCAGTGTCTGTATGTGGTGTCTGAGATCATCGGTCATCCAGTCGAGTATTATTATTCCGTATATATATAATCACAATTTCTTAATCAATTTATTAAACAAAATCAATTATCTTTTCTCGGTTTACATTCGAAAATACATCGAAAATACAACGGAAAAATTCCAACTTATAAAATTAGATTTTCGTAATTTAGTTTTTTTTTTCTTTAAAAAAATATGCATTGTTTCCAAACTCACTTAACCGCGAATAATTATAAGGGAAACGATTCTACGTTGATATATCTATGTATATTATAGACACAATCAATAATATATCTGTATGGGCAGAACCAATCAGCGGCAATTCCGACAGTCATCGATCATACATATGTATATATATATATATAAATATAAATATATATATAATACAATATGCAGTTTGCATTTATATATAGCAGAGATGTTCGAGAGAGCCGATTGGGCTGGACGTATCGCGAGTGGAACCTTCGAAATGTACTTGTATCTCTCTCTCTCTCTCTCTCTCTCCCTACCTCACCTTTCCCCTCTCTGTCAGTTTTGGATAGAGTGTGAGAAAATCTCGAAATGTGCACACACGATATAGGAGAAGGAAGGCCCTGGCGCAGCTCACAACGTGTCTCTTAATGCCTGTCGCCGAGATGATTTATCGCAATGACGTTTTTTTTTTCCTTTACCGTGATCGTTCCTTCTCTCTCTCTCTCTCTCTCTCTCTCTCTGCAAGTTGTGCTATATACCAGCAGAGAACGTTCTTCATCTTCTCCTCCGCGTCTTCCGGCGCTTCTCTTTTCTTCCTTTACGCACACGGCCAGAAAATATGATATATGGGGCACTCCAGTCCGAATCGATAAGTCCATGACAGTCATCTTCATCTTTGGGCCCCTATTTTTCATATGGTTATTACAACATTAAGAGACATGCACATTTTTTTATAGATCTTCATGGGCTAGATAGAGATTTTTTGGAAAAAAAAAAAATTGTTTCGATACAAAATGTTAGCAGCGAGAATTAAAGAAACCACAAATATTCTGTATTTGATATAAAAAAATTTAAGCCATACTCCAGGTCGGCATCCCTCTGTTTTTTTTTGTGTTCGAAATGTACTTGAAATAAATCAAAGTGGTTTAGCGGTTAGTGGTTAGTCGTCCAGAATTTTTTCAGATTTTTCAAATAGGGATTTTTTTATTTTAAATCATCAGAGTTTAATTCTCATTCAACTGATTCGAATACACGTTGTATTCGAATGAGTACGTAATAAAAAAATGTGAAAAAATTAACAAAAAACGTGTGGGGTATAGGAATTTATAAGCTCCATCCTGTATAGTGGACGAGAGTCCATTTTCATATTTTTTACAATTTTTTAAAGCTCAAACGATCGAACAAGGGATCACAAATAAAACTCAAACGATTCATAACAGCTGGTTTAAAAAAATGTACAACAAAATCTGCGTGGATTTTGGGTTGTAATAATCATATGAAAAATTGGGGACAAAATCACAGAGAGTGGTCACAGACTTGTCAATTTCGGTAGGAACGCCCCATACATATATATGAGTCGGCATTGCTGCACTTCGATATCTCGATCTCGCTCTTTCGACTATTTCTCTCACCCTCTCTTACTTTTCTCTCTTTTTTGTCGATGCTTCGGGAGAGCAACGAAACTTGAGTCGCGCGGTCTACTGCGTGATCGGCGCATTTTTTGGCCTTCGACAAGTATATACACACACACATATACATATATATATGTATATATATATATATATATGTATATATATATATATATATATGTGTGTATATATATATATATATATACATATATATGCGTGTGTGTGAATATATGTTTAAAAATGTGCACGTAATGGAACATCGTCCCGATCGAATCTATGCGAAAATATATCTATCCTTCATCATCGTCCTGGCGGGAAGAACGCATATACACAAACGCTCTGACTCTCGCTGACAATGCACACTGAGAATGATCGAGCTATTTTTTGTTTGCAGGTGTTGCTCCCACTACAATTCGAAGGACTCCCTTTCGATTTTGCCAGTACCAATATGATGTTTGTCCTGATACACTTTTTGCAAATAAAATATTTCACCCCTCCCCCACCGCTGATGTTTTTAAATATACGCAAGGGAATTAGTTTATAATTTTAATGAAGTAGGTAAATGTTTATTATGTCAACATATTATTTTCGACATCTTTAAATCCTAATATGTCTAATCTTTTACAAAATATCTTCTATAAAAGACTACAATGTTTATGATTAAAATAATTTGAAGCCCGCATAGATCGATCATTCTTGTATACGTGTATATAGAGGAAAAAAAGAAAAAATCTGTTTTTTTTGCACAAAAATTCTAAGGCGTCCACATTGAAAAAAATCCAATTATGTGCTAATCGTAAATTCCCGGCATTATTAATATTTCCGTGGGATATATACAACAGATAATAATGTCAATGACCGCGCGCAAGGATTCTCGAGGGTTAACAGATAGGGGTAGATTTTCGTCTGAGGGAGTGGAAGTCGTTTCGGTATGTTTCAGTATTTTTTCCTCTATTATATGGAGGGTTACGAGAGACCGTCAGGTCAATTCGGCACTTTTGGGGTAGGTCGTAAGAGTCCTTTTCATTCAAGAAAAATCTTCGTCTCTCAAGAAATACACATGTTACATAGCCATAAAAGCATAACTGAATTCCCATATTTACCGGCCACTATTCAAACGGAAACACCTGAGAGAGCAATTTCCATAAAATCGTCTTTTTTCGCGAGACTATGGCGATCTAGGACAGGATAGAGTGGAAAAAATGCCGTCAGCAATGCGTTATCTTTACTGGTCAACCATTCTATTTTTCCGTGGAGATAAATCACGTCCATTCGCAATATCCAATCTCTCATGTTCGCCAGTTCTTGGACGTTCTACAAGCATTCAAATTCACTCCCAGCAGCAACGGAAAAAAAAATGCAACGGTGCGAGGACTTTTACGAAGTTATGGCTGCAGGTAAAAAAAATGTATTATATAATTTCCCACGCGTTCCTGCGAGAAAAGGAGAGCGTCACTTGCTCCAAGGGTGAAATTTCGTTTTCCAAATGAAGCAGAAGAGATAAGCAAAGTCCAGGCATCTTTTAACGAGCACTCAGCTTTCAGACCTTTTCCTTCAACACCTTTCATTCAGAGCTTCAAAGACCCAAAGATAAAGTTGATTTTCAACATCTTGAGATTAGTCTAATGAGTCAACCTGAGTCCTGAGTTAAATAAATGATATTCGGTAAAATTATGCAGCATTTGTTTAAACGAAATAATATCCAAAATTACTCAAAATTTTGATAGATGTAATTTCAATGGAAAAAGAAAAAAAATCTAAAATTTATTTAATTCAAATGCACTCAATACACTCAGTCTAAATATATTCATATAAATGAAGTAACACAAGATATTTATTTTTATAAATTTTTTAATTTTTACATTTTACAATTAAATCTCAGAATTGCCGCAATTTTTTATTCCATCGTCCTTATAATCTCCGTATCTTGAAGAATTTCTATCAAACGCAAGTGTTTTATTTTGAAAACTGCATTGCACAAAAATGCACACACACCCTGATTCTTCGATAAGGGACGAGATATTAGTTACATCTGGAAGTGAATTTGAAATCGATCGACATCGAATCGGTGGACTTCAGATGTATAGATATGTGAAGTTATTAATTCCTTCGGTCGGCTGGACTCGTAGAGAACTTGATTAATTAAAAAATATAAAGGTTCTACGAGTGTGAAGGAGGCAGAGCGATCGGTAGAGTTTTGGACATTGCGAAAGTTGAAGGAGTTGTGCCAGTGTTTGGGTTCAGGTTGGAGTATCTGAGACCCGGCTAGATGGGATGAGAAAAAACTCGCTGGAATAGAGCTGCGACTCATTTATCGGGAAGGGCAGCGTCCATCAACTACAGCATCCTCGAGGCTATTGTTTGGCTTCTCTCGCTATCTTTCTGCCTGTCTCTCTCCCTCCTGTGAAGATCAAAGATATTTCCTTACATGTTCCTCATGATTTGTAGCTCGGGCGAGACCGTCCCAGGAACATATCGTTACTCCACCGAGACGCTAGACATACGTATCGAACCCCACCGAGTAACCTCTGTCGCTTTACACCCAGTGGCTCACTCACCTGGCGGAATAAGCTCGCCTTTCGCTGCATTTGAGATATGTCGTAGGGATGATGATGAACCTTGTGGTTCATCATCACCCCGTTTTAACAGAACAGCGAAGTGTATGATTATTTTTGTAGGCTGTCTTCTGCTAGTAGAAGATTCTATGTATTGTATGAAATCAGCGTATTGTTTTTGTAAGCCTGTTTTTTTTTTGCAACACATTGTATGGAGGATTCACGAATGGTGAAAACTTCTTTAGTTGCCAATACTCGACGATCATTTTATAAAAGTTGTAAAAATTTCCTCTCCATCCATGAAAGCGAACGCTAGCTCTGAGTCTAAGTAGTATTAAAATTGGTCGCAAGGAACGCTACTTGGCGACTCGCACATGACGACAAGTGTTGAGAGTCAGCGACCATGGTGGCGAGTTTTCGTACTACTTCAGACTATATGGGAGTGAGCGAGGCAAAGGTCGGCTGTCTTCTGCTAGTAGAAGATTCTATGTATTGTATGAAATCAGCGTATTGTTTTTGTGAGCTTGTTTTTTTTTTGCAACACATTGTATGTAGGATTCACGAATGGTGAAAAATTCTTTAGTTGCCTGCTCATTTTATAAAAATTGTAAAAATTTCCTCTCCATCCATGAAAGCGAACGCTCGCTCTGAGTCCAAGTAGTATTAAAATTGGACGCAAGGAACGCTACTTGGCGACTCGCACATGGTGAATACGCTCCCTGCTTTTGCTGCTGAAACTTTGGGTTTTGACCGGGGTTTGGTCTCGATCGATTTGCGATTCACGCGAGAGCCTGGTCAAGCGTCTCGAGAGCTTTTCTCTTCGTTCTCCTTCATATATATGTGTCACATCGTGCCGTTATATCTATTCCCGCACACGTTGCGAAACGACAGGGGGATGAGGACCACGAAGATGAAGAAGAAGAAGACGACGACGACGACGAACGATATGGGTTCGATTATCTATACGTACAGGGACGAGTGGTGAGGGAGAAATAAAAAAAAACTGCGTATTTTTACCCTCGAGTTTCCCTCGCCACTGTCCACAGATCTTTCACCCCCCCTTTTTTGTCTTTTCTTTTTTATCGTTTTTTTTTTACTTTCCTATTTTGCCTCTGGATCGTTGCCGAAGTCGAGATAGAAATACAAATCCAGATGTGATTCGAACTTTATATGCTGAGGGTTCGGTTATAGTTTTATTATTAATTTAATAAGATTTTTTTTTATTAATCGAGAGAAATTTGTCGGTTATTTTTATAGCGCTGTGCGCGGCTCTTATTGCATGAGGGTTTAGCTATGGGTGATTTTTGTGGCTGAACACTCGATCAAAGCGGAATCGAAATGGATTTGTATATATTTTTTTTTTATGAAAAAGGATTGTTTTGTAATAGTCATCAAAATGTTTATTGATTGGATCAGGTATATTTTTTATATGAAAACCAATGAAATTTTGCTGATGTTTAATGCATTAAGTTATGTGAATGAAGGAAAATAATATGCAGATTCTGCAGATTCTGCATGAACAGTTTTTCTAAACATAATTTCCGTAGTTAGATTTAAGATTTTTTCAGGAAGCTTAGAAGCTTCGTAAAAACAATACCACCATCGTAAAGCTTTCTCCATGCGAGCAGCGTGAATTGCCAAACAATTATAATCATCATCGACTGACAAGTTCATCTCCTTCGCCTGCGCCGTTATCGCACCAACAGCTTTAGTTCTCGTCTTCAACGCCAGGGTGTGGGCCCTAGAGCGTCTATAGAGCTCGCGCATATGCATGCCAGTGGTATACGCGGCCTGGAGAATAAGGGGTCGTCTCTAATAACCCGGAGAACGTTTATCTTGAGATTGAGCATTAGGATTCGGAGCTGGTGAGCGCGGGTGTTCTCTCGCGCTATCCGCCTTGCCACGCGAAGATAAGGGGTAATTTCTGAGCGTCGAGGGGTGATGGTGGTGGTTGCAGGGGGTCAGAACTGCCCGTAGCTCATCTCCGCCGGGTCTCGGGAATCCCTGTGCCACCCTATGTGTAGCCTCTTTGGACATTACAGGCAGCGAGCGCCCTCTAGGGGCCGTTATAGAGCGACCCCTCTTGGTGAGCGGAGAAAGTCGCCCCTACACACGATCTTAAAGCTCGTACGATGCGCACTCTCGATTCCAGGGCTCGCGATGGAAGGCTAGGAATATATACATATTTTATCTATATGATATATATATATATATACTGCATATATATATATATATATATATATATATATGTGCAGTAAGCGAAGGATTACTATATACGTCTTTCCACTGGATGAGGCATCTCGAACCCCATGCAAATTAGGCCCTAGACTATTGTTGAATCTCTGACAACGTCCAGCCAACAGATCTAAGCGTATACCTATACGTATACAGAAACGTAATTCCATAATTAAGTTTGTATGTTCGACGAAGCGCCTGCCTTGTTCTAACTATCGAGTGGACTACGTCAGATGAGCGTTCGTTGTGGTCGGCAGATTTGGTGTGCACAGTCCCTTAGGTACGGTACACGAAGCCTTCAGAATAATGATTATTCAATCAAATATTCCGATCGTTATGGAGAGAAATGAGAGATACAGTTGATGTTCTCTTAAGTCAACTTCAAGTTTTTTTTCTCATAATTAAAAGTGATAGTTTCCCTGTCGAATATTTACTTTCCCTTAAACCAGTTTATTCGTTTAAATCAAGTGCTTTCTCTTAAATCAAGTTTCTTCAGATGTTGGAATCCTTTTAATTCAATAGTTTGTTTGGTTGATTGTCCAAAGCTTTTGAGTTAACGGAAATTTTAATTTATGATCCGATGATTTTTCAGTGCGAACGAATAAAGGAGAGCAGTTGTATTTATATACATATGTTTGGGTTCGGTAAAAAAAATAAAAATGTTACAGCTGCTGAGTTTATGTTAGTTCATTTCATATAATTACCTTGTCATTGTTATTATTTCATAACGAACAATGTGCAAATCTTCCGAATGTTTTATCCCAGCTATTTTCTAGATTTGGCCGAATTGATTTTTTACATCCCTCATCCAACCTGTTATACATAAATATATCTACACTGCTAATCTCAACATTCACCTTGAAAACGAAGTTTGCGGCGGGTATGAGCAGCCGCTCAGCCACGCCAAAACTTGAATCACCCAGAGACCTTTTAAACTTCGCCAGAAACGTAAATTTCAGGGTTAAGGTGCAAACGCGAAGGGAGCACAAAAGTTTCTTCGTCTCTTCGTAACTTCCGGTACAGCTAGTAGCGGCAGGAGCAGTGGTATAGTACATATATGTATATATATATATATATATATATATATATATATATATATATATATATAGAAGTAAAAGCAGAGCAGCAGCCGAGTTTCCGAGACTCTCCGAGAGTTTCCACGACTAATTTGAGAAATCTGTAATTTGTTGCTTTTACAGCCTTCAACTTCGCTCTCTCTTGTCAAAACTTTTGTCGGATGATACTGGCGTCTCTTTTTATTGCTTAAACTATTAAATAATGTAACCTATACTTGAGATATATGGCTAATTTATGAACATATGTATATAAATATAATTAGAAATATTGCTGTTAATATTTCCAATTTTGGCACTTTTTCGTGATTCGACTTTATTTAATTTTTCAGTATCACTTGTCATTTTTTACTGAGGTTATTAATTTTTGTAATGTAATACTTTTGAATGTCTTAGCTGTCGGTGGGACTGAAAAGGATTTCCAAGACGCTGTTCGAAAAGGTTCGAATTGGACAGGCTTTCAAACATGCACATGCACATGCATAGAATATCGTTTGGACGCCTCTCCTATGTTTCCTTGGCGATTAAAGTTAGGTGGTCCATGATCAGCGACTCTCCCCTATATAGGAAAACTACGTTTACCAACCCCTTCGTTTCTACGCCCAGAAAGTCCATTTATATATATATATATATATATATATATATATATATATATATATATATATGTATATATACACGATATATATAATTCACGTAAGCCCCCATGTTCGAAGCCATTTCTCACAAACATTGGCGTCGAAATCAAGCTGTTGCCCTTTGGATTGAAGACGATTTGAATAACTCAGACGGTCTTGAGTCGGTGATACGGACATTGCTTAAAAAAAATTATAAACAGTTATACAATCAAGTTAATCGTTAGGCGATTGCAATTTCAATTTAATAATTATCTTTATCCAGAAGGTTGAATATTCCGAACCCACAAAATATTTACAAAGTATAAGGCAAAAATTTCATCTTTTTTCAAGTTACAACTGTATTGTGTATTTTTCAAGTCGATGATTTAGCTTCTCGCACTGCACGATAACGAAAAAGCAACAAGGAAAACTTTCCGAAACGATAGAGGATACATGCGCAGATATATTGGCAGATAAACATATATCCGTCGCAAAATTCCACGGAGAGCGTTAAAATATTCATGGAACTTTCTTAAAACCCACCCTCTACGCCAATGTCGCGTTCACCCTTGGTCAAGCGCGGGAGGGTTGGGTGGCAGGCTGGCTGACCAACGGCTTCAACATCCCGGCTCCTCTCGTCGTACATAGTGCCGTCTGTGCTGGTTTCGTGGGTGTTTGTGTGCGTTTCTGAGCCAAGGGTAGCGAACAAGACGAAGGGCGGAATGAGAAAAAGAGAGCAGGGAGAAAATGTCAGAGAAGGAAAAAGGGGGTAGCGCGTGATGTACGTTGATAAAGGAAGAGGGGAAAAGCGAGGAAAAGGAAAGGAGAAAGCCTCATCTGTACGCGTACTTCCCTCCCTCCTCCAAGTGTATAATATATATATATATATATATATATATATATATATACATGCGTGTATATATCTGTACATAAATGAAGGTGATTTTTTTTTCGGCACTCACACACATTTTTGTACCTAAATAAATATACACGAGGGTGATATTTCTGTGTACTCTGGACTGTATCAAGAGACGCTTAGTAATTTAACAAAGAAACCAATTTTTACCAATTTTAATGAATTTGTTTCGCCATACATTTATATATGTATATGCAACTGCCTTGTCCAGTATTAGGTAAGACAGATGCATACAATAAATATACATTGTCATACATATTATATTTTAGCGTATGTATGCGTATTGGGGCTAGAAATTTGGGGATGAAATTGCGCGAGGGTGTCTATGTCATGAACGTACGAACATCACGGCGAAGATAGAGGAAGCGAGAGATGAGAGCAGAGTCTTGGACGAAACCCGGCCAGAGCGTCCAGTGTCCGTTTACCCTGGGGAGATCTCACGATGGGGAAAATGCCGAGCCACACGCAAGCAAAAGAGGGATGGAGCTGGAAAGAGAGGGAAGGCAAAGGGGGACGACCGAGGAAAATTTGCGAGCGGAAAACAGTGACAGAGATAGACCAGAGAGAGAGAGAGAGAGAGACAGAGAGAGAGAGAGAGAGAGAGAGAGAGAGAGAGAGAGAGAGAGAGAGAGAGAGTGTGTGTGTGAGTGAGACAGTAGAGAGCCGAGAGATTCTGTAGAGCGAAGGGGTAAAGCCACTAAGAGGGAGCAAGACGAGATAAAGCGAGAAAGTGGATGGGGCGTATATGAGGACGACAAAGAGCTCGTGTGCGAGAGTGAGAAAAGGAAGGAAGGGGGCAGTACATAAACGCCGAGCACGAAGAGCGAAGTAAAGAGACAGAGACAACGGGCTATAGAGTAGTATACCGAAAGTGTGGACCAGCTCGAGCTAAATAGGAATAAGGTAAGAGGGGAAGGAAACTAGTATATAGCACTCAGGAGAGAGAGAGAAAGAGAGAGAGAGAGAGAGAAATGAGAAAGAGGAATGAGGCCCTCTATCTCCGTGCACTTCTAACTAACATGTATTTTGCATAAAGCTTACATTACTTGAATTACAATGCTACGGTGCTGTCTCATCCCTACCGCGTGCCCGAGATGGTGCCATGTAAATTGCTTCCATGAGCTACGTATAGCACGAGCTTTGCACCCACACAAACGCGCGCGCACACACAGACGCACTATCACACGAATATAAATATTCCCACAACGTCTATATAGGTGTTCATAGTTATACTTGTGTTCTATATGCTTCTCCAGCGACAATCGCCTAAACGAACATGGAGGCGATTAAATGTGTTAGTCTTTGGCTGTTCACCAACACGTTGATGCTCCGGTACTGGTCCATGAATCCATGAAGTGCGTAAGATGAAAGTGACCGGTTGTCCTACACTTCTTGCCGGAGAATCCTTTCAGCAGATATTGTACCAGGGTCATTTTCATGCTGCGTGGACTTGTCTGCTTTCGTATGGATGTCCAAGTGTGTGTGCTCTCGTACTCTATGGTTTCGTTCCATGTCTGTGCGCCTCGATAGTGTTATCGTACGTGTTTGTGTGCTCGTAGCTCACACACATCCATTTTCTCTCAGCCTCGAACCTCCCCAGTCGCTCCTTTCGAGTCTGTATAATTCTTGGGCTGTGCGCGGGCGATTCTCCTGGACAGCGTTTCTCTGCGCCCTCTGCTTGCTCCTTGCCTTCGCTTCCACCATCCACTTTTCGTTCCTTCTCCATCCTTTGGCTCCCCCTCGGTCGACGTTTTGGACTACACGACTTTGGGTGGCAACGCCCGTCGTGGTTCGAGGGTTTGCTCTTATTGGGGAGAGAAAGGAGAGAGAGAAAAAGAGAGAGAGAGAGAGAGATAGAGAGAGAGAGAGAGAGAGAAAGAGAGAGAGAGAGAGAGAGAGAGAGCAAGAGCTTGTGCGTGCGAGAAAATTCATTACCTCTACTCATTCCAGCGCATTATCGCGCTCACGATATAATTGATTGCCTTCCATGCTCCGCGGACGACCGGAGGTCAAAGTGAAGCCCGCACTAAGCTTACACACACATAAATACATACTCACATACATCTCGGAGGATTTTGTTGTCACCCTCGAAGTCAGAATGATTCAGGAAAACATCAAACCGTGACACAAAGAATCCTGTTCTGGACCACACTCGAGAATGGTACGAACGAGTCAGAAAGTAACATTTGGTATTTCGGACCGATATTCCGATTTCAGATCACGTCATTGAACCATTTGGTTCTGACATTCCGCAGTGACGATCACGTTTAAGTCACATGTCAATGAGACAGTTCATTCGAAGAATGCATTGGAAAAACCTATGGATGCTTTGTTGAAATACGCGGGAGCACGATAGGGTAGTGAATCGGATGAAAGGAAAGAGAAAAGCGCTACCTGGAGATATGTAGGATCCAATCCTTAAGATAATAGGGTCGGACGTGAGTGCGCGTGAGCCAAGGATAATTATGCTTTGCCGCCCTCGATGCGTGACTCCAGTTCCTCCATAGTGCAGCCATAACACATTTCTCCGGAACATATAACTTGGCGTCTATGGGGGACGAATGAAACCCGCTAGGAAGGGTGAATCTCGTGAACGGAGAGAACATGTATGTATAGGAGGCTACTGTAGTATCTACCTTAGTACCATGGAAGCACAATAAAACACCGGAGGTTAATGGTCTCCCGATGACACAATGTGAATCAAAGGAGAAACGGGGCCCACGTCTGTAGCACGTGGACTAATGAAGAATCAAATATTGATTATACAAAGTCCAATGAAATCTTTTGGCTTGTATATGTATCACGAAGTTGTATATATATATATTACAAGTGCAACCAGTATAAATCAATTGAACAAGCGGGAAAGGTAGTTCAGGAATGCGAAGGATGTGAATCGATCGAAGGGTCGGAACGTCCGAGCATCCTGACGTCTTATTCTCCAGTAGATTTATCTACTTGGCTGCCCATGTACATACTACATTACTAGGTATCAATTTGCTGGTACATGTTAGCAGCAATCCGTATCTTTGGTACACGTAGGGTAAGCGATAGCCTCACTGGGCACCCCATAGCAAATGATCCCAGCATCATCGAACGTAAATTGATACAACTTTGTCAATAGTTACCGATTGGTCATTTCTCAAAGCATCACGATCATTGAACCATCCATCCTATTTTAGAAATGTTAATGCCGTACGAGCAGCAATAATCATCCATCAGACATATCTTAGTAAAATCTTCCCTCAGGTCCATTTCCAACCTGTGGTCCGACATGCTAATGCATCTCCACCTGACGGCAAACGGAAGGGAGGAAAAAACCACCTCGTCACGTCAAATCCGACACGTAATCCTACTCAATACATTAAAAGCATATGTCCATGTGAAAACGGTAGGCAGTTGGCCAGCACAAGGTTTCGACGATTTTGCCGGAGAGTATAGAGGAGTCCGTGTGGTTGCTGCGAGAAGGCGCACGGTGGCCAAGCAAGTAAAGCAGTGAGCGAGTCGCTGGAGCTTCGAAGCAAGAGAGGCGGACAAACCAGCTAGTATTCAAGAGAGAAAGAGAGAGGAGGCTAGCAAGAGAGGCTACTTTGTATGTACGCATGCTGACATCTTACCCACCACCCGGGCCACCCTTCCGACGCCCGTGGACGTAGCATGGAGACGAAGGGGGCAAAGTAGGTAGAGGGTGGGCCGTGAGATCAATACTCGCACCCCCTGGACCAAAGCCACCACCTTCTCTCGTCTCCCTGCCTCACTTCATCCAGCAGATTCTGCCTTTGCTTCTGGCGTCTCTCCCTACCTTATACTCACCAGCTACTCTGCTCCCTCGTTGCCCCTTTACCACTGCTGCTCACCCCATCCGCGCGGTGCCGCCCACGTGTGTGCGAGCGCGCCGGACCTCTTAGAATCACCGGCAACCCCCAAAAACCAACCAAAACCACCGGACTCGGTACACGACAAGGTACCGCTTTCTGCTAGCCCACAGCTCACGTTGGTGCGCCTTATATGGCCTTATAAGTTTCACCAGAGCCATCCAGCACTCTCGCTCAGACCACCCTTTCTGTCGACGGTCTTTCCAGGTACTGGTGCTTTTCCTCCTGCGTTGCTTTTAAGAGTGATTTTCTCATATTAGAGTTGAATCGGCGGCGTTGCCTCGCCTGTTGTATAGTTGGTCCCTTACTCGTATTTGGCTGCCACTCTTGGAGCTCATCGGCCCATCATGACCACTAGAGGAAAACGGTTTCCAGGGTTCCCTTCTTAGCTAGTGTACTTGTCCGGTCTCGCGATAAAGCTCGGAACAAAGGAGCTCGGTGACGCGACGCTGATCTCGTACGGCAATAAATATTCAAATCACCATACTAGAAGAGAGAATCCCCGAACGTGTCGCAAACGACGAATCTCTCGAGTCTTGATGCAATTCTCATATTGTTTAACCTTTGGTCTTTGTGCCAAGGAGAAAAATCGTTGAGTGGACAAAAAATCTGGCCAACGGAATAATCCTCGGGTCACCTTCGTACCTATGACAGTGCATACTTATATACCATACTTTTCGGAACAGACGGACCCGTGGCCGTTGGTATTTCATGTTGCACGTTCTACGATCCTCTGTCTTGTTTTTTTTCCTTCTCATTGGCCATCAAGAAGTTCTGCATTACAATTAATCCGAGAATTTAATGGCCCTGATCCCTCGATGCTGGCCACCTGGCCTTTGCCGTCTCATCTACCCTAGGACAATGACCACCGCTTCGTTCTCATAATGATGACGATCATCATCATCATCACTGAAGTCGTGGTCGAGGGGTGATCGCGTGAGATGACCTTCTGTCACGAGAATGCATAGTCGCGAGCGGACAGTCTCATGGACCACCGCAGCATCCCTACTTATCCTTGGCTCTCAGTATTGTATACCCTATATAGTAAGCAAGGGTTGGAATTTTTCTCGCTGAGCCTGGGAATTCTCGGATGGATCACGTATGCTCCATGGACCACAGTATTTCTGGTTCTATCCCTTGCTTTTATCTTCGTGCGTAATATTTAAGGGTTGATTTCTCATGCAGACACTGAAAGTGTTCCCAGAAAGAAAGGACACTCGATGAATCGCTAACGGTGAAAGTGAAAAAAAAGATCATTAAATGACTGCACACTGACTGGTCCATCCTCCGAGTCAGGGCCAGTCACAAAATGGATAATGGATAACTTAGTTCAAACTTTATATTTTTCAACCTCAAAATTTGCCGGTGATAATGAGAATTGTATTTCCATGATTACTTCCAAAATTCTCAACTGTATTCATAGTTTTCTCATTTTTATTATCAGTTTTCCTGAATTAATTTATATGAATTAATTTATATATATAAATGTAGAGAAGGTCAATTTGAAATTTAATTCATTTATTCATTATAATTATATTTATTCCCCCTCCCCTTATGATAGAACACAGCAGAGACCATTTGGTCTTGATATTCCGTTCAACAATGACCTCACGTCGTCACCGTGATTTGACGGCCAAGCCCCGCTCTCATACTGACCTTCGGTCTCCAGTGTGGTCAATGATTACATGCTCGTCGAACTTAATGACAGTATAATGATCCTCGGGTTATATTGTGGTATAGAACCGTGTGTTCCTCGCATATGAGAGCGTCGATGTACGCGCGCGCCACGGTCGGACAGGACCAGTAACATCAGAACGACACCTCGCTTACTTGGTTCGTGCGTTAGTCCGGTCCGGCTTTATGACTGATGGGTATCACGCGCTCGCGGACCCGCACGATCAACCTCATGTATATAGTAAATCGTTAAGTATATGTGTATGCTGGACATTGAGAAGCGACGCGAGACCTCGTCGGATCTTTGCCTTAATCCTGATTAATCGAGGAGTGCACAGGTCACTCTCGCTATGAAGTGAGAGCGAGCACAGAAAACCGGGAGCGCCCGGAATGGTCACTCTTGTAGCTTATAATAATTGCGGCGATATATAATAGGATGGATCGGTGATGTTGTATGTTGGATCCTTCGCGTGGTCCGGCCACGTGCTGACCCTTGAACTCGATCTTGACCCAAAAATTTTGTAATCTCACAATGTCAATCTTCGAGTATTTTTTTTTCTTCTCTTTGTTTTAGCGTCAAGTTGCCTAACGTTTTTTAAATGAACTCTGTAATGTAAGTGTATCTTATCTGAAATTGCAAGTGCATTATGAACATGCCAAAAGCTGCTTACTAATATATAGCGACAGCAAAAATATTTGGTGTGGAAGAAAAATTATACCGAATATTAATATTTCACGGAGTGAAATTTTTTTTTCTAAAGTTTCAACTATATTGCAAACGTGGCAGAAGTTACTTGCCGACATTCAATAGCGCAATGATGGCATAATTAAACCGATAAAAATATCTGTCGTGAGGCAGAATTTCGTGCATTCATGTGGAAACTAATAAATGATGAGCTATAAAACAATTTAAGACCAATTGAATAAAAATAACTATAAATCTTGGACAATTCGAGTGATGCCATCGTTTTATTCGACAAGTAAAATTCTACTCCATTTCTTGAATATTCGATTATTCACACGATCCCAATCTCTACAGTCAATTAAAATGGACAAAGAAGACAAAAAATATGTAGAATATACGCTTTGATCCTTTCGTAGAAGTGCGTGTCTCAATAGTAAAGAAATAAAAATAAATAAAAATCGCCGACATTTTTCATTGGGTGGCATATTGTATATACATGATCCATAGACCACACGATCGAGCTCACGAACCGTGCGCGTGTCCCTCCCGGCCCTATTAATTAACATATGTATATGATAACTCTTCCGAATTGGAGATGAGCGAGAGCAAAGCCACAGTGATTTTCGATTCTTAATTATACCAGGGCAACGTGACAGAGTTATTAAAGAATTATACGAATTAAGGATCGAATTCGTCACAGTTTTGTGCCCGCCCTGCGTTCGATTTCAGAGAAGGCGAACCTCGATAAATCGTTTCTGACACGTTCGTGTGAATCATCATCATAGCGATAGTTGCAAGTTGAGAGCAAGAGATACGCATAGATAGAAAAACGAAGCAGAGAAATTTGAGATTTATTGTATGTAAATGATTTTTTTAAAATTAAACAAGCGTTTTTCTCGAATGAATTTTTTATTTGTCGTCATTTTGTAATTCATGAATCGGCTAAATAAGTTTTATATTCAATGAAAACAATTTTTTCATTCTAATAATCTTGATTATATTCAAATAATATTCTTTGCTCAAATAATTTCTCAATTCAAATGACATTTATTAAGCTCACGTAAACTTTGTTTCAGCGAGAATCAATACTTCTGTTTCAAATAAATATTATTGAATCAAAATTCATGTATTTTCGTTTCGGTTAACTTAATTTATTAACAGAGAGTAAGTCTCCTGTAGTTTGGTCCAATTTCCTCAAAAACAAATCGTTTCTTTTCACAAAAAATCGTGGCAGCTCGGACAACGACTTAAACAGATGACGCGTTGGGCGATCAAACGCGAGAATGCGGAAAAACTTGAATCACCCATTTTCAATTTTAATCACATGTAACTCTCCAGTAACGATTTTTCTCTCTGTATTGTCCAGGATCGAATAAAATTATGTGCTATCCCTTCCATCCGACCATAACCCTTCTCAATGGGCCATCAGTCGAGATAGGAAAAGGGAAGCGAGGAAGGTGTGTACCTTTACTTACGAGCAAAAAGAGCACATCTAGCCAGTGGTCGCCACACTGTTCGTTACTTTTTGATGGTCCTGTTGGCAAGATGACAGACCAAGGGTCACGTATGGGCGTTGCCAGGGCCTATCCGATTTCACTGAGCAGGTCACACATGTAGACTGTTCAATCGTGACCAGGCTTCTCGGTCCTCCAGCAAACTTTTCATTTCTTCTTTCTTCCTTTTTCACATTATTGTTTGCAGGTAATACATCAGTTCGTTACGCGCGCCATTGATTAGCCGAGAATGCAAAAAGACCGGTGCAGGAATAAGACGAATATACATACACACATATTTTATAACGCATACTATAATCTCGTTTGCAATAAACAAAATGGCCTTTGGGTAGGGGAAGGCAAAGGAGAGGGAGAAGAAAAGAAAAATAGCGACCTCTCGTCGCCGCACGTGCGTCAGTTGACCCATGGTCGGGGGACTCTCTCGCTCTGCGATGTCACCGAAGTACGTTAGAACCTTTTGTAAATTGTAGGGAATTCATGTGTGCCCTCGCACTGGACTCGAGGGATGACGAGAAAAAGAGGTATACAGTAGACACGTTCTGTGAAAATTGCTCAATAGCTGTTTCAAAAGTTTTACTTCTGAAATAAGTGGGGGGTGAATAGAGCGAGATGGAGTGGGGGATTTAAAGAAAAAAAAAGGAAGGTGGTTAAAGTGAGATTTGTACTGAGGAAGAGGTGGATGTTGGGTTTATAACGGATATGCAAATTGGAAATATTTCAAATGGTCGTTGCGAGTCGTCCGAGTTACACGCTTCTTATCTTTTGTATATCACCACTTTTTTTCATGGACACAGATCAAGAGACATTAACTACTCGAAAAAAAAGGAAAACTTTGGCGTTTTATTAAAAAAAAAACAATTTTTAATTCTTCACTGAAAAATCGTTGATATTTGAAAAAATATAAAATTCTTGCAAAACACTGGATATTCCCCGATGTGATTGGTCAAAGGATGGATAGTGTTTAGTTTACTTTAATTTGGTATTGAAAAAATATATAACTTTGTTCGTTATTTGATATTTGTTACTCTTAGGGCCTAATTATGCAACATAATTGTGGCAATATTTTGGTATAAAATGGAAATAAGTTTTACCATTTACTATGCAATATGTGGAATAAACGAGCAAAGCCAATCCTACATTTAAATTTTCAAGATAATATTGGTTTATTAATAATAAAAAGATACTGAAATTTGCGGTCAAGTTTTTCGTTATATTACGATTACATTATGTTCAAATAAAAATAGGTCTGACATTTCTTTCTCAACACATACCAATCCTCTCATTACACTAAAACCAATACAAAATCAAACTAAGCCCCAAATTGAAGATCGTGCTTGGCCATTGGTCAATCGAGCTAAAAAAAATCCATCACAATCTTTCTTCGTGCAACAATTGATCTGCCTTGATTAATCAAATTAATTTGCTCATTTTTACGAACTGACTCAATTTATAAGATTTACCATGATGGAAATAAATGCGATAAAATTACCCTTGTCGAGATTATGTATGATTTTCCGGTCCTCCGGATCTGCAGGTCTTCCTGGTGACATCCCTCGCGCAATCTCTCTCGTATGGTTATAACTGATGCTATATATATATATATATATATATATATATAGCATCATATAATATATATATATATATATATATATATATATATATATATTTGGACCCACGTGCGGAACGTGCCACTGGTCAACCTCGTCCTCGCGTCCTACATTTTTTTTCTTTTTGTATTCACGCATAGAATACTACAACACAGTATGACACAATATCGCAGCCTCCCTTCACTTCGTCACCTTAAAACCGCTCGATTTTCGTTATGCCATTATACCTAATTTAACGATTTCCATTTCTTTTTATATGTTAACAAAAAAAATCACAGATATTCCACTACTCTCATGGACTGGTAGAAAAACAGTATTCTTTTGGAAAAACAGGCGCACGTCGTTCTGATCCTGTATAAGCTCGTCCCTTCACAATGTTTACGACATTCTAAATAACTACAAACAATTATATTTGTTAAAAAATTCTGAAAATCCTTTTTCCAATCAGTTACAAATAATTTTAATTCATTATTTTTTACAACATCAAAATTTTTTCAAGTTTCATTTATAATTATTTATTCAGAGCCATTCAAATGAAAAACCATCTCATGATAAAGAATAATGGCGAATTATTACGAAGAAATGAAAAAGTCTAATTTTTTTGCACCCGATTGGGAATAATTATTTATTTATGATATATAAGTATTTTGTTAGGCAATTATTTTGAATAGTTTCTCATTAAAATAGTGCCCATTTAATAGAATGATGATATTCAAAAAATAGGATGACGATGAAACGAAACGGACGCTGATAATAGTACAGGATGAGCAGCACGTGCCGTGGCTCATTGACCAGTGAGAGGCGACCGGTTCTCATGTCCTTTATTCCGCGGTCAATGAGCGACGTGTCGTTTATTCGAAGACGTCCCATTCGCGGCAAATACGGAACAAGCAATGTCTTAAGAGGCACGCGCGTCTTTCAACTCTCCCTCTCTCTCAATATATATATACTCTCAAAGCCTCCCTGGAGGATGAGTCCGTTTGGCCGGACGTCACTTAATCCGAAGATTCGCGATCGTGACACGAGTTCGAGACACTTTTTTTGATATCCTCGAGTCTCGCGAGAGATGTTTTTATCGTCGTTGTTCGTTTATTGAGTATGGTCAGTTTATCGAGAAGTATCTTTCATATTATGAGTTATTTATGAATCGTAATCGTAAGCTTCAAAATTTGTCAGATTTCCAATTGAAAAAAGTCTTGCCGAAATTCGAATGAACAGAATGATTTTAATTTATAATTTTCGTTTGGCACATTATGAGTGACAAGCAAAATGATTTAATTGAATCGAGAGTATTAGATCAAGAAATATCTAATTCTGGTGGTTTTTGTCGAATACATTTTGTCGAGTCCATTTTCGGTCTCGTTCCGAAAAGCTGACGCGTCCAATTAAAAGCCTCCAGGAGGGAGGGAGAGTTTTCGAGCAGATGTCAATTATTGTGTCAACATTTTTTTTTTAGTAAAAACAACGCTAATTATACTTTCTTTTCTTCCCTAAGGGACACAATTAGATCAGTTACAATAAAATGTTAATTATCATTCAATATTGATAAGCGCTCCTTCCCTTTATCACTCGCGTCATCATTTCGGAATTTTAGTCTCTATTTCTAATTTTGGTATAGAAAAATCGATGATATCGATTGCATTGTTTATATTGTCGATCACAGTGGATGATTATCTACACCTTCATGAGTTATCGATCGTTCCTGGCAATTATAATTCCTTCACTTTTTCATTGTAACCTCGCGATTTTTTTTCCTTGTTTGCTCCTCCTTTTTCGCTGTCTTTATCTATATCATTTTTTCATCTCCTCTGGCTCTCGCTCTGGCTAATAGACATGCTTTCACCTTCCGACTCCTGTATACATTTTTTTTTTTCTCCCTACGCCCTTTATCACGAGGTATTGCGTATTATGATTATTACGATCGTTAATAATCTTATCTCTTAATTACGGGCTGGCACGTGAATGGAATTGATGCTAGCTGTGTAGCTGCTTCTGGTTGTACGGAGATCCATTTGTACTCTTCTTTATGATGATCGCATTGATCACTGCTAATAGCCCAACCCGACCACCAATCACGAGCTACGAATATATATATATATATATATATATATATATATATATATATATATATATATATATATATACTAGTGGGGCCGCACCCCCCTGCGCGGTTCGCGCACCAACCCCCCCGTCCAACCAAAATTCTAAGCCCAAATCCTCTCTTGTTGGTTAAAATGGGACACCCGGTATATAACCCCCAATGGTTTCACTCAGCAGCTCCAACTCCCCAGCCTACCCCCTTAAGACTTAACTTATGCGGGGTCAAGCCTTTTCTTTATGGCGGTCAGGGGCTCTGGACTTAACTTATAGGGGGTCGCTCCATTCTTGCCATAATTAGAAAATTGTGGCAGCTTACAATTTTTTTATTTCAAAAAAATCCCATGCTCAAACGAAGTAAATAGTTTGAATTTTTTCAATTGGTACATTTTTTGAAAAATAACATAAATACCTCATGTTGACGTATCGTTATTTTTTGACTGTGAGACAATTTTGAAAATCATCAATATTTTATCAGTTCAGGTACGAATGAAAAAAATTTGAAAAATGTATGATCAGTTTAAAAAATGTATAAACAATAAATAAAAAAACTAACCTCAATAACCCAAACGTCGTTTTAAATCTTAAATGATTGTCAAGATAATGAGCTTGATCTGGAAATCATTATTTTTCGGTTAGCAAAAAGATCTAGCCTTGTGGGAAACGCATTTTTCACTGAAATACAAATAGAATTAAATCTTTGAAACTTTTTTCGAGCTCCTATTGAGAACGGAGATGAAGGCATCACGGGTATGAATCAACTAAGTTTAATGGGTATTTATCATGACCCTATGTCTATATATATGTATGAGCCCTACATAGATATAGATATCTATATGTATATATAAACCCTATACAGATATAGACTTCATGTTATCTCGATTCACCAAAAGTAGTTTCATTTACATCCACTATATAGAGTCACACCTCAGTCTATCAGATCCCAATAGCGTTGATGTATCTTTTCTCTCTAACTTTTACGACAACTCAAAAATCCCCTTCAAGCCCAATATAATATCTATATATGTTGTGCACTATATGTACTGGTCAAAATTAAATATACAACGTGTTTTTATTTTTCCTAACGATCTTCAATCCTGGATTAAAATACCTCTCTGTCATACAATGCAAATTTCCGTTGGCATCTCCCGTGATAAAATCCGCAAAGGGATCACTTTTACGAGTCTCGTGAATCTACACATATCGGGTTCTGTGAACGGAATAAACCCCGCGAATATCTCGCCTTGTGTGTCATGAGAGACGAGAGACCGTTAATGTATTCCAAGATATATACATATATATATATATGATTTAGAGTATTTGTTATACACGAGCAGGTACCCTATATATATGCATATAATCGCGGTTCATTGATAGAGGAAAAGGCTTTTGCGACGAAATCGATAATCCGCCCGGCCAAAATTTCACTTAGGCAGGTACATAGACATATATATATATATATATATATATATATATATATATCATATAGAGTGTTACTACATGAAATTTCCGTGAGCTTCGAGAGCCGATCTATATCGTTCAACGGTTTTGCATTGATTCCAGGTCACGGCATAACATTTCCTTAGAAATTCATCTCCGCTCTTCTATAAAAATCGGTACGTTATTATATTTGCGACCTGAGGGGAGAGGATAGATCGAGTGAAAAATAAAATAAAATGAAAAATAAAAAATAAACGAAGCGAGAGAGTACATGTGCGTCGTACAACGAGAGTCGAAGGGAGAGGGGAAGAATTATAATGTTAAAAGGATGCTACCTATATCGTAGCAAAGAGAGAGGAAGAGAGAGAGAGAGAGAGAGAGAGAAAAAAAAACGGACCTTTGAAAAGCTGTCGCAAAAGGGGAGAAATTAAAATGTAAAAGGGATGGATGCGCGTGGAAAAACCGTGTAGCCAGAGCGCTTCTTCTCTCACCGCGTGGCTCTTCTCTCGTGACGCGTATATATAAATTCGTGATGCTTCTCTCTCTCTCTCGTTTGCCTTCTTTCCTCGACAAAGGCAGGATTTTGTTAGGAAATTAAAATTAACAGCATGGTGGGGAGAAGAAGAGCCGCACTGTTACATAGCAAGCAAGTCGAAGGGGTGAGCACCTATTCGTTTACTTGTGTTTGTGTATGTGTGTGTGTGTGTGTATGTACGATGTGCAAACGAAACGAAAGCTGTGCCATGACAGCGTATGCCTCACTTTTCTCATACGAAGGATTCATACAGAAGACACGGCACACACAGCAATAAAAAATGGATATGAATGTACTAAACACACCCCCACGGGAACGATATATAAACGCAAAGACATATTTTAAAATATATAAAATTTTGTTGCAAAAATAAAACTCATCGTCAAATTAATTTGGAAAATATATAAATAAACATATATATATTTCACACAAATATGAAAAATATATTCGAAAAATATAATTTTTACCCGATTTTAGATTGATATTTCACTATTGAATATTCCAGCATCGAAGCCAGTCCATAGAAATAAAAAATACATATATAAATACATATATAAATTAATACATATATTTTCCTTCCACATGAAGGAAAATATTTTTAAAAATGTTCATATATGAAACAAAATATATTTTCAATGCTTTTTAAGGAATACTCAACTTTACAAGATCAATAAAATTATTAAAGATATGAAAAGAAGTTTATAGGAAATTATGACTTTTATTGACATTTTCTTTTTGCGTCCTATATATTTTTCGAGGTACGTTGGCTTGAAGCAAGTAGAGCATTTTCCAAACGCTTAGAATTTGAAATATACCACAGAATATTCTTTCAACCAGTGCCACAAACTGGGAAAGTTAAAAAAAATTAAACACTTCCTATAAATAAGTGCTTGTACTGTCGGGTGATTTTTTAAATTTTTTTCTCGCTGGCTGGGTGAGACTTGTGAGTATAAAAAGTGTACATTTTGATAATTACATTACAAGCACTGCTGCAAAAACTGGAGGAAACGATCCCTAAAAAATTGTACACCCCAAAAAATGGGGAGCATAGATAATATAAGAGGAATTTCGTTATTAAATTACTATCGCGGTAATTATAAGAGAAATTCGAGTAGACTTTACAAAAAATATAAGCATTAAGACATATATTTTGTTAATTCAATATTTTTTCATTTCCATTCGTGCAGAAGGATGATAATTGTCATATGAAAAGAATTGCTGACAAGAATCTGACGATTTTTGTTTTTGTTTTAAATGTCCGTCACTCTCACAAAAACCACAAAACTTTTCGAAAATGGCTCTGATGCCACGAAACACTATAATTATAGTGCTTCATTATATCGGAGCCATTGGGTCAGGTAACGAACAAATTTATCCAGCTGTTGACACGAAATTTTCTCAATAATAACATGAAAAAATCTCTCTAGTCACCTAATAATCTCTAAGAAAAAAAAAGTCTAAAAAAAGTAAAAAAAAAAAACTTTTCTTACTTCTGAGATATTAGACATACAATTTTAAAGCAACTCGAATGATGTATATCAAAATCATCCCAATAAGACGAAAACATGAGTACTCCGTACGAGAGGATACACCATCTCTCTTACCACTCCACGGAGTGGCTCAACTTGGTGATCCAAATCTATATCGCTATGGACCATATGATACGGATAGAGCTCGTTCGACGGGCCGGATGAAGGTTTCGAAGGGGCTATACATACAGAGTACCAGCATATATATATATATATCTACTATATGCTATACTAATAATACATATCTGTATACAAGGGATGTTCCTCCACAGTGGATACAGGTGATCTTCTCACCGTGAGAACATTTTTACAGCATCCCTCGAACGAGTCACCCCTTCGCATCCTTTTTTTCGGGATTCGTCCCCCTTTTTCTCTTTCTCACTCTTCCGGCAATGTCAACCCTCTCTGCCTTCATAGGCTATCTGTCTTCAATATATATATGTATATATATATATATATATATATACATATATATACGAGTCTGCGGTGTGCTCGGATTTTCTATCTACAAGGTGCGTTACATACACACACACACATATATATATGCTTTAGCACGAAATTTTTACCCCCCTCCCTACGAGGCCTAATAATTTCGACCCCTGATGTAGACCGATCAACTCTGGCTCTTATGATGGGGAAACGGTTAGGGGCATATTTCTTCCGGGTTGGCAAAGCGGCAAGATCCCCGCGGAGAAATATACCCACGCGCTATCCCTCGGATTAAACAATATATATAGCAAAAGAATGCGCCCTATAGAATGCAACGCGGGACACCATTGTCCTAGATACGGAAACTGACAACAAGAGTGGCTTCCGGAACACGAGAAGCTCTTTGAACCATATATATATTTATTACGCACACAAACACATACATTTATATATATATATATATATATATATGTATATATATTGTCCTGGTATATCTCTACTGAAGAAGAGTACCCAAACGTTCCGTTCTTCAAGTTTGCGGTGAGAATCTCTATCGTATTGTATACGCAGCCAGCGAGCGAGTCCAACCCAACCCAGTACGTATATTAGTATGTGCGTGAAAAGTCTTTGAGAAGTTTGTAATGCCCAAATTTAACTCGTCACTAACGTAATTTTAAGCTTTCCCCGTATATTTACGCATAACAGGTCTTCTTATGCGTAAACTAAATTAGGTATTATTAAAATTTTAAGATTTATGAATTCTTATTTGTATCGTTTTATATGTGGGGTGTATACACAAGGGAGAGTTGATAAAATTTTGCATCATGAATTCCATTCTTTGTTGAGAAGTCGAAGTTTATGCGATTAAAAACTGTCTATTGACAGTTTTTAGGGTATTCCCTATGTAGATTGAAAAAGTTTGATATGAACTAAGTCGAAGAAATGATATTTTTCGTTATGCCGAATGCAGCATAAAAAAAATCATCAGTGGATTATCTTAAACGCGTATAAAATGGAAAGTAAATGATAATGGAAGGACGAACTTTTTCAGGCTTCGTAATGCTTTATATTTGTATCCCAGAGCAATATTCTGTGAGATTCAAAGGATTTAGAATTTAAATGTCTAGTAAAAATAATCGTACGAGATAAAACTGACAACAAAATCTGAAAATCACTTCACCGGCCATTATCTTTGGCCCTGATTGTTAAAAACCAAGTTTGAATTAGAAACAACTCACCGCGTTGAAGTCAGAGAATATCTGGAGATATAATTGAAACTATTTGTAAGCTGCTTGGAAATTCTACTGGTTATCTGACTCTATATTTAACAAGCATGACCGTTTAAGGGCTAAATCGAAATGGTTTAAGTCTTCTTGAGTTTGTCCGAAGCGTATTGAATAATTAATTGTTGTCATTTTTAACAATTGATAACCGTTAATAAACTTTGATCTTTGAAAAAAATTATTTTCCAATGAGTCCGAAATAATCCATTATTGCTCAAATGTTATGATTATTCACAGAAGTAAATAAGTATTTAACGTGATAAATAAATTCACCATTGATATTTCATCGTATTCAAAATGATAGCGAATGTTTATGGGTAATGATTCACGTTGATCGGATGACTATCCATTGAGAAATTCCATTACATTGACTATCTTCGAAATCTTTGAGGTCGATTAAATACCTGCAAGTTTCGAATACCCCCACTATGTCACTTTGTGGCCGGAACTTTGTCGAAATTGACTCATCACCACACACATTTCGTACTTCACTCACAGGGCAACTTTATACAGCATGTATATATATATATATAGGGAACCGAGGCGCTTGAATTCACGCCTATTGACTCATGCGTTGACCCATGGACCGGCTGACCAACATCCGGTTCTCATCCGCTGGATCTCTGACCGACCAACAGGTCCAGAGCACAGTAAAATACGCCGGTGCATGTATACCGGCTCTGGACGGCGCCACACGCGCACACCCCATTGTAATATCTTTTTTTTACGGCCACCCTGCAAAAGAGGGCCGACAATAAGCGCGTTTTGTATACAGACGCCAGAGTAGATATGTCCACCTTTCATTACTTTGAACTAGCATACCTAAATTATTTGTTTCGTCGTTCATTTAATATTAATCATTTGACGTAACCAATCGTTACTGAATATAAACACGTGCATTTTCGCTCTCTATATTAAAAGTAATTAAGTCATAACAGTATAGAAAAATTGAAAATTTATTTACGGTTATATTTTATTTGCCGGAACTGTTTTAATTTTTCAATTAAATGAAAACAAAATTCAATCGGATATTATTTTTTTTATTTTATTATGATTGTCATATTGATTCATTGAGGAGTTCAATCCTAATATTATTAAATCTCTTATGTTTTAATAATTTCATGAAAATAATGAATCGAATATAAAATAAATGATTAGATGGACAAAAAACGGTGCATATTTCGAAATAATAAGATGTGCCCATTTTTTTTTTGGCAAATATAGGGTGAATTACGAGGGAAACGGAGATACATATGTAGTATTTTATACAATGATGAAGAACGAAAGAATGAGAGAGAAAAAAAGATAACCCCTTTCGCCTGACTCTGCATGCGTGAAAATTTGCTATATATATACATATATATACACATTCATTCGCAAGAACGTTCCCGGGACCTTCCGTGCTCGAGAGAGAAAAATATGTGGCGTGCACCCTGGGTTTTTTACGAGCAACTAAGCTCCTGTTATACTCATGTAAATCCGTCTGGTGAAAAATTCTCGAAAGATTTGGTCGCGAACCGCTGAATCCCTGAGGCAAAGATATGTATAGACTGTTATGTATAGACACACACACACATATATATATATGTATGTATGCAAATATTTGACGTATTTTTTCGTACCACGTGTTCGTGTGTCGAAATATTCTGCATTGCGATTTTTCTGTTCATTTCAAAAGGATTTTCGAAGGAAAATTTCGCTGAGACAAGTCAGAAAAGATATTTATTCAGAGCGAAAAAAAAAATCAAATTGAAATGAAATTTCAATTAATTCGAAACGATTGTTAAGGGAAAAAGATTTATGAAAATTCATTCACAGCTAATTTAAGATTTTTTCAACACATCCTGGATCTTTTTCTCTTTCTCTCTTATAATTCGAGAAAAACAGATGGAAAATGTATTGGAGGAGAAAATTAAAATTGTGAATAATCTTCTAATAGCGACATAAATTTTTGTTCACGGCAGACTATATACATATAGGTTTCCTCAGTTATTGCAAAGTGCACCGTTGAGAGTGAATCAGTTAAAAAAAAAAATTGTTTCTCCTTAAAGCGAAGATATTCCTGCTTTAGGAATTCAACTTTTACGGGAAAATAATTCAATAAAGGGATGCCAAGCTAGTAACAATTAACAAAATCATAATGAATCTCATGATGAAACATATGAACGATACTTATGAAAAGGCATGAAAATAACATATCCATTTTTTATTCTTAATGGTAACAGGCTTGTTTGGCAGTTGCATATATGTATAGAATAGCAATTAATTATTTAATTCATCTCCAATCAAATAAGATTTTGATGGGTTCACTTACGATTACGTAACATTTTTCATATGAACAATCAAACTTCTCCACTCTCTTCCCTAATCTATAAAAAATTTCGATAAGCATCAAAGCACTAATATTTCGTTTTATAAAGTCGTCGATCAATGCAAACACTCTCAAAATCTCATTTGATGGGAGACCCGCCTACGCTTTCCGTTTGCCGGCTGCGATACGTAGAGATCCTCCATCATGTATATCAGTGGTCTATGCAAATAACGGGCTCTCTCGCACAACCCATGATATATCCGGGAGTAACGTACACCTCTGGGAAAATTTACGGGTATAGTATGAGGTTTCACGAAATCCCCGATTTCGGCCACGCCATCCCCACTCTGAGCCAGCAATCCTCACAAGTATATATATTGTAACGAAATGTATTAACATACCAGTTGGGTATTTTGTCGTCAAGTTTGTCCTGGGAACTTTGATCCTGAAAGAGCTATCACGCAAACCACGTTGACGAATATCGTGCCTGTCACATTTACTCATCATAAACTCACCGTTCGCGAATGAAGGAGAAAAAAAAAAGTTTCAAAACTGTTAATAAACGAGAGAATCCGGAAATTGGGCGGAAGTAATTATCGTGACATCCCATCGGTCCTTAGCAAAGAGCTTAATCGTATTACAGTAATAAACTGTTATGTAGATCTGATGGATAGCCCAGCTATCGTAACGATCTTTATGTAAAAACTTATGGAAGAATATCCAAAATATATATATACACGTATATTTATAACCGACACTAGGGAACAAGTTGGTAGTTTGGGTCAGTCATGGGTCATCAGGCCAGGGTCACAAGCCGGTGGACCTGTCACCATTCAACAATCACGAAAACTATACTGACGTTGCTTTCAACCTACGAAAAAATCCCACTGAGCACACTTCCAAGTATCCTATCTACCATTTTATATACACTTAATGGCCAATGAATGGATTTCGAAAAAAGCTGAACATGATTAACGAGAAGATCTAGTTATTTTTTCCATCAAGGGGAATGTAACTCGGGTCAAGAAATCCCGCGAGATCATCGGGAGTTGGTCGCGCGCGCGCGCGACCTTTCCATCAAGGGCCATCGTGTGTCCAAGCTGATGAATATCCGGAAACTCGTTGATGGATATGTACAACTCGTCGTAACTTTCTCATGCCTCGAATCGTGTAAAACGAGAATGTAATAAATGAAAAAAAATCATGTAGAGGACGAAAAGTATCATAGATGTCGTATGAAAAAATTAATCCATGGATGGGTGTACGAGTATCAAGAGGTCGACCTCCACTCACCCGACGACTGGCTGCCGCATTATGTAAGCTCGCCTTAACGTTACCGTCATTAGCACGCGTTCGCTACAAGGATCCGGTATTGATGGTACCTGTCTAAAGAGGAATTATACGGAAACAGACCGGATATGCTACTTACAGACCTTGGGGAAGTTGCCGTTGCAAAATTTACGAGAAGGAAATACGTCGTAACATCGCAACCATAACGTCGCAAGGATGACCATCCGTGTCCACGGCCTCTTTTCTCATATTATAGGCAAAAGCATGTACACTGCTTACTGCTGTCGTAGTACAGATTTAGTCTAAAGCCGTTTCACGAGCTTCCGGTATTTATACCCTGGTGATGAGGGCTGGAACAAATCGCGTCACGAGCCTGTTGGACGGTCAGGGATTGATTCTCGTGGGTTACGAACATGTTGACCACGCCAAGACCGACCATCGAGTTTTATCTTCATCTCTTTTCCCATTATGTACATACAGGGTGCTCCATTTTGTTCCATCATCTCAACGGATAGTCTTGGCAGTTAAGTTGGACGAGAATGGTGAAGGATGTTGAGCCCCTGTGTCAAGATTACAATGTTTTATTTTTGTATCTACGTAAAGGGTGTAAGATCTGAGTCACTATTTTTTAATCATTTCATTTCGAACTTATCTCAATATTCCAGCGAAATCTTGAGATTCAATTTTACTCTGCCAATGAGTCTGAAGCGAAGACTTTTTCTCAATTTATCCAATAGCAGCCCTTTTGGCAAAGATTGCTTTGGGGAAATTCTGGATTTCAGGTTTTATAATAGGGATGGCCGACCTCCATTAAAAATCGCATGAGACAGTGAATGTTATCGAGATGTGATCGAGAAGAGTAGATATTTAGCAGCATGCATTAATAACATGAAGTCATCTGTCAGATGAGGCGTTGCATGACGTAAGGACGAGGATTCTGGGAATTCTGGATTTCAGGTTTTATAATAGGGATGACCGACCTCCATTAAAAATCGCATGAGACAGTGAATGTTATCGAGATGTGGTCGAGAAGAGTAGATATTAAGCAGCATGCATTAATAACATGAAGTCATCTGTCAGATGAGGCGTTGCATAACGTAAGGATGAGGATAAAATAAGCTTTTTCATATATTAAACAACCATTAAACGTCCTTTTTAACTAGTCATAATTAGCCTGAGATTTTTTGACGTCATTACTCACATGTAAAAGGGTCTGCCATCGCATTATCGGTACAAATATTGATTTTTATAAATTGTTTTTCATAAACTCAATGCATCCGAGTATTGTTCACGGCATGAATGCAAATCGAATTTTTGAAAAAATGGTTTGGCATATTGCATTTTTTACACATATATACATTCCATCTTTGCAGGATTGCCTTTGAGCTGAGGGTTACGGTTGATAGTGAATGAACGCACATTGGTCCACCTAAATAGATTTGCAGAAATAAAATAAGTTAGATAACGGAGTGAAACTCTGACCATCGCGACTGATGGTCAAAATGGGTTATCAAAATTTAGATACATTATCGATTGGTACTAATGGCAGAGTGTGAGGAACTATCCTCTTTGTTCTGAAACAGTTTGTACCGTGTGGCTGTGGCTGATGGAAATTCCTTATCTGTACCAATAGGAACATCATTTTACGAATCTATGAAATAATTCTATGGCGTCTCATTGGGAAGTTAAAATTTCATTTCGGTGTAGATGACCGCCTAGTATAAAGTCAGCCCAGAAATATTCCACCTCTTTTTGAAAAGCTTCCCTCCTATTAGATGATAATTTCTGTGCGGTAATCGCTAGGAGATATTGAAACACCCAGTACATACGGAATGGAGACACTACCGCTTGGCTTTTTATTTGATGGACACGATTCTCTCGTCGACTCGGCCGATCGGTTCATCAAGGCTTGATGTCGACGTGCCAGGGTTTCCTTTCTTTAGGTTTTTCTATCTATAGGTGTACTGGAGGGTATATGAAAGCTGTACGAAGCGAAGAGACACGCTTCGTCCATTGGTTTCGCGTACCAATCAGGTTTACCCGCGAAGGTCCTCACATTGATGGCCCCTGCAGGCCCTCTGGTCCCGTACTAGCGTTATTGCATCGCGTTTAGAATCTCATGGATATAATATAAAGCGGTCTCTCGTAGCTTGTTATGAAGTTCCGGTCAGCCTGCAGCGTGCCCCGGGGTCATGTGGCACAACGACGCGGATTATAAGGTGAAGAGTGCAGCTAATGGCCGCGGATGGGCGCACGACGACGTCAACGCGACGTTCAATACACTACATAGCTAGGAAGATCGTGACCCCATGGCCTGGGAGACACGAGCGAGTCATGGCAGCACCAGTGGCCTTTGGTTTTTGGTTTTTTTCACCCTGCTGATTGGTCTGTTTGTACTCGTAATTTTTAGGGTGATTTCACAATTTGGGGATCCGTGGAGTTACGAGATTAACTGCAGCTTCAACTGACGAGAATATATTTTAACCAGTGCCAGTTAATGTGAAAATGTTTGAAAAATTTGAACGTGTATTAATAGCTTGTTGTGAGCTACAAAAAGTTGGACTTCGGGCGAGGGTTTTATTCTTAAATGGTTCAATTACATCTCGGCATTTTTTGTGTCTCGATTTTTAATACGGAATTTTATCTTCAGATTTTAGCCAGATATCTATAAATGGGCAATTTTATGGATTCGGTATGCTCTTAATTAAATGAGAAAAAGTTGTTTTCAGCAAGCGATGGCAGTACGAGAAGTTCTGGGTATTCTTTTTCACCCTGCTGTTTGGTCTCTTTAATCTCGCAATTGTTAAGAGGCTTAGACAATTTAAAGGGATGTGATGAATTGCTGTTTGAACGGACAAGAGTATATCCTCACCAGTCGCAGTTCAGTTAAAGTGAATATATGAGGGAAATTGGAACGTCTATTACCGTCGCGTGAGATACGTAAATTTCAACTTCGGCTGAGGGTTTTATTGACGGTTCAATTACACCTCCTCATTTTTAATATTTCGATTTTTAATACGTTATTTTACCATCGGTATGCAGCGAAATATCTATAATTGTGCGTTTTATGGATTCGGAACGCTCTTAATTAAACGAGAAAAAGTCGTTTTCTGTCTCTCTCTCTCTCTCTCTCTGTCAGGCTTTTTATCCTGGAAATTTCTCTAATTACAAGAAGTTTATGCCACTCTGAGTGTATACAGCTAAGAAGAGAGTGAGAGAGAGAGAGAGAGAGTGCAACACCGTTCAAAAACTTCAGGCTCGCATTTCGTGAAGTTCGCGTGAAGTGACTAATTAATTTTACTCCTCGGTACTTCCTTGGCTTCTATTTCTTGATTTTTCATACTGTCGATGTGATAATTGAATACTATAATTGAAGTAGGGAAAATCCAGTGATAGGGAAATTATTTATGCCCATGTACATTTTTAATTGACTTTTTCAATATTTATGGAAATTATTTAATCAATTAACAGTTTAGACTTTGAGAAATGTGTGTATTTGGTATCTGCAACAATTTATAAAATAGGGTGTACTGGGGGTTCATTGCAAAATAAATAAAAATCGAATAATAAATAATAAATTACTCAGTTTTGACAATAAATGGCATAAAATACTTAAAACTTTAAGCACATTTATTTTTCTCATCTCTGTTTAAAGGGCGGATAAAATAAATCCTGGAGGATTTTTTAAAGCGTTTATTCGTATTCGAACCACTAGGACTGTTTAAATAAAAGTAACTATTAAAAATGATTATCCGGCAATTACGACAATAATTATTTCGAATAAATGTATTATATCCGGCAAACATTACTATGTGAATAAAATTGAAACATTATTTTCCATCGAATAAAAATAATTTGGAACAAATTCGAATTTTTCGAATATTTATTCACAATTATCCGGACAATAAATTATTATCAATAATGTCCATCTCTGATTTGCATCACTCATAAAGCTTTACCGGTCTTGTCTCTATAAAGACTGGATAAATGACGAATTCCCTCGTCGAGCATGATCGTGTGCCTCTGTGGCGAAGAGATGAGCCTGGTGCTCAACGAAACTCACCTATATCCTCTCTGTCTGTTAGGTGTATAGTATAAAAGAAGATAGGGATGAGTAACGAGATGAGGAAGGAAAGGAAAGCAGCTGTGCCCGAAGGGGTGGAGCAGAACGTTCCATTTATCTCTCTCGCTCTATCCTGTACCTTCGATTCTTTCGTGAGCGCTTTTTCTCTCGCTTTCACGAATGACCCGCTGATGGAAAGGGTGGGAAAGCCAAACTCGAACGAGTCGTGGAGCATCTCTCGTAGCTTTCGTTTCCAATTGCCCCGCTGACGATCTCACTGAGATTCTTAAGAGCTGTGCACACTATCCGAACTCGTGCACTCTCGTTCGCCCTGCACACCCCGAAGACTCTCGCTCTCTCTTCTCTCTGATATTTTCGCCTCGTGACGTATAATCGGGGAACCTCTATATATCCCGATGCTCTCTCACAGGGCAGCTGTTGTTGTATGGCTTCTGACCGAGTCGCCCTAAGATTGATTGCAAGATTAGTCTAAGTACCGCAGAGAGCACCAGCACTCGCTCGGGCCCACCGCGAAGAGATTTTTTTTTTCCTTCTTGTATTCCTATACACATTAATTTTTGGCGTCGGATATTATCGTGTGTGATGTTGGAATGTGCATCGATGAACGCTACAGACCCCACTCATTGCCCGTGAGAGGAGCTTAACATTTTCATTTATCGATTCAATAGGTTACGAAGGAACCCTTGGATTTTCTTTTTTTTTTCCACGTGCAAAAGTCACCTTTGTTTTGTACACTGTATCTTTCTTGCGTTAAGATTTATGTGACGAATGACAATGACAATTCTCTGTTGGGGTCTTCCAGGCGAGACTTTCTTTATTTTCATTATTTTCTTCGTTCTTTTTGTTTATATCACGTAGGGCTCTTCATGGACCAGTCATTGTATAGTCTGTAAGGGTCGACATCGTTCAAATATGAAAATAATTTAAAATCATTATATTGTGAAGTGGTTGAAATTTTTTTAGAGCTATTATTATTTTATAATAGATGATGTAGAGATTTTCATGGCCGCCATTTCATGTTCTATATTTCAGGGTTGTCCTTCGAATAAGAAAATAATTTTAAATCATTTTATGACGAAATTGTTGATAATATTGGCCAACTATGGCAAGGTGCGCGCCTCGTGTCTGGTTGTCACTCAGGTTCAGTCGCATAAGACGCGGTCTGTACTAGGATCGGTGACCGCTCACCCGCGCCCTGACTGCCGCACCGAACTGTTGAGCGGGAGGTCATCTTTCCAGTGTCTGGTGATTCCTTGTGAACGATTTTGTAAGGGTTGACATCATTCAAATATGAAAATAATTTAAAATCATTATATTGTGAAGTGGTTGACATTTTTTTAGAGCTATTATTATTTTATAATAGATGATGCAGAGATTTTCATGGCCGCCATTTCATGTTCTATATTTCAGGGTTGTCCTTCGAATAAGAAAATAATTTTAAATCATTTTATGACGAAATTGTTGATAATATTGGCCAACTATGGCAAGGTGCGCGCCTCGGGTCTGGTTGTCACTCAGGTTCAGTCGCATAAGACGCGGTCTGTACTAGGATCGGTGACCGCTCACCCGCGCCGGCGCACCGAATTGTTGAGCGGGAGGTCATCTTTCCAGTGTCCGGTGATTCCTTGTGAACGATCAGACTCTATTGAAAGAACTGCACAGATTTCGCAGTTTCCCTGTGCCCTCGTGCAATTACGATACAATGATAGGGCGCCAGACGGCTGCTGACCCAATTCGGGGGGGTGAGGGGGGCGGTTTAGAAAAGAAATTGAGGAATAATTTAATCTTAAAATCATGACAAATAATTATTCTGACAATTGACCAACTTATAGTCATTTTGTCAAATAGTTGAGAATTTTTTTTGGATGATTATTATTCTGTAGTTGATATTAATTGTTTTCAAAGATTATTGACAAACATTCCTAAATATCTAAGTCGCACATAATTAAGAAATTAATGTGAAAAAATTTAAAATTATAATTTTTATTGTAAAATTTTTACAATTATTATCTTAGAAAATTATTTTAAAAACTTTTATATTCGAATGAAGGATTCCTGATATTTTTAAACGCAGTCTGTTCGTGGACGTGCCAATTATGTCGAAGTGAAGGGAAGAACCGAGCATGGCGAATAGATACAGGAAAAAAAAAAAGAATGGGGAAAATCCGGTAAATGAGCCCTAAAATGTCGAACACGAAGGATTTGTCAGAGAGGGATTAGTATACTGTGTGTGGTCCACTAAGAAAATTATCTTGGACATTTCGAAGCGAGTGCGAGAGTCTTATCGACACTGACGGATACAATAATAATGAGTATGGAAATCTTGGCAGAAGGTATGGGGCTTTTGGCCTGAAACAACAAATGCCTATGATGTCTGTGTCCGAGACGGGCTGTTCCCTGTGAAAACGTTCAAGTTCCATCGTTGAGCGAGCATGACTAGAGCTCTAAGCAGGAAAATTGTTGAATAAATACTGTTGGATCAACGAATAGTCGTTAAAAATTTTTTTCCAGATTTGAAAAGTGACAATTTTTATATACTAACTAAATCTCTTTAATCTGGGAAATGAATTTTAGTACATAAATACATATTCTAAATCTAGATCCACCAATCCACCAATATGATTAAAAAAAAAAAACTTTTCAAAATGTCACTTCTCCTATTATCTATATTACAATCAAAAATAGAAAAACAAAACCCCAAAAATCGAACTAGCATTATAAGTAGAAGTAAAATAAAAACTACATTTTAAGCTGGAATAGAATTAAAATTGATTTATTGATATTGTATACCATATCCGAGTGAATGTTCTCTTTACAAAATGGGCGTTTTTTCCCACCCAATGTCCATATTTCAGCAGCATTTTTCTGACTAACTGAGCGCAAGCAATGATTTTCACCTTTTTGAAATTTTTTTTTGGTTAAGCGTTTAAAAATGATGATTTTGTTTTTTTTTTAAAGCAAATGTGAAAAATCTCTCAATCAAATAGCTTTGCATATTGATCCTTTTATTTATTTGGAATTACATTGAGATGAATTCATCTATACTGTATTATCATTTGGTGTTAAATAAAAACGTTTCTCCGAGAGGATGGCTTAGAGCTATCGTACCTTTCCAACGAGAACATTTTCATCTTGTCTGTAAGATATATTTACGCACATACGCATCTATATTTGGGGTTGTAAAAAATCTGTGGCGGCGGGACACGAGATATTGTCGGATGAAATGATACGACCACACACAAGCGAGTGTAAGCGATTTTGCCAAGATTCTTCTCGTGTGCGGTGTCTAACTGACAAATTGGTCCAAAGCTCTTCTCCACACGCTCATGGCACAAGGAGCGATGCGTTTCTTCAGGGATTTTCGCGGCTGTACCAGAGCCGCCAGCGGGGCTTCTTCTATCATCCTCTCTCTCTCTCTCTCTCTCTCTCTTTCGCCTCTTTTCTCTCTCTCTCTCTCGCTTCTTTTCTCTCGCTTCTTTTCTCTCGTGATCGCGTGGTGCAGCAAGCAGAGCGCTTTGGAGAGAAATGAACCTGTTGCGGAAGTTTATGAGCGACATTAACATACTTTGTTGGGCTCAGGGAGCCTTCCGATCCCTCGAAGCGGCGTCCAAAGTTCCATGACAGTGAGAGAGAGAGAGAGAGAGAGAGAGAGAGAGAGAGAGAAGGAACGAACCTTTTCCCGGTGCATTCTATCTCACTCTTTCTCTTTTCCTCGTACACGGTCAACTCCTCCAACGCTTCGATGTCGTTAAACGAAGGGATAAAAGAAATATATATGTATTGCACTTGTTGCGCTTGCTGGAGGATACGTTAGGAAAGGAACTAGAGAACACGTGTCATCACCTACTGCAAGGTACATTATATTATATATCCAGCCATATAGAGTTTTAGAAGTATCTACAGTGCAGACTTTATACGCGTTTTACCGTATCAGTTCGTGTCCTAAGACCGATGATTCGCTCACGCCATTACGCTTTTTATATATTTCGTTTAATTTTATTACTTTCATCACCTTGTTATTACTATACATCAATGTAAACAGGGATTTATTGTATTCAATAGTTTATTCTTTACATCGAGTAAAAGATTAATTGAATTCAATAAATTTTAGCTGTATTGAAAATTACGCCTACCACTAACTATCAGCAATTGTTTTGTTCAATATTAATTTTTCTCCAATCGAAATTCAAATTTATCGGATTTTGCTTGAAATAACTACAACGTTTTGAACGACGAAAATTCTTTTTTTTAATATATAAATTTTCGATTTTTTTTATCGAAAATAATTATAATAATCTCGATTTCAATTGCATTTTATTCCTATTTTTTTCTACTCCATATATACATGATGTCTTTATAATATTAGATACGAGTTATATTTTTTTGAAGATAGTTTTTCATCGCCGATGTGTAAAAGTATATTGAAAATCTATAAAATGTATAATAGAAAACATATTTGAGAAAATAGACATCTCATGAATGTCCAAAGTATATTTAAGGATACATTAATTCATATATAAATAATAACGATAAGTTTGGAATCTCGGATTTTTTTTTCATGGTGGATTTTTTTGTTACGACATCAATGATAAATATGAACGTGTAGTTTCTCGAGATCTCCAGTAGCAGGTTTGTCGATCTGCGCACAGCTGCGACAGCTCGTGGTCCTGTCGATTATTTGCTAGCACAAGAATGTATATATATATATATATATATATATATATATATATATATATATATATGTGTGTATATATATATATATATATATATATATATATATGTGTATATATATATATATATATATATATATCTATATATATATATAGTATGTGCGACAGAAGAATAGAGTCGAAGGAGAGCCTCAAGCTGTGAAAATAATTACATCTCGAAAGACAGTGGTGCAGGAGAGAGGACAGCAATAGTATACACGGAGGAAGAAAAACGACGATGAGAGAAAGACAAAGATAAAAAAAAAACGAAATGAAAAAAAAAACGGTTCCCAGGATTCGAATAGCTTCGTATGTCTCTTATAAAGGGAAGAGATTGTTCTGGTTGTCGGGGATGAGAGGAGGGAATGGATGCGAGAAAAGCGACGAGGGGCTCTTTTTCTCTCTCTTACTCCTCTGCCAAAATCTCATCCGAGACATCTCGCTCTTCGCTCTGCTGGAGAAGCACTGGATGTATGCGCGTTGCTGGGGCAAACCCCGGGGATATATCCCGCGCGATGCATCTGCCCCTTCGCTGTAATGATATCTAGAAGCGCGCACGCAAAAAAAAATCTATTGAACGCGACACACTCGGCCATCAATTTAGCTCGTAAATGACATTTTCGTTCTTTGCCGACAATAAAAAAAATCGCCTTTCACTTTTCTCATTCGCGATAACTCACGTGTCACGAAATACATATATATATATATATATATATATATATATATATATATATATATATATATATATACTGCTGTACACTTGAACCATAAAAAAAATCGATTTGTCTGATTTTAATCGAATTTAATAAATATAAAGTTATATTTATTTGTCTTGAACAAAAGCAATTACAAACAAATGAGGATAAAATACAAATTAACGACAAAAATTTTTCATATCAATTTTATTTTTTGCAAAAAAAAATGGTTGGACTGAAATTTTCTTTGAAAATTTTACAGTAAACTCTACTGTTTCGACAAGAGAATTATTTGGATTTTTAGCCAATTTTGTATGGCCAACTGAATTCTTTCTAATTTTTTCCAACCCATTTCTGATTTATAGATGGGGTTCTTATTGATACTGATGACCGTAATATTCGTAAGATTCGTACCAATAATACGGAAACGTACTATTAAGTTGACAGCATTATAAATTAAAATCTTTAGTATTAAAATATTGCGAACTTTTGCTAATGATATAAATAAATTGAAAAAATAATGTCATAACAATTGAAATTAATTATTTAAAAACAATAATGATAAATTTGATTATTAATCATAGCAGTAACTATTAATAATCAATTATCGTAATAGCCATTGCTGATTCATTATTGTAACCACAATTGATAAAGAATTATTTAATATAATGAGTTAACATAACACTCGATTAATTATAGTAAATATACGTCCCTTATTGTTCGTTAGAAAAAAAATGTAAGATTTCGAGAGAAATTCTTCGTGTCTTCGATAATGACGAGAACACATAATATATTTTATCTTCTTCTCTCTTCGGCTCCGTTGGACCGATTAATCTTCATCTGCAACCACTTTTCCTCTCTCTCTCTTCGTACGCCCCCATCTGTTGAGACGGAGAAAATATTTTTCGGTACTGGCTCGTCGTTGACACGGTGACGGTCTACGTCACTTCGATGTGCTCACGGGACGTAAGCAAACGACTAGAATGAATACTAAAATCTCAATGTGTATACATATATATATATATAGAAGAGAGTCTCTCGACAAAATCGGCATCACTGGACGAAAAGCCGGCAAACGCGAGCAGTTTCAAGGCGTTGGTGGAAACCCAACTCCGTTACGACGACAAAGCCGTGAGCACATATATATATACATATATATATAGTAAGCATTGAGAGACGGAGGGAAAGCGTGAAGGGGGCAGAAATGGCATTTCGTAGAAAAAGAATTTTCGGTTTTCAGTGGCAACGCGCTGAGAGGGGAAGAAAAATAGAGAGGGAAGTACGAAGATTTCTCAAAGCGGTTCTCATGCAAAAGTATTTTCCTTATTCAAACTTTCAACATTTTAATCTTAAATAAAATATGAACTCACAGAATTTTATTATCGGCATTCCTTTCATCGACAAATAAAAAAAAAGTACTAAATGGAAGCAAGTCGTAGTGACATTTTCTTCAATTGTTCGATCGTAAAAAAAATTCAATTGCTTCTTCAACATGGAAATTAATGAATTCTGTACTGATGTGAAAATACATTTTGTATATTGAAAACAGGGTTGTAATATTAAAAAAAAACCATTCAACTTAAAGTACCACATTACATAACATTTGGTGTTTTTTATTCGTCGATTGAATTTCTCAAACTAACTTAAAAGGTGTCGGAAAGAACAAAAAGAATTTTCATGATTTTTCCATTGCCAAGAAGAACCCCTGTGTTTTCAGGGGGATGGTTATACGTACCGTGAGTAGATTCCACGTCGCTTGGCACGTTTGCCGCGCGCACCCTGCAATTATGCGAGCATTGGATGAACAAAGATAGAGGATGCATCATTTAGTTTTTGTTTCTACGCTTTTCTTCATGGTCGGTATCGTGTAGTGTCGTTCATACGGCTTGAGGACGAAAAAAAGTGAGTCCCTCGTAGATTGGATGCGTATGGTGAATTTTCAAAGCACCGCTACATATATATTTGCTCAAATACCCGAGTAAAAGAATTTCCTTTGAAAAGCTGCGCGCCCACTTGTGGGGATGATGGCCTAAAGAGAAAAATCGAGAAGAGATATTGGATGATGGGTATTGTTCAAGTGACGAGCCTCGTGAACTTATCACCTTATATCTCATGCCTAGAAATTCGAGCATGTTTTTACACATGCCTATAGGTACGTAGAGATTAAAGTGGGGAAATATGACCCACCAGGATATTTCTGCCTATAATAACAACTATGTTGGAGTCCAAATTACATTTTAAGGGTGTCGAATGTCTATAAAAATATAGGAAAGACCAGAGAAGTTGGATCAATTATTTGTTCTCAACTTTTATTATCATCTGATGAGAATTTATGCACATTGTGGCTCTTTAGCCACAATGTGCATAAATTCTTCCGATAGTCTACTTTTAGACTATCGGAGTAGGCCGTGCTGAATGCACATTATTTTTTTAAATATTGAGCCTTGGGCGTTTGGACAAATAGCTTCATGAAAAATTCTGTTTCCACAAATGTACGAAGAATCTTCAAATATAATCAAATGTTATATTTGGGTTCATTCAATGGCAGCGTAAGGAAAAAAGGGTATACGAATTAGACGTCTGAAGAAGTCAGCGAGAGGTCAAAAAGAAAAATTTACAATTTAGAACTTTTAATCAGCGTAACATGCAGTGACCCTTAAAACTCGAAGCTAATTTTCTAAGCTTTATTCAAAAGTCATACCAACGAATATTAGAGGCGACATATTACTGACTTAAGGGTAACCCTTCATATTTGAAAAGTACAGGAAAATGGTTCGGGCTGCCAGTAAATAAGCACTGCCAGTGCTGGGATCGGCCATCATCATTGAGAAATGTGCTGGCTAATTAGTATTATGAGTAAAAACCGCAAACAAAAATATTTCCAGTCCCAGTATTGAATTATTTCGGCGACCATAAACGACAATCAACATGCATAGTTTTTTGTAAATAACCAAATATTTAATGATTAATTTTGCTGAATGATGTAAAAATAAGTAAGTGTTACATGATTCATACTTTTAGTCACAATACATTTCTATCAAAAATCACTGATTCATTTTATCGACCTGGGCCATATTCCCCAAACTTACCCTATATCATACACATGTATATACGATGGTAATTGGTAGTTATATGCGTTCTACTGTACGAGATTGAAACACGTTATACGTACATGCGAGTACGATCGTCTCGAGTTTCAAACGTCTTGAGCAAAGTGAACCTAGAATCTCTATACCAAGTGACTACCTCGCCGAATCCTCTGCTCGTTCAAAATATTAACAGACATCTCCAGTGGAAACCGTTCGACATTTGATACCCACGTGAAACAACGGTAAATGCCCGTAGAAGAGATTTTTCTTGACAAAGACGAGAACCCACGAATACGATCCGATGGAAATTTAGATTAATTCGTATGCAAAGAAACCAGAGAGTTTTTATTTTATTTCTCTCATTTCTAACCCATGAAATTCCACATTTTTATTAATTTTTTATTGTCATATTTCATATTTTATACTTTTTTGGACAAACGTTCAATAATTTAGTTAATATTTTTCGCTTGCTTCTATTTTATCTATTGTGCACAAATGTAAATCATATTTTAGTTTAAGTTACTACGGGCCTCATAAAAAATATACAACAAAATAAAAAATACTGTCGCGATGACTATTCCAAATACTAAAGGAATACAAAAATCCCATTGATTCTAAGATCGATCGTTTTACAGCACTACAAAAGATATTTTTTTGCACACGCTTTTTTTCAATCGATCTACAATATGCGCTTGAAAAAAATCTTCATCGCGACTGGTCATTTCACGAGAGCCCTCTCATTTTTCTCGTTTTCCTTGTAATACCTATGGATATATATATATAAATATTATATATGTATATATATATATATACACATATAGATGATGAAGGAGATAGGGGAAAATGCGTGACTATTATCGGATACCCTGTATTTTGGTCTCATTTTACTAAAAGGCGATCGTATTTCATTCACTATTCCCATTCGTCGTGACAATGCGGTGAGCGCCTTTTTTTGCCAACTTTTGGTCTCTCGCACGCTCGTCATACCCCTCTGCTCCATCCTCATACAGCCAAGAGAGAGAGAGAGAGAGAGAGAGAGCCTTTACGAGCATACAGGACGATTTGGTAACCTGACTTCTGATGCGCTTGAATCGACGCTTTTCTTTTGCAGTTTTTCTAGTGTCTCGTTTTAAAGCAGGGGAGATTTTTTTACCATTTTACTACGTATATATATGTATACTGTTATAGCTAACAGTATATAGAGTGTATACAGACACGCGGTCATTTGTCCGCAATTTAACCATAAATGGAGCAAAAAGACGCAATATATTTACTACCAGCGATCTGTGTATGTTATTTTTTTATCGCTTCATTCCCTCATACTTTTCCGTCGTCCCTTCATTTTAGTAAGTTTTTTTTTTTTTTCATATATTTTTGCTCTTTAAAGTATAAGCTCTTGTGTTGGCTTCGCGCGACGAAATATTGCCACGGGATCGTATAGCATGACCCGCTACAAGGAGCGTGGAAATTTGGAATTCTGAAGCATTCGTAACGGAATCGGTGCCGTATACAAACACACATATATATATAGATATATATAGATATATATATGAAGGAGGCCAAGGGGGATGATACGAAATAAGCAGAGAAAAAGCAGGGGGATGAATCGCAATGTGTAACTATCGGGAGAAAAGCAAACACATTAACATTCTAATACTAGAACTTCACCATTTACAGCATGAACTCGAGATGATATTTCCTCATGCTTAATTAAGACAATAATTAATTGTGGCGTATCCGCTCGGAATAGTCCGACATTTTAAATTACTTCTAGTACAAACTGTACATACACGATCTCGTCATAGAATATCTTACGGAGTCCCGCAACAGTAAAATCTCTAACCGTGTCAATAGGATGACCCCCCTGTCCTATTTCTTCTCACTCTTCAAAATGTGTCGCGAGATTCCGGAGAAAAAGTCTGTTTGAAAAAACCGTTTGCAAATGTCCATTTGGAAGGGATGAAACAGTCGTTGAAATCGCCAAACGGACGACCAGTATGAGATTAGTTTAAAAAAAAAAGTTCAGCGGTCATATGCAGAGCATACCTGGGCCCATGGATAACTTTTGGAATAATCAGGTCAGCAGCATAGAGAACTCGTAGTCAGTTGCGAGAGGGCTTTACGTTCAAAACGATATCCAATGAGATGTGCTGTATAAGCTTTGTCAGCCCGCGTGCAAATTTTACCGGAGGCCCGAAAAAAAAATGAATTTGTTTCACGCACGATAAATGCCAGAGACCATGGTCCGTTTCCTACCGATGTACGCACGGTAACATCGTCACTGTCCACTGGAAAGACTCAAACAGCTTCGGAATCCTGAGGGAGGGGTGAAAGTTGCGCGAATCATCAGCCAGGATTCGCGGCATCACGAACGAAAAATATGGCCGTATATATCCACGCAGGTACATCGTCTTGGAGAGAGGACAGTGGCCAGGTCATCTGGTGCGTGGAGTACAATGGGCTCGTATGTGGATTGCAGGGTGAGCGCGTTACGGCACACGCCGTTACAACGTTTTCTTGCAAAGGGGCCTCTGATGGGCATGCAGAGGGAGAGAGAGATGAAGAAAAAGAAGTGAAAGAAGGCGAAGAAGGTGAAAACGGACGTACGATGTCCGTTGGAAGATTGGACGTAGGCCAGTATCAAAAGGTGTCCACCGGGCGATCGGGCCACAAATCCTTCATGAGGATGCAGCATAGACAATGGCACACATACGTAATACGGGACTAGATAAAATGTGCTATGTCTAACACAGGCCACGTACACGGTTGATACAGATTTGAATAGTAATTCTGGAAAGGACCAAAAAAGTTGAGGGGTTGCATGAGGGCCACGAGATGTGTTTCATGGTATGTAGTGAGCCCGATAGTTTCCTCACGTTTTCTCGATGCTTCATAAAGACTCCAGATGGTTTAATATAGAATTCCAGTAGGTATGCTTTCATATATAGCCTACAGAACTATCTTGGGCCAAGAGGATTGGGACCCAATGTGGACGTAGGCCAATATCAAAAGATGTCCACCGGGCGATCGGGCCACAAATCCTTCATGAGGATGCAGCATAGATAATGGCACACATACGTAATACGGGACTAGTTAAAATGTGCTATCTCTAACACAGGCTACGTACACGGTTGATACAGATTTGAATAGTAATTCTGGAAAGGACCAAAAAAGTTGAGGGGTAGCATGAGGGCCACGAGATGTGTTTCAAGGTATGTAGTGAGCCCGATAGTTTCCTCGCGTTTACTCGGTGCTTCATGAAGACTCCAGATGGTTTAATATAGAATTCCAGTGTGTATGCTTTCATATATAGCCTACAGAGCTCTTGGGCCAAGAGGATCAGGACCCAATGTGATCCCTAATAGGGACAATTTCGGACCAGAGCTTTGCATTAGTTCGGCACTTGTTTTACAAGCGGCTAAAGTTTTCTAAATCTTTCGTAGAGGTAGAAGAGGAGGAGAAAAATCTTTCGAGAGGATGTAGCCGTTATTGTGAGACAAAGTCTTGCGTGAATTTCCAGCGAATCACATTGCAAGAGTCTCAAATTCTCGAATCCTCAAAACGTCCAAGCTGTTTCTCGCTACGAATGGCGGATCGCGGAAGACCAAGATCGATCTTTATTGCTCAACTGAGTTCGAAGAAAAGACCTTTTATATACAGCCCGATCAAACGGGTTACAACTATTCAACTTACTATCTACTTTTGTCCTCGGTTTCAACGTCTTTCACGTGACATTCACCATTTTGGGCTGTGACCAAAGACGCTACCAAGTTTATCCAATCAACATTGGTGCTACATATTCGACTAGTTATTTGTTGGCTGGATAGTTTTTAGAATATCTTCGTCGCGGTAACGCGACAAAGGAGGAAACCGACGAGGCCATCGCTCGATGAGAAAGTAATATTCCCTCGATCAGCATCTATAGATCGCCGATCGTTTTTGGTCAAACGCCGACTGGCGGTATTCATGCATACCGCGCTCGTTCGTGGCTTTGGCAATAATTCAATTAGCCCGTAGGATTTAGTGCGGTGGACGTACCATTATTCAAGCGTGATGTACGTACGGTCTCCTCTCTCTCTCTCCCTCACTCTTTCTCTCTCCCCCTCACCCTTCTCTCTCTGTCTCTCCACAAGAAGAGTAGAATTATGGACTTTTGCATAAATTAAATTCGCTCTCTGGCTGTTGCAGATTCGACAAAATTTTTAAGAACAATGGCGTATGGCAAATATAATAATAAATTTTTATACTATTACTAATAGGCTCTTATATTGTAACGACGCGAAAACATTACGTTTTTTAGCTCGTCACGTGGATTTTTTTTTTGTTTTTACATAAATACTATAGTAATTCGTAATGAGCACGAAATTTATGAACACGCAGGGTTCTAAAGCGTAAAAAGACAGACTTTTTTTCCTCATCACCCTGCATAGTGGATATTTTTCCCGAGAGCTCAAAAATGGACAGTAAAAATCACGATAAAGATTTTATTCCCACTGCAGGGTTGAACGTTGAGCCACGTTAAATTTTTGGGACCTGCGCGGTCATTCACTGGGAGCGTGATGGACACTTTTCTACGTGGATGTGCGTTACAATAAATATAGAACACATGAATAATAGCAAGAGGGTAGTACAGCGTGATGAAGTGGCCAAACGCAAGGAGAGCCTCTGGAGAACGAAAGGGTTTTTGGGCACTGGACGCTCAAGGGCTATGAAGAACGTCGATGATGCACATGTAGGTATATATATATATGTATAATATACTTATGTATTCCCGGTACCCCGCGGCTCGCTGGACGAACGTTGCGAATTCGTACATATCTGATCTATGAAATATGTGATATGACCGCGGCCTGCGGCGTTCTGGCCTCCCGAACAATTAGAAGGGTCCCAGAATAAAAAAAACGGTGAACAAAACGACGTCACGGTTGCACGAGAAAATCGGGAAGTCCTGCGAAGGGTCCGGCATTTCAATTTACAGAACAAACCGTTATATTGCAACGTCTTGGTGAATTAAAACAAAAAAAAAACCCTCTTTGGTCAATGCGCTTCGAAAGTGTACCGCGAAATTCAGCGGTGCGTAAGAATCAGCAAAACTGTGTGAGAAGGTTCTTCAAATAGTCGGAGAATACACAATATATCTATTGTAGAGATAATATATTTATACAGTTTTTTATCCTAAAAAAATTGATTAGAATTGGCTTTACTTGAGAAAAAGTAGACTTTTAAAATCGGTATTTAAAAAAAACAAAAATTAGCCGGTTGTATAACAAGCATTTATAAAATCAGGCATACACGACGAGCCCACAGAAAGCTCTAACGCCTCGTTTTACACTTCCTACATCCTGAATTAGACTAAATTTTGATATGAAAATATCTCCTCGGAAGAAACGTTTTAGTGAAACAACTCTATCGTCACTAATCGCTCACACTGGCGAGGATCCCGGCTATATGATAAAAGAAGAAAGAATTTCCTGCAGGAAAAAAATCGACGTCAATCAAGAAGTACCACACCACCAGAACAATTCAGTGTCGTGAAGTTCACCGGAAATGTATACACACATATATATATTATATGCATGTACACATAGACAAGGTGTGTTTGAGTCGAAAAATGGAACCGGTAAGGCCCGTGCCCGATGCTCTGAATTCGGTGGTCAGCTCTGATCACAGAAACCGGCAGAGAAAGGATCGTGGCGCGGTCATCAGGGGTCATCCTATACTATATATATATATGTGTCATTCGGACACCGTGCGCTCTGGGATGACCGGGTCATCCCAGGGGTCAGTGATGTCCGACCGATGACCTCGGGGGCCCCGCCCCCCGAATACAATTATAAATGCATTAAACTCACCCCTTTACAAGATAATATTTAAATCAGGGCTGATATTTAAATCGTTCTGGCGAGTGGCCGCGTTTTTCCATCTACCCATGCACGGGCTCGCGAAAATGGCGCCTGACCACTTTTGCCAAGTACCGTGTGATGACCATACGCACATACAGTGAAAGGGGTTGATTTTTTTTCTTTTTTGCGATATTTGTATTATCGCCCCTCGTGTGTGGATTTGCCAGGGGCGATATGTGCCTTAGGTAACTCTTACCTGTCCTATATATTATACCCAGTCGCGAGAACTTTATTGCGTGTATTTTTGCTTATAAATTCTCGATGGGACAACCCTTCCGGACAGGACAAACTTAAGATACGCGAAAATATATATAGTGAATAGCTTAATGGCAAAAAAAAAGTGACCGTGCTCGTGCGTTGGTCATTCCTGCTTCTTGCTGATGGGTCATGTCCCTTAGAAAAGGTCCGAGAGGTAAAGAATTCACATATATATATATATATATATATATACAGTACGTGGTACATGTCGTAAGAATGGCAAAGAAAAGTATATAATGAGCGACGAGGGACATGCGGAGAGATAGAGGATACCTATGAAATTGGACAATAAGAAATTAGATACATGTTGCCGGACGAGAGAACTTTTAGTACGTGTAAACCACGGTTATACCTATATACATATACACTATACTCTCCTATCTTTTCCCATCTTGTCGATCTCTCTTTCTCTCCCTCCAGCTTGTGTTCGTGTCTTCCAGTCTGGTATAATCTTTGCCATTTCTGGGGGAGAGGGCTAGAACTGTCCAACGAAAAGTTCTCAAATTTGGAGCTCGTAACGTTTTTTTATATATTTATACGTTAGGAAAACTCGGGAGGCGAGTTTAGGTGAAGGTATCGTCATAAATTTCAATAGAAACGATATGTGTAACGATTCTTTTTGGGATTCATGAAACTACGTATGATTATTACAGTGAAATACTTTACGCATACCTAACGTATGGTCAGCAATCGCATATGGATGGTCAGGTAGATTTTTTAATACAAAGTTGAAAATTTATTTATTTTATATCGTATAATTAGCGTATGTGGAATTTATCTAGGCTGTATGTTGACATTTTTTAACCATATAACCCTTCTACATTAGCAGTTTGACCTCGAAAAATATTCCCCAGATCGTTGATCTTTCGGAATCTCCAAGGCAATCATGCGAAATATTCGTTTTACTCGCGGTGTCAAGCATCGGTTGTTCAGTCGATCGAAAGGGTATATGTGTGTATGTGGGGTGTGGGTGGGGGTGGGGGGGGGGGGGGGGGAGGGTGCGTGTGTGTAACACGATGGAATAACATCACAACCGAGCGATCGACAAACCCAACAGGCCTCCGTGAGGATGATGCTGGGTTAGGGAAAATGGTAGCGGTCCGGCGCCTCATCACAAAGGGTTCGGCAGCTAAAGCAAAGGCAATACATAAGCTACATATATATATATATATATATATATACATATATACATACACAAGACCTTCCGTATCTAAGCAAAACCGGGCGTCCGAACCGACGCGCGCGAATGCTCTTCTCTTCCGGGTTGAAAAAAAAAAAAAAATACGATCGAGATGCCTGTAATTCTACGAAGAATTCGCTAGCGGTGTCCGCCTCTTTTCAAATTCAAATCGAAAGCTAGTCCGCGAGCTCTTCTTTGAGACTCTCGGCCATTCCCGCTTCTCTCGTGACCAACCGAACTTTCGGCCAACAGCCATTTCGCTTTCTCTCTCCCTCTTCTCTTTCTAAAACTCTATTTCGCTCATAGGACCTTCCATCTCTTCCTTCTTTCCCCTTTTTTGTTACACGATAATTTAGTTCAGTTGCCTGGAAGGCGAACTCGAAGGGCTACCACGATTTTTTTTTATCTTCCTCTCACGCGGCCTACATAGCCTATGTAGGGGAAAGACGCCGATTTTGGACCGTCGTATAAGATGGATCGCCACTATACCCCAAATACCCTGGCTCTATAAGCATACTATCATTTTTTTTGCAGCGCAGATGTAAACACATTAATTAGTGAACAATAATAACGTCTGAGATGCAATTATATTTAATTCGGCAATAATCTAACTTTTTTCACAATTTACCGAAGAAGATACAATCTAATCCTGTTGCTTAAATTAAATGTATTCTGCATCATCGTTCACATTTATACTAGTTAAATGTACGCCTAATACGATGGTCCATGGACTCTAACTCTTTTCTATATTTTCCCTATATCATATACACTGATCTATATGGTGTTCCGTGTATGAGGGTATTGTTTATAATTTACCAAAGAAAATACAATCTAATCCTGTTGCTTAAAGGAAATGTATTCTGCATCATCGTTTACATTTATACTGGTTAAATGTACGGCTAATACAATGGTCCATGGACGCTAACTCTTTTCCATTTCTTCCCTATATCATCTACGCTGATCTATATGGTGTTCCGTGTGTAAGGGTATTTTTCATAATTTACCGAAGAAGATACACTCTAATCCTGTTGCTTAAAGGAAATGTATTCTGCATCATCGTTTACATTTATACTGGTTAAATGTACGGCGAATACGATGGTCCATGGACGCTAACTCTTTTCTATATCTTCCCTATATCATATATACGCTGATCTATATGGTGTTCCATGTATAAGGGTATTTCCGCTCTTTCTCTGTCTCTCTCAATGGGTAAACGAGCAATCCGCATGGAGGAGAGGGAATCAAAGCCTGTAAGGACGAGGCTGAGGCCTCGGTTGACCGAGTTTGAGAAGGGTCCCTTGCTCACTAGCTCTTCCTCTCCCTCTCTCGTTGTCTCTCTCATTTGCTCTCTTCGCGTTACACAAGCAACGAAGCTCTTTACTCGCCCTGCAGCATCCGCTCTCCTCGGTGTACCAAGCGAACCAACATAGAGATACCGAGTGGCCGAACCCTCCGATACACGCAATTAGCTATCAAAATCGTGTGCTGGTGGAAAACTGTATACGCTGATTATCGAACCAGAGACCATTTGCTCTATTGAGGGTAATTATCGTATCTTCCTGTAGAAATTTGAAAATGGCGTGGACTTGGTATATGTACAAACGCCGGACTAAATAAATTAAACAAATATCTTATTACATAGCTATTTAACGTATGATTATGGCTTGTATACCTAATGAAATTTTAAAACAAAATTTCGTTATAATTATTATTGCGTTCATTATAATATTCATTATTTTCTAGATCGAATTATATTTATTAACGTTTTGTGAAATAAATCTATACACCTATTATAAACCCAAACAAAACCTATATGAATTAAACATCGCTCGAAAATGTTGGCTATACTTAAATAGAGTGGAGAAAAAATTGGCATGTGCCGAAAATTTAGTATCTTGTTTCGTGTTAATCTCGAGTGTGTGGTCGAGAGAGGGGTGCAGCAGCCGAAAAGCAGCAGCATTCTCGAAAAGTAAGTATGGGTATATTCCAGATCACAGCCTCGACGATTATAGGTATTATTAGCTATAATCGTTTGGGAAATTATTCGCTAACGCCTTCATGGCTGATTCATAGAACGATCGACCTAGATTCTTTGTGGAACCTCTGTTTGCCAACGACCTCTTATAGCTGAGGTCTTTTGAACACCTCGTCGTTTATGGTTTATATATATATATAGTGCTCCAAGAGATTTCTTGTGCTCAGTTCCCACGCGCCAGATTTTGAAGCCAATAGTTTTATGATTCGTTTTTATTTTAATAAATATTATTTGTATAAATATCGTTATACTATTCTTCTTTAAGTTATTAAATGAGAAACATAAAGACGGTTATTAAGGACATCACTTGGCCAAAATATTATAAAAGCTCGTAAAATGATTTATTCCTATTATTTCATTCATTTATTTATGAAAAACATCGAAAAGTTCGTAACCAATTTTATAAAAACGGTATCCCTTAATTGATGAGTTTTTTCACCAGCTAAAACGTTTATTCCAGCCATTATACATATGTCGATTGATTTTTCATGTAGTTACAATGATTTGAAATTCGATAAATGCATATTCTCAATGTGATTAAAAAATGTGTTAAGACCGTATGATTAAAAGACGAGATTTTTCTAGTAATGAGCAGGTGAGAAAATGTAACGTCTCGCCATCTGCCGGCGGAGGTTTCAAGCATTGAAACATCGTACTATATTACTGATTAGAAATAGACATGACTTGTGCGCAACTCGCCGCCATCTCTTTCTTTCACCTGACAATAGCCATGACCATACTATATATATCGATGGTTTTAAGACGATGTGCTACTCCTCTATCGGTAACAAAAACTGCGTACCATAATTCGCCGAAAGATCAACCGTTTGGAATAAATTTGCTACCGTAGTAAAAGCAGCTTTCTCTCTCGCACTCACTATGGTTTACGCAGAAACAGCTTTATCAACAGAGGCGTAGCACATTACCTTAAGAGGATGTGAAAGCTCTTCTTTACCATCGCAGCAGACCTAAATTTTCGTGCCAGTAACATTGCAAAACTATCAAACCAAATAAATGGAAATTTTAGTGTATAATCCAGTTAGTAGTATCCTATAAGGTGATATTCATAGAATTGTGAAAATCAAAAAAAAAATTACAGTTTGCATTACCACCAGTTAACTGTAAAATAAAAATGGATTTACTGACCTTCAAAGCAAGTTATTCAAAAAATCCTTTATGTTACCCTATGCCTTAAGAAAAAACTTACACACTGAGTACTTGTACATTTTTGTAGGTGCAAAACTTCGGCAATACTATTTGCATGAAAATTTTTGTGGTAAGATTACCTGCATACAAGCCGTGGCCGATCGGTTTAGCCCAAATTTGGTTCGCGAACATTCCGCTAACGAATCATATATACTTGAACGCTGGCGGCGTCTTCTTCGTACTGTAATATATAGTAATAGCAACGAAGATTGAAGGCCTCAATCTTCGTTGGTAATAGTGGGAAGAGCCAAGTGTTTCTGTCTCCCGGGCGTATTACCACAGAGCGAAAGAGAGAGAGAGCGAGAGAAACAGAGAGAGGGAGAGAGAGAAAGCGAGACCGCTGCAGTAGGCCATGTCTTTAGACATTTTCATTTGATACGAAAAGTCAAGGTGTTTTAGGTATCTAAGATAATGCAGGGTCAGACTTTCTTCGTGCTTTACATGAATTGTGAAAATCGCAAGATAATTGAATAACTATCGTCGATCAAATATTTTGCAATGATAGGTTAATTATTTATTTTACAAAGATGATAATGATTAAAAATAATATGAATTAAACATAGTAGACTGTCTTATTTCTAAAAATAATGACAATACTTGTAATTAATTTAGATTTCAGGGGTTATGATGCAATAGTGGCTAAAATAATATAAATTGTAAATCATAGAAACTTTGTTCAAATTGAATAATACGAATTTTCAAGCTGCGATATCTTTGCAATCGTTATCCCTATTGAGATTTGATATGGGGGTTTTGGAAAGGTCGCGAGTAGACTTAAAGAATGGCGCTAGTTTCATTCAAATATGCCAATTATTTCTATTCCTTGAGGCACTTTAAAAATCCGCGAAATCAGAAGCAAACGGAAAAAATCGCTCGTTCAATTTGAAAAATTTTGAAAAATATTTAAAAGAATGGCAGCTCAACCGGGCCGGTTGACAGATACGACATGAGAGCCCATTGAAAAATCTACTTTACGAGGGCCGGTTGAAAAGTTTACTTTACGAGGGCCGGTTGAAAAGTCTACTTTACGAGGGCCGGTTCAAAAATCTACCTTACGAGGGCCGGTTGAAAATTGACTTTACGAGGGCCGGTTGAAAAATTGACTTTACGAGGGCCGGTTGAAAAATTGACTTTACGAGGGCCGGTTGGAAAATCTACCTTACGAGGGCTGGTTGAAAAATCGACCTTGCAAGGGCCGGTTGAAAAATCTACCTTACGAGGGCTGGTTGAAAATCTACCTTACGAGGGCCGGTGGAAAAATCTGCCTTACGAGGGCCGGTTGAAAAATATACCTTACGAGGGCCGGTTGAAAAATTGACTTTACGAGGGCCGGTTGGAAAATCTACCTTACGAGGGCTGGTTGAAAAATCGACCTTGCGACGGCCGGTTGAAAAATTTACCTTACGAGGGCCGGTTGAAAAATATACCTTACGAGGGCCGGTTGAAAAATCTACCTTACGAGGGCCGGTTGAAAAATTTACCTTACGAGGGCCGGTTGAAAAATATACCTTACGAGGGCCGGTTGAAAAATCTACCTTACGAGGGCCGGTTGAAAAATTTACCTTACGAGGGCCGGTTCGAAAATTTACCATACGCGGACCGGTTGAAAAATCTACCTTACGAGGGGCGGTTGAAAAATTCACTTTACGAGGGCCGGTTGAAAAATTGACTTTACGAGGGCCGGTTGGAAAATCTACCTTACGAGGGCCAGTTGAAAAATTTTACATTACAAGGGCCGGTTGAAAAATTTAATTTACGAGGGCCGGTTGGAAAATCTACCTTACGAGGGCTGGTTGAAAATCTACCTTACGAGGGCCGGTGGAAAAATCTACCTTGCAAGGGCCGGTTGAAAAATCTACCTTACGAGGGCTGGTTGAAAATCTACCTTACGGGGGCCGGTGAAAAAATCTACATTACGAGGGCCGGTTGAAAAATTTACCTCACGAGGGCCGGTTGAAAATCTACCTTACGAGGGCCGGTTGAAAAATTTACTTTACGAGGGCTGGTTGAAAAATTGACTTTACGAGGGCCAATTGAAAAATTTACTTTACGAGGGCCGGTTGAAAAATTTACTTTACGAGGGGCGGTTGAAAAATCTACCTTACGAGGGCCGGTCAAAAAATTTACTTCACGAGGGCCGGTTGAAAAATTGACTTTTCGAGGTCCGGTTGGAAAATCTACCTTACGAGGGCCGACTGAAAAATCTACCTTACGAGGGCCGGTTGAAAATTTTACCGTACGAGGGTCGGTTGAAAAATTTACTTTACGAGGGCCGGTTGAAAAATCTACCGTACGAGGGCCGGTTGACAAATTTACTTTGCGAGGGCCGGTTGGAAGATCTACCTTACGAGGGGCGGTTGAAAAATCTACCTTACGAGGGCCGGTTGAAAAATTTAATTTACGAGGGCCGGTTGAAAAATTGACTTTACGAGGGCCGGTTGAAAAATTAACTTTACGAGGGCCGGTTGAAAAATCTACCTTACGAGGGTTGGTTGAAAATCTACCTTACGAGGGCCGGTTGAAAAATTTACCTTACGAGGGCCGGTTGAAAAATCTAACTTACGAGAGCCTGTTGAAAAATCTACCTTACGAGGGCCGGTTGAAAAATTTACTCTACGAGGGCCGGTTGAAAAATTTACCTCACGAGGGCCGGTCGAAAAATCTAACTGACGAGGGCCGGTTGAAAAATGGACTTTACGAAGGCCGGTTGAAAAATTGACTTTGCGAGGGCCGGTTGAAAAATTGACTTTGCGAGGGCTGGTTGGAAAATCTACCTTACGAGAGCTGGTTGAAAAATCGACCTTGCAAGGGCCGGTTGAAAAATCTACCTTACGAGGGCCGATTGAAAAATCTACCTTACGAGGGTTGGTTGGAAATGTACCTTACGAGGGCTGGTTGAAAAATCGACATTGCAAGGGCCGGTTGAAAAATCTACCTTACGAGGGCCGATTGAAAAATTTACTTTACGATGGCCGGTTGAAAAATCGACCTTGCAAGGGCCGGTTGGAAAATCTACCTTGGGAGGGCTGGTTGAAAAATCTACCTTACGAGGGCCGGTTGAAAAATCTACCTTACGAGGGCCGGTTGAAAAATTGACTTTACGAGGGCCGGTTAAAAAATTTACCTCACGAGGACCGGTTGAAAAATCTACCTTACGAGGGTTGGTTGAAAATCTACCTTACGAGGGCCGGTTGAAAAATTTACCTTACGAGGGCCGGTTGAAAAATCTACCTTACGGGGGCCGGTTGAAAAATCTACCGTACGAGGGCCGGTTGAAAAATCTACCTTACGAGGGGCAGTTGAAAAATCTACCTTACGAGGGCCGGTTGAAAAATTTACCTTACGAGGGCCGGTTGAAAAATCTACCTTACGAGGGCCGATTGAAAAATTTACTTTACGATGGTCGGTTGAAAAATCGACCTTGCAAGGGCCGGTTGAAAAATCTACCTTACGAGGGGCGGTTGAAAAATTGACTTTACGAGGGCCGGTTGAAAAATTGACTTTACGAAAGCCGGTTGGAAAATCTACCTTACGAGGGCCAGTTGAAAAATTTTACATTACAAGGGCCGGTTGATAAATTTAATTTACGAGGGCCGGTTGGAAAATCTACCTTACGAGGGCTGGTTGAAAATCTACCTTACGAGGGCCGGTGGAAAAATCTACCTTGCAAGGGCCGGTTGAAAAATCTACCTTACGAGGGCTGGTTGAAAATCTACGTTACGAGGGCCGGTGAAAAAATCTACTGTACGAGGGCCGGTTGAAAAATTCACCTTATGAGGGCCGGTTGAAAATCTACCTTACGAGGGCTGGTTAAAAAATCTACCTTACGAGGGCCGGTTGAAATATTGACTTTACGAGGGCCGGTTGAAAAATTGACTTTACGAAGGCCGGTTGAAAAATTGACTGCGAGGGCCGGTTGGAAAATCTACCTTACGAGGGCTGGTTGAAAAATCGACCTTGCAAGGGCCGGTTGAAAAATCTACCTTACGAGGGCCGGTTGAAAAATTTACCTTACGAGGGCCGGTTGAAAAATTGACTTTACGAGGGCCAGTTGAAAATTTACCTCGCGAGGGCCGATTGAAAAATCTAACTTACGAGGGCCGGTTGAAAAATCTACCTTACGAGGGCCGGTTGAAAAATTTACCGTACGAGGGCCGGTTGAAAAATTTACCTTACGAGGGCCGGTTGAAAAATGTACCTTACGAGGGCCGGTTGAAAAATTTACTGTACGAGGGCCGGTTGAAAAATTTACCTTATGAGGGCCGGTTGAAAATCTACCTTACGAGGGCTGGTTAAAAAATCTACCTTACGAGGGCCGGTTGAAATATTGACTTTACGAGGGCCGGTTGAAAAATTTACTTTACGAAGGCCGGTTGAAAAATTGACTGCGAGGGCCGGTTGGAAAATCTACCTTACGAGGGCTGGTTGAAAAATCGACCTTGCAAGGGCCGGTTGAAAAATTTACTTTACGAGGGCCGGTTGAAAAATTGACTTTACGAGGGCAAGTTGAAAATCTACCTTACGAGGGCCGGTGGAAAATTTACCTTACGAGGGCCGGTTGAAAATTTACCTCGCGAGGGCCAGTTGAAAAATTTACCTTGCAAGGGCCGGCTGAAAAATGTACCTTACGAGGGCCGGTTGAAAAATTTACTGTACGAGGGCCGGTTGAAAAATCTGCCTTACGAGGGCCGGTTGAAAAATTGACTTTACGAGGGCCGGTTGAAAAATCTACCTTACGAGGGCCGGTGGAAAAATTGACTTTACGAGGGCCGGTTGAAAAATTGACTTTACGAGGGCCGGTTGAAAAATTGACTTTACGAGGGCCGGTTGAAAAATTAACTTTACGAGGGCCGGTTGAAAAATCTACCTTACGAGGGTTGGTTGAAAATCTACCTTACGAGGGCCGGTTGAAAAATTTACCTTACGAGGGCCGGTTGAAAAATCTAACTTACGAGAGCCTGTTGAAAAATCTACCTTACGAGGGCCGGTTGAAAAATTTACTCTACGAGGGCCGGTTGAAAAATTTACCTCACGAGGGCCGGTCGAAAAATCTAACTGACGAGGGCCGGTTGAAAAATGGACTTTACGAAGGCCGGTTGAAAAATTGACTTTGCGAGGGCCGGTTGAAAAATTGACTTTGCGAGGGCTGGTTGGAAAATCTACCTTACGAGAGCTGGTTGAAAAATCGACCTTGCAAGGGCCGGTTGAAAAATCTACCTTACGAGGGCCGATTGAAAAATCTACCTTACGAGGGTTGGTTGGAAATGTACCTTACGAGGGCTGGTTGAAAAATCGACATTGCAAGGGCCAGTTGAAAAATCTACCTTACGAGGGCCGATTGAAAAATTTACTTTACGATGGCCGGTTGAAAAATCGACCTTGCAAGGGCCGGTTGGAAAATCTACCTTAGGAGGGCTGGTTGAAAAATCTACCTTACGAGGGCCGGTTGAAAAATCTACCTTACGAGGGCCGGTTGAAAAATTGACTTTACGAGGGCCGGTTAAAAAATTTACCTCACGAGGACCGGTTGAAAAATCTACCTTACGAGGGTTGGTTGAAAATCTACCTCACGAGGGCCGGTTGAAAAATTTACCTTACGAGGGCCGGTTGAAAAATCTACCTTACGGGGGCCGGTTGAAAAATCTACCGTACGAGGGCCGGTTGAAAAATCTACCTTACGAGGGGCAGTTGAAAAATCTACCTTACGAGGGCCGGTTGAAAAATTTACCTTACGAGGGCCGGTTGAAAAATCTACCTTACGAGGGCCGATTGAAAAATTTACTTTACGATGGTCGGTTGAAAAATCGACCTTGCAAGGGCCGGTTGAAAAATCTACCTTACGAGGGGCGGTTGAAAAATTGACTTTACGAGGGCCGGTTGAAAAATTGACTTTACGAAAGCCGGTTGGAAAATCTACCTTACGAGGGCCAGTTGAAAAATTTTACATTACAAGGGCCGGTTGATAAATTTAATTTACGAGGGCCGGTTGGAAAATCTACCTTACGAGGGCTGGTTGAAAATCTACCTTACGAGGGCCGGTGGAAAAATCTACCTTGCAAGGGCCGGTTGAAAAATCTACCTTACGAGGGCTGGTTGAAAATCTACGTTACGAGGGCCGGTGAAAAAATCTACTGTACGAGGGCCGGTCGAAAAATTCACCTTATGAGGGCCGGTTGAAAATCTACCTTACGAGGGCTGGTTAAAAAATCTACCTTACGAGGGCCGGTTGAAATATTGACTTTACGAGGGCCGGTTGAAAAATTGACTTTACGAAGGCCGGTTGAAAAATTGACTGCGAGGGCCGGTTGGAAAATCTACCTTACGAGGGCTGGTTGAAAAATCGACCTTGCAAGGGCCGGTTGAAAAATCTACCTTACGAGGGTCGGTTGAAAAATTTACCTTACGAGGGCCGGTTGAAAAATTGACTTTACGAGGGCCAGTTGAAAATTTACCTCGCGAGGGCCGATTGAAAAATCTAACTTACGAGGGCCGGTTGAAAAATCTACCTTACGAGGGCCGGTTGAAAAATTTACCGTACGAGGGCCGGTTAAAAAATTTACCTTACGAGGGCCGGTTGAAAAATTTACTGTACGAGGGCCGGTTGAAAAATCTGCCTTACGAGGGCCGGTTGAAAAATTTACCGTACAAGGGCCGGTTGAAAAATATACCTTACGAGGGCCGGTTGAAAGATGTACCTTACGAGGGCCGGTTGAAAAATTTACTGTACGAGGGCCGGTTGAAAAATTTACCTTATGAGGGCCGGTTGAAAATCTACCTTACGAGGGCTGGTTAAAAAATCTACCTTACGAGGGCCGGTTGAAATATTGACTTTACGAGGGCCGGTTGAAAAATTGACTTTACGAAGGCTGGTTGAAAAATTGACTGCGAGGGCCGGTTGGAAAATCTACCTTACGAGGGCTGGTTGAAAAATCGAACTTGCAAGGGCCGGTTGAAAAATTTACCGTACGAGGGCCGGTTGAAAAATTTACCTTACGAGGGCCGGTTGAAAAATTTACCTTACGAGGGCCGGTTGAAAAATCTACCGTACGAGGGCAGGTTGAAAAATTTACCTTGCAAGGGCCGGTTGATGAATCTACCTTACGAGGGTTGGTTGAAAAATCTACCTTGCAAGGGCCGGTTGAAAAATCTACCTTACGAGGGCCGGTTGAAAATCTACCTTACGAGGGTCGGTTGAAAAATCTACCTTACGAGGGCCGGTTGAAAAATCTACCTTACGAGGGCCGGTTTAAAAATTGACTTTACGAGGGCCGGTTGAAAAATCTAACTTACGAGGGCTGGTTGAAAATCTACCTTACGAAGGCCGGATGAAAAGTCTACTTTACGAGGGCTGGTTCAAAAATCTACCTCACGAGGCCCGGTTGAAAAATTGACTTTTCGAGGGCCGGTTGAAAAATTGACTTCACGAGGGCCGCTTGAAGAACTGATTTTCCAAGGGCCGGTTAAAAATCTATCTTACGAGGGCCGGTTGAAAAATTGACTTTACGAGGGCCGGTTGAAAAATCTACCTTACGAGGGCCGGTGGAAAAATTGACTTTACGAGGGCCGGTTGAAAAATTGACTTTACGAGGGCCGGTTGAAAAATTGACTTTACGAGGGCCGGTTGAAAAATTAACTTTACGAGGGCCTGTTGAAAAATCTACCTTACGAGGGCCGGTTGAAAAATTTACTTTACGAGGGCCGGTTGAAAAATTTACCTCACGAGGGCCGGTCGAAAAATCTAACTGACGAGGGCCGGTTGAAAAATGGACTTTACGAAGGCCGGTTGAAAAATTGACTTTGCGAGGGCCGGTTGAAAAATTGACTTTGCGAGGGCTGGTTGGAAAATCTACCTTACGAGAGCTGGTTGAAAAATCGACCTTGCAAGGGCCGGTTGAAAAATCTACTTTACGAGGGCTGGTTGAAAATCTACCTTACGAGGGCCGGTAGAAAAATTTACCTTACAAGGGCCGGTTGAAAAATTTACCTTACGAGGGCCGGTTGAAAAATCTAACTTACGAGGGCCGGTTGAAAAATTGACTTCACGAGGGCCGGTTGAAAAGTTGACTTTGCGAGGGCCGGTTGGAAAATCTACCTTGCGAGGGTTGGTTGAAAAATCGACATTGCAAGGGCCGGTTGAAAAATTTAATTTACGAGGGCCGGTTGGAAAATCTACCTTACGAGGGCCGGTTGAAAAATTTACCTCACGAGGGCCGGTCGAAAAATCTAACTGACGAGGGCCGGTTGAAAAATGGACTTTACGAAGGCCGGTTGAAAAATTGACTTTGCGAGGGCCGGTTGAAAAATTGACTTTGCGAGGGCTGGTTGGAAAATCTACCTTACGAGAGCTGGTTGAAAAATCGACCTTGCAAGGGCCGGTTGAAAAATCTACTTTACGAGGGCTGGTTGAAAATCTACCTTACGAGGGCCGGTAGAAAAATTTACCTTACAAGGGCCGGTTGAAAAATTTACCTTACGAGGGCCGGTTGAAAAATCTAACTTACGAGGGCCGGTTGAAAAATTGACTTCACGAGGGCCGGTTGAAAAGTTGACTTTGCGAGGGCCGGTTGGAAAATCTACCTTGCGAGGGTTGGTTGAAAAATCGACACTGCAAGGGCCGGTTGAAAAATCTACCTTACGAGGGCCGATTGAAAAATTTACTTTACGATGGCCGGTTGAAAAATCGACCTTGCAAGGGCCGGTTGGAAAATCTACCTTAGGAGGGCTGGTTGAAAAATCTACCTTACGAGGGCCGGTTGAAAAATTAACTTTACGAGGGCCTGTTGAAAAATCTACCTTACGAGGGCCGGTTGAAAAATTTACTCTACGAGGGCCGGTTGAAAAATTTACCTCACGAGGGCCGGTCGAAAAATCTAACTGACGAGGGCCGGTTGAAAAATGGACTTTACGAAGGCCGGTTGAAAAATTGACTTTGCGAGGGCCGGTTGAAAAATTGACTTTGCGAGGGCTGGTTGGAAAATCTACCTTACGAGAGCTGGTTGAAAAATCGACCTTGCAAGGGCCGGTTGAAAAATCTACTTTACGAGGGCTGGTTGAAAATCTACCTTACGAGGGCCGGTAGAAAAATTTACCTTACAAGGGCCGGTTGAAAAATTTACCTTACGAGGGCCGGTTGAAAAATCTAACTTACGAGGGCCGGTTGAAAAATTGACTTCACGAGGGCCGGTTGAAAAGTTGACTTTGCGAGGGCCGGTTGGAAAATCTACCTTGCGAGGGTTGGTTGAAAAATCGACATTGCAAGGGCCGGTTGAAAAATTTAATTTACGAGGGCCGGTTGGAAAATCTACCTTACGAGGGCCGGTTGAAAAATTTACCTCACGAGGGCCGGTCGAAAAATCTAACTGACGAGGGCCGGTTGAAAAATGGACTTTACGAAGGCCGGTTGAAAAATTGACTTTGCGAGGGCCGGTTGAAAAATTGACTTTGCGAGGGCTGGTTGGAAAATCTACCTTACGAGAGCTGGTTGAAAAATCAACCTTGCAAGGGCCGGTTGAAAAATCTACTTTACGAGGGCTGGTTGAAAATCTACCTTACGAGGGCCGGTAGAAAAATTTACCTTACAAGGGCCGGTTGAAAAATTTACCTTACGAGGGCCGGTTGAAAAATCAAACTTACGAGGGCCGGTTGAAAAATTGACTTCACGAGGGCCGGTTGAAAAGTTGACTTTGCGAGGGCCGGTTGGAAAATCTACCTTGCGAGGGTTGGTTGAAAAATCGACACTGCAAGGGCCGGTTGAAAAATCTACCTTACGAGGGCCGATTGAAAAATTTACTTTACGATGGCCGGTTGAAAAATCGACCTTGCAAGGGCCGGTTGGAAAATCTACCTTAGGAGGGCTGGTTGAAAAATCTACCTTACGAGGGCCGGTTGAAAAATCTACCTTACGAGGGCCGGTTGAAAAATTGACTTTACGAGGGCCGGTTAAAAAATTTACCTCACGAGGACCGGTTGAAAAATCTACCTTACGAGGGTTGGTTGAAAATCTACCTTACGAGGGCCGGTTGAAAAATTTACCTTACGAGGGCCGGTTGAAAAAACTACCTTACGGGGGCCGGTTGAAAAATCTACCGTACGAGGGCCGGTTGAAAAATCTACCTTACGAGGGGCAGTTGACAAATCTACCTTACGAGGGCCGGTTGAAAAATTTACCTTACGAGGGCCGATTGAAAAATCTACCTTACGAGGGCCGATTGAAAAATTTACTTTACGATGGTCGGTTGAAAAATCGACCTTGCAAGGGCCGGTTGAAAAATCTACCTTACGAGGGGCGGTTGAAAAATTGACTTTACGAGGGCCGGTTGAAAAATTGACTTTACGAGGGCCGGTTGGAAAATCTACCTTACGAGGGCCAGTTGAAAAATTTTACATTACAAGGGCCGGTTGAAAAATTTAATTTACGAGGGCCGGTTGGAAAATCTACCTTACGAGGGCTGGTTGAAAATCTACCTTACGAGGGCCGGTGGAAAAATCTACCTTGCAAGGGCCGGTTGAAAAATCTACCTTACGAGGGCTGGTTGAAAATCTACGTTACGAGGGCCGGTGAAAAAATCTACTGTACGAGGGCCGGTTGAAAAATTCACCTTATGAGGGCCGGTTGAAAATCTACCTTACGAGGGCTGGTTAAAAAATCTACCTTACGAGGGCCGGTTGAAATATTGACTTTACGAGGGCCGGTTGAAAAATTGACTTTACGAAGGCCGGTTGAAAAATTGACTGCGAGGGCCGGTTGGAAAATCTACCTTACGAGGGCTGGTTGAAAAATCGACCTTGCAAGGGCCGGTTGAAAAATCTACCTTACGAGGGCCGGTTGAAAAATTTACCTTACGAGGGCCGGTTGAAAAATTGACTTTACGAGGGCCAGTTGAAAATTTACCTCGCGAGGGCCGATTGAAAAATCTAACTTACGAGGGCCGGTTGAAAAATCTACCTTACGAGGGCCGGTTGAAAAATTTACCGTACGAGGGCCGGTTGAAAAATTTACCTTACGAGGGCCGGTTGAAAAATGTACCTTACGAGGGCCGGTTGAAAAATCTACCTTACGAGGGGCAGTTGAAAAATCTACCTTACGAGGGCCGGTTGAAAAATTTACCTTACGAGGGCCGGTTGAAAAATCTACCTTACGAGGGCCGGTTGAAATATTGACTTTACGAGGGCCGGTTGAAAAATTTACTTTACGAAGGCCGGTTGAAAAATTGACTGCGAGGGCCGGTTGGAAAATCTACCTTACGAGGGCTGGTTGAAAAATCGACCTTGCAAGGGCCGGTTGAAAAATTTACTTTACGAGGGCCGGTTGAAAAATTGACTTTACGAGGGCCAGTTGAAAATCTACCTTACGAGGGCCGGTGGAAAATTTACCTTACGAGGGCCGGTTGAAAATTTACCTCGCGAGGGCCAGTTGAAAAATTTACCTTACGAGGGTTGGTTGAAAAATCTACCTTGCAAGGGCCGGCTGAAAAATGTACCTTACGAGGGCCGGTTGAAAAATTTACTGTACGAGGGCCGGTTGAAAAATCTGCCTTACGAGGGCCGGTTGAAAAATTGACTTTACGAGGGCCGGTTGAAAAATCTACCTTACGAGGGCCGGTGGAAAAATTGACTTTACGAGGGCCGGTTGAAAAATTGACTTTACGAGGGCCGGTTGAAAAATTGACTTTACGAGGGCCGGTTGAAAAATTAACTTTACGAGGGCCGGTTGAAAAATCTACCTTACGAGGGTTGGTTGAAAATCTACCTTACGAGGGCCGGTTGAAAAATTTACCTTACGAGGGCCGGTTGAAAAATCTAACTTACGAGAGCCTGTTGAAAAATCTACCTTACGAGGGCCGGTTGAAAAATTTACTCTACGAGGGCCGGTTGAAAAATTTACCTCACGAGGGCCGGTTGAAAAATCTAACTTACGAGGGCCGGTTGAAAAATTGACTTCACGAGGGCCGGTTGAAAAGTTGACTTTGCGAGGGCCGGTTGGAAAATTTACTTTACGAGGGCCGGTTGAAAAATTGACTTTACGAGGGCCAGTTGAAAATCTACCTTACGAGGGCCGGTGGAAAATTTACCTTACGAGGGCCGGTTGAAAATTTACCTCGCGAGGGCCAGTTGAAAAATTTACCTTACGAGGGTTGGTTGAAAAATCTACCTTGCAAGGGCCGGCTGAAAAATGTACCTTACGAGGGCCGGTTGAAAAATTTACTGTACGAGGGCCGGTTGAAAAATCTGCCTTACGAGGGCCGGTTGAAAAATTTACCGTACAAGGGCCGGTTGAAAAATGTACCTTACGAGGGCCGGTTGAAAGATGTACCTTACGAGGGCTGGTTGAAAAATTTACTGTACGAGGGCCGTTTGAAAAATTTACCTCATGAGGGCCGGTTGAAAATCTACCTTACGAGGGCTGGTTAAAAAATCTACCTTACGAGGGCTGGTTGAAAAATCGACCTTGCAAGGGCCGGTTGAAAAATCTACCTTACGAGGGCCGGTTGAAAAATTTACCTTACGAGGGCTGGTTGAAAAATCGACCTTGCAAGGGCCGGTTGAAAAATTTACCGTACGAGGGCCGGTTGAAAAATTTACCTTACGAGGGCCGGTTGAAAAATTTACCTTACGAGGGCCGGTTGAAAAATCTACCGTACGAGGGCAGGTTGAAAAATTTACCTTGCAAGGGCCGGTTGATGAATCTACCTTACGAGGGTTGGTTGAAAAATCTACCTTGCAAGGGCCGGTTGAAAAATCTACCTTACGAGGGCCGGTTGAAAATCTACCTTACGAGGGTCGGTTGAAAAATCTACCTTACGAGGGCCGGTTGAAAAATCTACCTTACGAGGGCCGGTTTAAAAATTGACTTTACGAGGGCCGGTTGAAAAATCTAACTTACGAGGGCTGGTTGAAAATCTACCTTACGAAGGCCGGATGAAAAGTCTACTTTACGAGGGCTGGTTCAAAAATCTACCTCACGAGGCCCGGTTGAAAAATTGACTTTACGAGGGCCGGTTGAAAAATTGACCTTACGAGGGCCGCTTGAAAAACTGATTTTACAAGGGCCGGTTAAAAATCTATCTTACGAGGGCCGGTTGAAAAATTGACTTTACGAGGGCCGGTTGAAAAATCTACCTTACGAGGGCCGGTGGAAAAATTGACTTTACGAGGGCGCGTTGAAAAATTGACTTTACGAGGGCCGGTTGAAAAATTGACTTTACGAGGGCCGGTTGAAAAATTGACTTTACGAGAGCCGGCTGAAAAATCTACCTTACGAGGGCCGGTTGAAAAATTTACTTTACGAGGGCCGGTTGAAAAATTGACTTTACGAGGGCCGGTTGAAAAATTGACTTTACGAGGGCCGGCTGAAAAATCTACCTTACGAGGGCCGGTTAAAAAATTTACCTTACGAGGGCCGGTTGAAAAATCTTACTTACGAAGGCCGGTTGAAAAATCTACCTTACGAGGGCCGGTTGAAAAAATTTACCTTACGAGGGCCGGTTGAAAAAGTTACCTTACGAGGGCCGGTTGAAAAATTTACCTTACGAGGGCCGGTTGAAAAATCTACATTCCGAGGGGCGGTTGAAAAATCTACCTTACGAGGGCCGGTTGAAAAGTTGACTTAACGAGGGCCGGTTGAAAAATCTACCTTACGAGGGCCGGTTGAAAAATCTAACTTACGAGGGCCGGTTGAAAAATTAACCTTACGAGGGCCGACTGAAAAATCTACCTTACGAGGGCCGGTTGAAAAATCTACCTTATGAGAGTTGGTTGAAAAATCTACCTTACGAGAGTTGGTTGGAAAATCTACCTTGCAAGGACCGGTTGAAAAATCTACCTTACGAGGGCCGGTAGAAAATCTATCTTACGACGGCCGGTTCAAAAATTTACCTTACGAGGGCCGGTTGAAAAATTCACTTCACGAGGGCCGGTTGAAAAACTGACTTTAAGAGGGCCGGTTGAAAAATCTACCTTACGAGGGCCGGTTGCAAAATTGACTTTACGAGGGTCGGTTGAAAAATTGACTTTACGAGGGCCGGTTTAAAAATTGACTTTACGAGGGCCGGTTGAAAAATTGACTTTACGAGGGCCGGTTGAAAAATTGACTTTACGAGAGCCGGCTGAAAAATCTACCTTACGAGGGCCGGTTGAAAAATTTACTTTACGAGGGCCGGTTGAAAAATTGACTTTACGAGGGCCGGTTGAAAAATAGACTTTACGAGGGCCGGCTGAAAAATCTACCTTACGAGGGCCGGTTAAAAAATTTACCTTACGAGGGCCGGTTGAAAAATCTTACTTACGAAGGCCGGTTGAAAAATCTACCTTACGAGGGCCGGTTGAAAAAATTTACCTTACGAGGGCCGGTTGAAAAATTTACCTTACGAGGGCCGGTTGAAAAATTTACCTTACGAGGGCCGGTTGAAAAATCTACATTCCGAGGGGCGGTTGAAAAATCTACCTTACGAGGGCCGGTTGAAAAGTTGACTTAACGAGGGCCGGTTGAAAAATCTACCTTACGAGGGCCGGTTGAAAAAGTTACCTTACGAGGGCCGGTTGAAAAATTTACCTTACGAGGGCCGGTTGAAAAATCTACATTCCGAGGGGCGGTTGAAAAATCTACCTTACGAGGGCCGGTTGAAAAGTTGACTTAACGAGGGCCGGTTGAAAAATCTACCTTACGAGGGCCGGTTGAAAAATCTAACTTACGAGGGCCGGTTGAAAAATTAACCTTACGAGGGCCGACTGAAAAATCTACCTTACGAGGGCCGGTTGAAAAATCTACCTTACGAGAGTTGGTTGAAAAATCTACCTTACGAGAGTTGGTTGGAAAATCTACCTTGCAAGGACCGGTTGAAAAATCTACCTTACGAGGGCCGGTAGAAAATCTATCTTACGACGGCCGGTTGAAAAATTTACCTTACGAGGGCCGGTTGAAAAATTCACTTCACGAGGGCCGGTTGAAAAACTGACTTTAAGAGGGCCGGTTGAAAAATCTACCTTACGAGGGCCGGTTGCAAAATTGACTTTACGAGGGTCGGTTGAAAAATTGACTTTACGAGGGCCGGTTTAAAAATTGACTTTACGAGGGCCGGTTGAAAAATTGACTTTACGAGGGCCGGTTGAAAAATTGACTTTACGAGAGCCGGCTGAAAAATCTACCTTACGAGGGCCGGTTGAAAAATTTACTTTACGAGGGCCGGTTGAAAAATTGACTTTACGAGGGCCGGTTGAAAAATTTACCTTACGAGGGCCGGTTGAAAAATCTACCGTACGAGGGCAGGTTGAAAAATTTACCTTGCAAGGGCCGGTTGATGAATCTACCTTACGAGGGTTGGTTGAAAAATCTACCTTACGAGGGCCGGTTGAAAAGTTGACTTAACGAGGGCCGGTTGAAAAATCTACCTTACGAGGGCCGGTTGAAAAAGTTACCTTACGAGGGCCGGTTGAAAAATTTACCTTACGAGGGCCGGTTGAAAAATCTACATTCCGAGGGGCGGTTGAAAAATCTACCTTACGAGGGCCGGTTGAAAAGTTGACTTAACGAGGGCCGGTTGAAAAATCTACCTTACGAGGGCCGGTTGAAAAATCTAACTTACGAGGGCCGGTTGAAAAATTAACCTTACGAGGGCCGACTGAAAAATCTACCTTACGAGGGCCGGTTGAAAAATCTACCTTACGAGAGTTGGTTGAAAAATCTACCTTACGAGAGTTGGTTGGAAAATCTACCTTGCAAGGACCGGTTGAAAAATCTACCTTACGAGGGCCGGTAGAAAATCTATCTTACGACGGCCGGTTGAAAAATTTACCTTACGAGGGCCGGTTGAAAAATTCACTTCACGAGGGCCGGTTGAAAAACTGACTTTAAGAGGGCCGGTTGAAAAATCTACCTTACGAGGGCCGGTTGCAAAATTGACTTTACGAGGGTCGGTTGAAAAATTGACTTTACGAGGGCCGGTTTAAAAATTGACTTTACGAGGGCCGGTTGAAAAATTGACTTTACGAGGGCCGGTTGAAAAATTGACTTTACGAGAGCCGGCTGAAAAATCTACCTTACGAGGGCCGGTTGAAAAATTTACTTTACGAGGGCCGGTTGAAAAATTGACTTTACGAGGGCCGGTTGAAAAATAGACTTTACGAGGGCCGGCTGAAAAATCTACCTTACGAGGGCCGGTTAAAAAATTTACCTTACGAGGGCCGGTTGAAAAATCTTACTTACGAAGGCCGGTTGAAAAATCTACCTTACGAGGGCCGGTTGAAAAAATTTACCTTACGAGGGCCGGTTGAAAAATTTACCTTACGAGGGCCGGTTGAAAAATTTACCTTACGAGGGCCGGTTGAAAAATCTACATTCCGAGGGGCGGTTGAAAAATCTACCTTACGAGGGCCGGTTGAAAAGTTGACTTAACGAGGGCCGGTTGAAAAATCTACCTTACGAGGGCCGGTTGAAAAATCCAACTTACGAGGGCCGGTTGAAAAATTTACCTTACGAGGGCCGACTGAAAAATCTACCTTACGAGGGCCGGTTCGAAAATTTACCATACGGGGACCGGTTGAAAAATCTACCTTACGAGGGGCGGTTGAAAAATTCACTTTACGAGGGCCGGTTGAAAAATCTACCTTACGAGAGTTGGTTGGAAAATCTACCTTGCAAGGACCGGTTGAAAAATCTACCTTACGAGGGCCGGTAGAAAATCTATCTTACGACGGCCGGTTGAAAAATTTACCTTACGAGGGCCGGTTGAAAAATTCACTTCACGAGGGCCGGTTGAAAAACTGACTTTAGGAGGGCCGGTTGAAAAATCTACCTTACGAGGGCCGGTTGCAAAATTGACTTTACGAGGGTCGATTGAAAAATTGACTTTACGAGGGCCGGTTTAAAAATTGACTTTACTAGGGCCGGTTTAAAAATTGACTTTACGAGGGCCGGTTGAAAAGTTGACTTTACGAGGGCCGGTTGATAAATCTACCTTACTAAGGCTGGTTGAAAAATCTACCTTACGAGGGCCGGTTGAAAAATCTACATTCCGAGGGGCGGTTGATAAATCTACCTTACGAGGGCCGGTTGAAAAATGTACCTTACGAGGGCCGGTCGAAAAATCTACATTCCGAGGGGCGGTTGATAAATCTACCTTACGAGGGCCGGTTGAAAAATGTACCTTACGAGGGCCGGTCGAAAAATGTACCTTACGAGGACCGGTTGAAAAATCTACCTTGGGAGGGGTGGTTGAAAAATCTACCTTACGAGGGCCGGTTGAAAAATTGACTTTACGAGGGCTGGTTGAAAAACTGGCTTTACGAGGGCCGGTTGAAAAATTGACTTTACGAGGGCCGGTTTAAAAATTGACTTTACGAGGGCCGGTTGAAAAATCTAACTTGCGAGGGCCGGTTGAAAACCTACCTTACGAGGGCCGGTGGAAAAATCTACCTTACGAGGGCCGGTTGAAAATCTACCTTACGAGGTCCGGTGTAAACATCTACCTTACGAGGGCCGGTTGAAAAATCTAATTTACGAAAGCCGGTTAAAAGTCTACTTTACGAGGGCCGGTTGAAAAGTTGACTTTACGAGGGCCGGTTGAAAAATCTAATTTACGAAAGCCGGTTAAAAGTCTACTTTACGAGGGCCGGTTGAAAAGTTGACTTTACGAGGGCCGGTTGAAAAATCTACCTTACGAGGGCCGGTTGAAAAATTTATCTCACGAGGACCTGTTGAAAAATTGACTTTACGAGGGCCGGTTGAAAAGTTGACTTTACGAGGGCCGTTTGTTAAATCTACCTTACGAGGGCTGGTTGAAAAATCTACCTTACGAGGGCCGGTTGAAAAATTTACCGTACGAGGGCCGGTTGAAAAATTTACCTTACGAGGGCCGGTTGAAAAATGTACCTTACGAGGGCCGGTTGAAAAATTGACTTTACGAGGGCCGGTTGAAAAATTGACTTTACGAAGGCCGGTTGAAAAATTGACTGCGAGGGCCGGTTGGAAAATTTTACATTACAAGGGCCGGTTGAAAAATTTAATTTACGAGGGCCGGTTGGAAAATCTACCTTACGAGGGCTGGTTGAAAATCTACCTTACGAGGGCCGGTGAAAAAATCTACTGTACGAGGGCCGGTTGAAAAATTTACCTTATGAGGGCCGGTTGAAAATCTACCTTACGAGGGCTGGTTAAAAAATCTACCTTACGAGGGCCGGTTGAAATATTGACTTTACGAGGGCCGGTTGAAAAATCTAACTTACGAGGGCTGGTTGAAAATCTACCTTACGAAGGCCGGATGAAAAGTCTACTTTACGAGGGCTGGTTCAAAAATCTACCTCACGAGGCCCGGTTGAAAAATTGACTTTACGAGGGCCGGTTGAAAAATTGACCTTACGAGGGCCGCTTGAAAAACTGATTTTACAAGGGCCGGTTAAAAATCTATCTTACGAGGGCCGGTTGAAAAATTGACTTTACGAGGGCCGGTTGAAAAATCTACCTTACGAGGGCCGGTGGAAAAATTGACTTTACGAGGGCCGGTTGAAAAATTTACTTTACGAGGGCCGGTTGAAAAATTGACTTTACGAGGGCCGGTTGAAAAATAGACTTTACGAGGGCCGGCTGAAAAATCTACCTTACGAGGGCCGGTTAAAAAATTTACCTTACGAGGGCCGGTTGAAAAATCTTACTTACGAAGGCCGGTTGAAAAATCTACCTTACGAGGGCCGGTTGAAAAAATTTACCTTACGAGGGCCGGTTGAAAAATTTACCTTACGAGGGCCGGTTGAAAAATTTACCTTACGAGGGCCGGTTGAAAAATCTACATTCCGAGGGGCGGTTGAAAAATCTACCTTACGAGGGCCGGTTGAAAAGTTGACTTAACGAGGGCCGGTTGAAAAATCTACCTTACGAGGGCCGGTTGAAAAAGTTACCTTACGAGGGCCGGTTGAAAAATTTACCTTACGAGGGCCGGTTGAAAAATCTACATTCCGAGGGGCGGTTGAAAAATCTACCTTACGAGGGCCGGTTGAAAAGTTGACTTAACGAGGGCCGGTTGAAAAATCTACCTTACGAGGGCCGGTTGAAAAATCTAACTTACGAGGGCCGGTTGAAAAATTAACCTTACGAGGGCCGACTGAAAAATCTACCTTACGAGGGCCGGTTGAAAAATCTACCTTACGAGAGTTGGTTGAAAAATCTACCTTACGAGAGTTGGTTGGAAAATCTACCTTGCAAGGACCGGTTGAAAAATCTACCTTACGAGGGCCGGTAGAAAATCTATCTTACGACGGCCGGTTGAAAAATTTACCTTACGAGGGCCGGTTGAAAAATTCACTTCACGAGGGCCGGTTGAAAAACTGACTTTAAGAGGGCCGGTTGAAAAATCTACCTTACGAGGGCCGGTTGCAAAATTGACTTTACGAGGGTCGGTTGAAAAATTGACTTTACGAGGGCCGGTTTAAAAATTGACTTTACGAGGGCCGGTTGAAAAATTGACTTTACGAGGGCCGGTTGAAAAATTGACTTTACGAGAGCCGGCTGAAAAATCTACCTTACGAGGGCCGGTTGAAAAATTTACTTTACGAGGGCCGGTTGAAAAATTGACTTTACGAGGGCCGGTTGAAAAATAGACTTTACGAGGGCCGGCTGAAAAATCTACCTTACGAGGGCCGGTTAAAAAATTTACCTTACGAGGGCCGGTTGAAAAATCTTACTTACGAAGGCCGGTTGAAAAATCTACCTTACGAGGGCCGGTTGAAAAAATTTACCTTACGAGGGCCGGTTGAAAAATTTACCTTACGAGGGCCGGTTGAAAAATTTACCTTACGAGGGCCGGTTGAAAAATCTACATTCCGAGGGGCGGTTGAAAAATCTACCTTACGAGGGCCGGTTGAAAAGTTGACTTAACGAGGGCCGGTTGAAAAATCTACCTTACGAGGGCCGGTTGAAAAATCCAACTTACGAGGGCCGGTTGAAAAATTTACCTTACGAGGGCCGACTGAAAAATCTACCTTACGAGGGCCGGTTCGAAAATTTACCATACGGGGACCGGTTGAAAAATCTACCTTACGAGGGGCGGTTGAAAAATTCACTTTACGAGGGCCGGTTGAAAAATCTACCTTACGAGAGTTGGTTGGAAAATCTACCTTGCAAGGACCGGTTGAAAAATCTACCTTACGAGGGCCGGTAGAAAATCTATCTTACGACGGCCGGTTGAAAAATTTACCTTACGAGGGCCGGTTGAAAAATTCACTTCACGAGGGCCGGTTGAAAAACTGACTTTAGGAGGGCCGGTTGAAAAATCTACCTTACGAGGGCCGGTTGCAAAATTGACTTTACGAGGGTCGATTGAAAAATTGACTTTACGAGGGCCGGTTTAAAAATTGACTTTACTAGGGCCGGTTTAAAAATTGACTTTACGAGGGCCGGTTGAAAAGTTGACTTTACGAGGGCCGGTTGATAAATCTACCTTACTAAGGCTGGTTGAAAAATCTACCTTACGAGGGCCGGTTGAAAAATCTACATTCCGAGGGGCGGTTGATAAATCTACCTTACGAGGGCCGGTTGAAAAATGTACCTTACGAGGGCCGGTCGAAAAATCTACATTCCGAGGGGCGGTTGATAAATCTACCTTACGAGGGCCGGTTGAAAAATGTACCTTACGAGGGCCGGTCGAAAAATGTACCTTACGAGGACCGGTTGAAAAATCTACCTTGGGAGGGGTGGTTGAAAAATCTACCTTACGAGGGCCGGTTGAAAAATTGACTTTACGAGGGCTGGTTGAAAAACTGGCTTTACGAGGGCCGGTTGAAAAATTGACTTTACGAGGGCCGGTTTAAAAATTGACTTTACGAGGGCCGGTTGAAAAATCTAACTTGCGAGGGCCGGTTGAAAACCTACCTTACGAGGGCCGGTGGAAAAATCTACCTTACGAGGTCCGGTTGAAAATCTACCTTACGAGGTCCGGTGTAAACATCTACCTTACGAGGGCCGGTTGAAAAATCTAATTTACGAAAGCCGGTTAAAAGTCTACTTTACGAGGGCCGGTTGAAAAGTTGACTTTACGAGGGCCGGTTGAAAAATCTAATTTACGAAAGCCGGTTAAAAGTCTACTTTACGAGGGCCGGTTGAAAAGTTGACTTTACGAGGGCCGGTTGAAAAATCTACCTTACGAGGGCCGGTTGAAAAATTTATCTCACGAGGACCTGTTGAAAAATTGACTTTACGAGGGCCGGTTGAAAAGTTGACTTTACGAGGGCCGTTTGTTAAATCTACCTTACGAGGGCTGGTTGAAAAATCTACCTTACGAGGGCCGGTTGAAAAATTTACCGTACGAGGGCCGGTTGAAAAATTTACCTTACGAGGGCCGGTTGAAAAATGTACCTTACGAGGGCCGGTTGAAAAATTGACTTTACGAGGGCCGGTTGAAAAATTGACTTTACGAAGGCCGGTTGAAAAATTGACTGCGAGGGCCGGTTGGAAAATTTTACATTACAAGGGCCGGTTGAAAAATTTAATTTACGAGGGCCGGTTGGAAAATCTACCTTACGAGGGCTGGTTGAAAATCTACCTTACGAGGGCCGGTGAAAAAATCTACTGTACGAGGGCCGGTTGAAAAATTTACCTTATGAGGGCCGGTTGAAAATCTACCTTACGAGGGCTGGTTAAAAAATCTACCTTACGAGGGCCGGTTGAAATATTGACTTTACGAGGGCCGGTTGAAAAATTGACTTTACGAAGGCCGGTTGAAAAATTGACTGCGAGGGCCGGCTGGAAAATCTACCTTACGAGGGCTGGTTGAAAAATCGACCTTGCAAGGGCCGGTTGAAAAATCTACCTTACGAGGGCCGGTTGAAAAATTTACCTTACGAGGGCCGGTTGAAAAATCTACCTTACGAGGGCTGGTTGAAAATCTACCATACGAGAGTCGGTTGAAAAATCTACCTTACGAGGGCCGGTTGAAAAATTTACTCTACGAGGGCCGGTTGAAAAGTTGACTTTACGAGGGCCGGTTCAAAAATCTACCTTACGAGGGCCGGTTTAAAACTTGACTTTACGAGGGCCGGTTTAAAAATTGACTTTACGAGGGCCGGTTGAAAATCTACCTTACGAGGTCCGGTGTAAACATCTACCTTATGAGGGCCGGTTGAAAAATCTACTTTACGAAAGCCGGTTAAAAGTCTACTTTACGCGGGCCGGTTTAAAAGTTGACTTTACGAGGGCCGGTTTAAAAGTTGACTTTACGAGGGCCGGTTGAAAAATCTACCTTACGAGGGCGGGTTGAAAAATTTATCTTACGAGGGCCTGTTGAAAAATTGACTTTACGAGGGCCGTTTGATAAATCTACCTTACGAGGGCTGGTTGAAAAATCTACCTTACGAGGGCCGGTTGAAATATTGACTTTACGAGGGCCAGTTGAAAATCTACCTTACGAGGGCCGCTGGAAAATTTACCTTACGAGGGCCGGCTGAAAAATCTACCTTACGAGGGCCGGTTGAAAAAATTACTTTACGAGGGCCGGCTGAAAAATCTACCTTTCGAGGGCCGGTTTAAAAATCTACTTTACGAAAGCCGGTTAAAAGTCTACTTTACGAGGGCCGGTTGAAAAGTTGACTTTACGAGGGCCGGTTGAAAAACTGACTTTACGAGGGCCGGTTGAAAAATTGACTTTACGAGGGCCGGTTTAAAAATTGACTTTACGAGGGCCGGTTGAAAAATCTAACTTGCGAGGGCTGGTTGAAAACCTACCTTACGAGGGCCGGTGGAAAAATCTACCTTACGAGGGCCGGTTGAAAATCTACCTTACGAGGTCCGGTGTAAACATCTACCTTACGAGGGCCGGTTGAAAAATCTAATTTACGAAAGCCGGTTAAAAGTCTACTTTACGAGGGCCGGTTGAAAAGTTGACTTTACGAGGGCCGGTTGAAAAATCTATTGTACGAAAGCCGGTTAAAAGTCTACTTTACGAGGGCCGGTTGAAAAAATTTACCTTACGAGGGCCGGTTGAAAAATTTACCTTACGAGGGCCGGTTGAAAAATTTACCTTACGAGGGCCGGTTGAAAAATCTACATTCCGAGGGGCGGTTGAAAAATCTACCTTACGAGGGCCGGTTGAAAAGTTGACTTAACGAGGGCCGGTTGAAAAATCTACCTTACGAGGGCCGGTTGAAAAAGTTACCTTACGAGGGCCGGTTGAAAAATTTACCTTACGAGGGCCGGTTGAAAAATCTACATTCCGAGGGGCGGTTGAAAAATCTACCTTACGAGGGCCGGTTGAAAAGTTGACTTAACGAGGGCCGGTTGAAAAATCTACCTTACGAGGGCCGGTTGAAAAATCTAACTTACGAGGGCCGGTTGAAAAATTAACCTTACGAGGGCCGACTGAAAAATCTACCTTACGAGGGCCGGTTGAAAAATCTACCTTACGAGAGTTGGTTGAAAAATCTACCTTACGAGAGTTGGTTGGAAAATCTACCTTGCAAGGACCGGTTGAAAAATCTACCTTACGAGGGCCGGTAGAAAATCTATCTTACGACGGCCGGTTGAAAAATTTACCTTACGAGGGCCGGTTGAAAAATTCACTTCACGAGGGCCGGTTGAAAAACTGACTTTAAGAGGGCCGGTTGAAAAATCTACCTTACGAGGGCCGGTTGCAAAATTGACTTTACGAGGGTCGGTTGAAAAATTGACTTTACGAGGGCCGGTTTAAAAATTGACTTTACGAGGGCCGGTTGAAAAATTGACTTTACGAGGGCCGGTTGAAAAATTGACTTTACGAGAGCCGGCTGAAAAATCTACCTTACGAGGGCCGGTTGAAAAATTTACTTTACGAGGGCCGGTTGAAAAATTGACTTTACGAGGGCCGGTTGAAAAATAGACTTTACGAGGGCCGGCTGAAAAATCTACCTTACGAGGGCCGGTTAAAAAATTTACCTTACGAGGGCCGGTTGAAAAATCTTACTTACGAAGGCCGGTTGAAAAATCTACCTTACGAGGGCCGGTTGAAAAAATTTACCTTACGAGGGCCGGTTGAAAAATTTACCTTACGAGGGCCGGTTGAAAAATTTACCTTACGAGGGCCGGTTGAAAAATCTACATTCCGAGGGGCGGTTGAAAAATCTACCTTACGAGGGCCGGTTGAAAAGTTGACTTAACGAGGGCCGGTTGAAAAATCTACCTTACGAGGGCCGGTTGAAAAATCCAACTTACGAGGGCCGGTTGAAAAATTTACCTTACGAGGGCCGACTGAAAAATCTACCTTACGAGGGCCGGTTCGAAAATTTACCATACGGGGACCGGTTGAAAAATCTACCTTACGAGGGGCGGTTGAAAAATTCACTTTACGAGGGCCGGTTGAAAAATCTACCTTACGAGAGTTGGTTGGAAAATCTACCTTGCAAGGACCGGTTGAAAAATCTACCTTACGAGGGCCGGTAGAAAATCTATCTTACGACGGCCGGTTGAAAAATTTACCTTACGAGGGCCGGTTGAAAAATTCACTTCACGAGGGCCGGTTGAAAAACTGACTTTAGGAGGGCCGGTTGAAAAATCTACCTTACGAGGGCCGGTTGCAAAATTGACTTTACGAGGGTCGATTGAAAAATTGACTTTACGAGGGCCGGTTTAAAAATTGACTTTACTAGGGCCGGTTTAAAAATTGACTTTACGAGGGCCGGTTGAAAAGTTGACTTTACGAGGGCCGGTTGATAAATCTACCTTACTAAGGCTGGTTGAAAAATCTACCTTACGAGGGCCGGTTGAAAAATCTACATTCCGAGGGGCGGTTGATAAATCTACCTTACGAGGGCCGGTTGAAAAATGTACCTTACGAGGGCCGGTCGAAAAATCTACATTCCGAGGGGCGGTTGATAAATCTACCTTACGAGGGCCGGTTGAAAAATGTACCTTACGAGGGCCGGTCGAAAAATGTACCTTACGAGGACCGGTTGAAAAATCTACCTTGGGAGGGGTGGTTGAAAAATCTACCTTACGAGGGCCGGTTGAAAAATTGACTTTACGAGGGCTGGTTGAAAAACTGGCTTTACGAGGGCCGGTTGAAAAATTGACTTTACGAGGGCCGGTTTAAAAATTGACTTTACGAGGGCCGGTTGAAAAATCTAACTTGCGAGGGCCGGTTGAAAACCTACCTTACGAGGGCCGGTGGAAAAATCTACCTTACGAGGGCCGGTTGAAAATCTACCTTACGAGGTCCGGTGTAAACATCTACCTTACGAGGGCCGGTTGAAAAATCTAATTTACGAAAGCCGGTTAAAAGTCTACTTTACGAGGGCCGGTTGAAAAGTTGACTTTACGAGGGCCGGTTGAAAAATCTAATTTACGAAAGCCGGTTAAAAGTCTACTTTACGAGGGCCGGTTGAAAAGTTGACTTTACGAGGGCCGGTTGAAAAATCTACCTTACGAGGGCTGGTTGAAAAATTTATCTCACGAGGACCTGTTGAAAAATTGACTTTACGAGGGCCGGTTGAAAAGTTGACTTTACGAGGGCCGTTTGTTAAATCTACCTTACGAGGGCTGGTTGAAAAATCTACCTTACGAGGGCCGGTTGAAAAATTTACCGTACGAGGGCCGGTTGAAAAATTTACCTTACGAGGGCCGGTTGAAAAATGTACCTTACGAGGGCCGGTTGAAAAATTGACTTTACGAGGGCCGGTTGAAAAATTGACTTTACGAAGGCCGGTTGAAAAATTGACTGCGAGGGCCGGTTGGAAAATTTTACATTACAAGGGCCGGTTGAAAAATTTAATTTACGAGGGCCGGTTGGAAAATCTACCTTACGAGGGCTGGTTGAAAATCTACCTTACGAGGGCCGGTGAAAAAATCTACTGTACGAGGGCCGGTTGAAAAATTTACCTTATGAGGGCCGGTTGAAAATCTACCTTACGAGGGCTGGTTAAAAAATCTACCTTACGAGGGCCGGTTGAAATATTGACTTTACGAGGGCCGGTTGAAAAATCTAACTTACGAGGGCTGGTTGAAAATCTACCTTACGAAGGCCGGATGAAAAGTCTACTTTACGAGGGCTGGTTCAAAAATCTACCTCACGAGGCCCGGTTGAAAAATTGACTTTACGAGGGCCGGTTGAAAAATTGACCTTACGAGGGCCGCTTGAAAAACTGATTTTACAAGGGCCGGTTAAAAATCTATCTTACGAGGGCCGGTTGAAAAATCTACCTTACGAGGGCCGGTGGAAAAATTGACTTTACGAGGGCCGGTTGAAAAATTGACTTTACGAGGGCCGGTTGAAAAATTGACTTTACGAGGGCCGGTTGAAAAATTGACTTTACGAGAGCCGGCTGAAAAATCTACCTTACGAGGGCCGGTTGAAAAATTTACTTTACGAGGGCCGGTTGAAAAATTGACTTTACGAGGGCCGGTTGAAAAATTGACTTTACGAGGGCCGGCTGAAAAATCTACCTTACGAGGGCCGGTTAAAAAATTTACCTTACGAGGGCCGGTTGAAAAATCTTACTTACGAAGGCCGGTTGAAAAATCTACCTTACGAGGGCCGGTTGAAAAAATTTACCTTACGAGGGCCGGTTGAAAAAGTTACCTTACGAGGGCCGGTTGAAAAATTTACCTTACGAGGGCCGGTTGAAAAATCTACATTCCGAGGGGCGGTTGAAAAATCTACCTTACGAGGGCCGGTTGAAAAGTTGACTTAACGAGGGCCGGTTGAAAAATCTACCTTACGAGGGCCGGTTGAAAAATCTAACTTACGAGGGCCGGTTGAAAAATTAACCTTACGAGGGCCGACTGAAAAATCTACCTTACGAGGGCCGGTTGAAAAATCTACCTTATGAGAGTTGGTTGAAAAATCTACCTTACGAGAGTTGGTTGGAAAATCTACCTTGCAAGGACCGGTTGAAAAATCTACCTTACGAGGGCCGGTAGAAAATCTATCTTACGACGGCCGGTTCAAAAATTTACCTTACGAGGGCCGGTTGAAAAATTCACTTCACGAGGGCCGGTTGAAAAACTGACTTTAAGAGGGCCGGTTGAAAAATCTACCTTACGAGGGCCGGTTGCAAAATTGACTTTACGAGGGTCGGTTGAAAAATTGACTTTACGAGGGCCGGTTTAAAAATTGACTTTACGAGGGCCGGTTGAAAAATTGACTTTACGAGGGCCGGTTGAAAAATTGACTTTACGAGAGCCGGCTGAAAAATCTACCTTACGAGGGCCGGTTGAAAAATTTACTTTACGAGGGCCGGTTGAAAAATTGACTTTACGAGGGCCGGTTGAAAAATAGACTTTACGAGGGCCGGCTGAAAAATCTACCTTACGAGGGCCGGTTAAAAAATTTACCTTACGAGGGCCGGTTGAAAAATCTTACTTACGAAGGCCGGTTGAAAAATCTACCTTACGAGGGCCGGTTGAAAAAATTTACCTTACGAGGGCCGGTTGAAAAATTTACCTTACGAGGGCCGGTTGAAAAATTTACCTTACGAGGGCCGGTTGAAAAATCTACATTCCGAGGGGCGGTTGAAAAATCTACCTTACGAGGGCCGGTTGAAAAGTTGACTTAACGAGGGCCGGTTGAAAAATCTACCTTACGAGGGCCGGTTGAAAAAGTTACCTTACGAGGGCCGGTTGAAAAATTTACCTTACGAGGGCCGGTTGAAAAATCTACATTCCGAGGGGCGGTTGAAAAATCTACCTTACGAGGGCCGGTTGAAAAGTTGACTTAACGAGGGCCGGTTGAAAAATCTACCTTACGAGGGCCGGTTGAAAAATCTAACTTACGAGGGCCGGTTGAAAAATTAACCTTACGAGGGCCGACTGAAAAATCTACCTTACGAGGGCCGGTTGAAAAATCTACCTTACGAGAGTTGGTTGAAAAATCTACCTTACGAGAGTTGGTTGGAAAATCTACCTTGCAAGGACCGGTTGAAAAATCTACCTTACGAGGGCCGGTAGAAAATCTATCTTACGACGGCCGGTTGAAAAATTTACCTTACGAGGGCCGGTTGAAAAATTCACTTCACGAGGGCCGGTTGAAAAACTGACTTTAAGAGGGCCGGTTGAAAAATCTACCTTACGAGGGCCGGTTGCAAAATTGACTTTACGAGGGTCGGTTGAAAAATTGACTTTACGAGGGCCGGTTTAAAAATTGACTTTACGAGGGCCGGTTGAAAAATTGACTTTACGAGGGCCGGTTGAAAAATTGACTTTACGAGAGCCGGCTGAAAAATCTACCTTACGAGGGCCGGTTGAAAAATTTACTTTATGAGGGCCGGTTGAAAAATTGACTTTACGAGGGCCGGTTGAAAAATAGACTTTACGAGGGCCGGCTGAAAAATCTACCTTACGAGGGCCGGTTAAAAAATTTACCTTACGAGGGCCGGTTGAAAAATCTTACTTACGAAGGCCGGTTGAAAAATCTACCTTACGAGGGCCGGTTGAAAAAATTTACCTTACGAGGGCCGGTTGAAAAATTTACCTTACGAGGGCCGGTTGAAAAATTTACCTTACGAGGGCCGGTTGAAAAATCTACATTCCGAGGGGCGGTTGAAAAATCTACCTTACGAGGGCCGGTTGAAAAGTTGACTTAACGAGGGCCGGTTGAAAAATCTACCTTACGAGGGCCGGTTGAAAAATCCAACTTACGAGGGCCGGTTGAAAAATTTACCTTACGAGGGCCGACTGAAAAATCTACCTTACGAGGGCCGGTTCGAAAATTTACCATACGGGGACCGGTTGAAAAATCTACCTTACGAGGGGCGGTTGAAAAATTCACTTTACGAGGGCCGGTTGAAAAATCTACCTTACGAGAGTTGGTTGGAAAATCTACCTTGCAAGGACCGGTTGAAAAATCTACCTTACGAGGGCCGGTAGAAAATCTATCTTACGACGGCCGGTTGAAAAATTTACCTTACGAGGGCCGGTTGAAAAATTCACTTCACGAGGGCCGGTTGAAAAACTGACTTTAGGAGGGCCGGTTGAAAAATCTACCTTACGAGGGCCGGTTGCAAAATTGACTTTACGAGGGTCGATTGAAAAATTGACTTTACGAGGGCCGGTTTAAAAATTGACTTTACTAGGGCCGGTTTAAAAATTGACTTTACGAGGGCCGGTTGAAAAGTTGACTTTACGAGGGCCGGTTGATAAATCTACCTTACTAAGGCTGGTTGAAAAATCTACCTTACGAGGGCCGGTTGAAAAATCTACATTCCGAGGGGCGGTTGATAAATCTACCTTACGAGGGCCGGTTGAAAAATGTACCTTACGAGGGCCGGTCGAAAAATCTACATTCCGAGGGGCGGTTGATAAATCTACCTTACGAGGGCCGGTTGAAAAATGTACCTTACGAGGGCCGGTCGAAAAATGTACCTTACGAGGACCGGTTGAAAAATCTACCTTGGGAGGGGTGGTTGAAAAATCTACCTTACGAGGGCCGGTTGAAAAATTGACTTTACGAGGGCTGGTTGAAAAACTGGCTTTACGAGGGCCGGTTGAAAAATTGACTTTACGAGGGCCGGTTTAAAAATTGACTTTACGAGGGCCGGTTGAAAAATCTAACTTGCGAGGGCCGGTTGAAAACCTACCTTACGAGGGCCGGTGGAAAAATCTACCTTACGAGGTCCGGTTGAAAATCTACCTTACGAGGTCCGGTGTAAACATCTACCTTACGAGGGCCGGTTGAAAAATCTAATTTACGAAAGCCGGTTAAAAGTCTACTTTACGAGGGCCGGTTGAAAAGTTGACTTTACGAGGGCCGGTTGAAAAATCTAATTTACGAAAGCCGGTTAAAAGTCTACTTTACGAGGGCCGGTTGAAAAGTTGACTTTACGAGGGCCGGTTGAAAAATCTACCTTACGAGGGCCGGTTGAAAAATTTATCTCACGAGGACCTGTTGAAAAATTGACTTTACGAGGGCCGGTTGAAAAGTTGACTTTACGAGGGCCGTTTGTTAAATCTACCTTACGAGGGCTGGTTGAAAAATCTACCTTACGAGGGCCGGTTGAAAAATTTACCGTACGAGGGCCGGTTGAAAAATTTACCTTACGAGGGCCGGTTGAAAAATGTACCTTACGAGGGCCGGTTGAAAAATTGACTTTACGAGGGCCGGTTGAAAAATTGACTTTACGAAGGCCGGTTGAAAAATTGACTGCGAGGGCCGGTTGGAAAATTTTACATTACAAGGGCCGGTTGAAAAATTTAATTTACGAGGGCCGGTTGGAAAATCTACCTTACGAGGGCTGGTTGAAAATCTACCTTACGAGGGCCGGTGAAAAAATCTACTGTACGAGGGCTGGTTGAAAAATTTACCTTATGAGGGCCGGTTGAAAATCTACCTTACGAGGGCTGGTTAAAAAATCTACCTTACGAGGGCCGGTTGAAATATTGACTTTACGAGGGCCGGTTGAAAAATTGACTTTACGAAGGCCGGTTGAAAAATTGACTGCGAGGGCCGGCTGGAAAATCTACCTTACGAGGGCTGGTTGAAAAATCGACCTTGCAAGGGCCGGTTGAAAAATCTACCTTACGAGGGCCGGTTGAAAAATTTACCTTACGAGGGCCGGTTGAAAAATCTACCTTACGAGGGCTGGTTGAAAATCTACCATACGAGAGTCGGTTGAAAAATCTACCTTACGAGGGCCGGTTGAAAAATTTACTCTACGAGGGCCGGTTGAAAAGTTGACTTTACGAGGGCCGGTTCAAAAATCTACCTTACGAGGGCCGGTTTAAAACTTGACTTTACGAGGGCCGGTTTAAAAATTGACTTTACGAGGGCCGGTTGAAAATCTACCTTACGAGGTCCGGTGTAAACATCTACCTTATGAGGGCCGGTTGAAAAATCTACTTTACGAAAGCCGGTTAAAAGTCTACTTTACGCGGGCCGGTTTAAAAGTTGACTTTACGAGGGCCGGTTTAAAAGTTGACTTTACGAGGGCCGGTTGAAAAATCTACCTTACGAGGGCGGGTTGAAAAATTTATCTTACGAGGGCCTGTTGAAAAATTGACTTTACGAGGGCCGTTTGATAAATCTACCTTACGAGGGCTGGTTGAAAAATCTACCTTACGAGGGCCGGTTGAAATATTGACTTTACGAGGGCCAGTTGAAAATCTACCTTACGAGGGCCGCTGGAAAATTTACCTTACGAGGGCCGGCTGAAAAATCTACCTTACGAGGGCCGGTTGAAAAAATTACTTTACGAGGGCCGGCTGAAAAATCTACCTTTCGAGGGCCGGTTTAAAAATCTACTTTACGAAAGCCGGTTAAAAGTCTACTTTACGAGGGCCGGTTGAAAAGTTGACTTTACGAGGGCCGGTTGAAAAACTGACTTTACGAGGGCCGGTTGAAAAATTGACTTTACGAGGGCCGGTTTAAAAATTGACTTTACGAGGGCCGGTTGAAAAATCTAACTTGCGAGGGCTGGTTGAAAACCTACCTTACGAGGGCCGGTGGAAAAATCTACCTTACGAGGGCCGGTTGAAAATCTACCTTACGAGGTCCGGTGTAAACATCTACCTTACGAGGGCCGGTTGAAAAATCTAATTTACGAAAGCCGGTTAAAAGTCTACTTTACGAGGGCCGGTTGAAAAGTTGACTTTACGAGGGCCGGTTGAAAAATCTATTGTACGAAAGCCGGTTAAAAGTCTACTTTACGAGGGCCGGTTGAAAAGTTGACTTTACGAGGGCCGGTTGAAAAATCTACCTTACGAGGGCCGGTTGAAAAATTTATCTTACGAGGACCTGTTGAAAAATCGACTTTACGAGGGCCGGTTGAAAAGTTGACTTTACGAGGGCCGTTTGTTAAATCTACCTTACGAGGGCTGGTTGAAAAATCTACCTTACGAGGGCCGGTTGAAATATTGACTTTACGAGGGCCAGTTGAAAATCTACCTTACGAGGGCCGGTGGAAAATTTACCTTACGAGGGCCGGTTGAAAATTTACCTCGCGAGGGCCGATTGAAAAATCTAACTTACGAGGGCCGGTTGAAAAATCTACCTTACGAGGGCCGGTTGAAAAATTTACCGTACGAGGGCCGGTTGAAAAATTTACCTTACGAGGGCCGGTTGAAAAATGTACCTTACGAGGGCCGGTTGAAAAATTTATTGTACGAGGGCCGGTTGAAAAATTGACTTTACGAGGGCCGGTTGAAAAATTGCCTTTACGAAGGCCGGTTGAAAAATTGACTGCGAGGGCCGGTTGGAAAATCTACCTTACGAGGGCCAGTTGAAAAATTTTACATTACAAGGGCCGGTTGAAAAATTTAATTTACGAGGGCCGGTTGGAAAATCTACCTTACGAGGGCTGGTTGAAAATCTACCTTACGAGGGCCGGTGAAAAAATCTACTGTACGAGGGCCGGTTGAAAAATTTACCTTATGAGGGCCGGTTGAAAATCTACCTTACGAGGGCTGGTTAAAAAATCTACCTTACGAGGGCCGGTTGAAATATTGACTTTACGAGGGCCGGTTGAAAAATTGACTTTACGAAGGCCGGTTGAAAAATTGACTGCGAGGGCCGGTTGGAAAATCTACCTTACGAGGGCTGGTTGAAAAATCGACCTTGCAAGGGCCGGTTGAAAAATCTACCTTACGAGGGCCGGTTGAAAAATTTACCTTACGAGGGCCGGTTGAAAAATCTACCTTACGAGGGCTGGTTGAAAAATCTACCTTACGAGGGCCGGTTGAAATATTGACTTTACGAGGGCCAGTTGAAAATCTACCTTACGAGGGCCGGTGGAAAATATACCTTACGAGGGCCGGTTGAAAAATCTACCTTACGAGGGCCGGTTGAAAAATTTACCGTACGAGGGCCGGTTGAAAAATTTACCTTACGAGGGCCGGTTGAAAAATGTACCTTACGAGGGCCGGTTGAAAAATTTATTGTACGAGGGCCGGTTGAAAAATTGACTTTACGAGGGCCGGTTGAAAAATTGACTTTACGAAGGCCGGTTGAAAAATTGACTGCGAGGGCCGGTTGGAAAATCTACCTTACGAGGGCCAGTTGAAAAATTTTACATTACAAGGGCCGGTTGAAAAATTTAATTTACGAGGGCCGGTTGAAAAATCTACCTTACGAGGGCCGGTTGAAAAATTTATCTCACGAGGACCTGTTGAAAAATTGACTTTACGAGGGCCGGTTGAAAAGTTGACTTTACGAGGGCCGTTTGTTAAATCTACCTTACGAGGGCTGGTTGAAAAATCTACCTTACGAGGGCCGGTTGAAAAATTTACCGTACGAGGGCCGGTTGAAAAATTTACCTTACGAGGGCCGGTTGAAAAATGTACGTTACGAGGGCCGGTTGAAAAATTGACTTTACGAGGGCCGGTTGAAAAATTGACTTTACGAAGGCCGGTTGAAAAATTGACTGCGAGGGCCGGTTGGAAAATTTTACATTACAAGGGCCGGTTGAAAAATTTAATTTACGAGGGCCGGTTGGAAAATCTACCTTACGAGGGCTGGTTGAAAATCTACCTTACGAGGGCCGGTGAAAAAATCTACTGTACGAGGGCCGGTTGCAAAATTTACCTTATGAGGGCCGGTTGAAAATCTACCTTACGAGGGCTGGTTAAAAAATCTACCTTACGAGGGCCGGTTGAAATATTGACTTTACGAGGGCCGGTTGAAAAATTGACTTTACGAAGGCCGGTTGAAAAATTGACTGCGAGGGCCGGCTGGAAAATCTACCTTACGAGGGCTGGTTGAAAAATCGACCTTGCAAGGGCCGGTTGAAAAATCTACCTTACGAGGGCCGGTTGAAAAATTTACCTTACGAGGGCCGGTTGAAAAATCTACCTTACGAGGGCTGGTTGAAAATCTACCATACGAGAGTCGGTTGAAAAATCTACCTTACGAGGGCCGGTTGAAAAATTTACTCTACGAGGGCCGGTTGAAAAGTTGACTTTACGAGGGCCGGTTCAAAAATCTACCTTACGAGGGCCGGTTTAAAACTTGACTTTACGAGGGCCGGTTTAAAAATTGACTTTACGAGGGCCGGTTGAAAATCTACCTTACGAGGTCCGGTGTAAACATCTACCTTATGAGGGCCGGTTGAAAAATCTACTTTACGAAAGCCGGTTAAAAGTCTACTTTACGCGGGCCGGTTTAAAAGTTGACTTTACGAGGGCCGGTTTAAAAGTTGACTTTACGAGGGCCGGTTGAAAAATCTACCTTACGAGGGCGGGTTGAAAAATTTATCTTACGAGGGCCTGTTGAAAAATTGACTTTACGAGGGCCGTTTGATAAATCTACCTTACGAGGGCTGGTTGAAAAATCTACCTTACGAGGGCCGGTTGAAATATTGACTTTACGAGGGCCAGTTGAAAATCTACCTTACGAGGGCCGCTGGAAAATTTACCTTACGAGGGCCGGCTGAAAAATCTACCTTACGAGGGCCGGTTGAAAAAATTACTTTACGAGGGCCGGCTGAAAAATCTACCTTTCGAGGGCCGGTTTAAAAATCTACTTTACGAAAGCCGGTTAAAAGTCTACTTTACGAGGGCCGGTTGAAAAGTTGACTTTACGAGGGCCGGTTGAAAAACTGACTTTACGAGGGCCGGTTGAAAAATTGACTTTACGAGGGCCGGTTTAAAAATTGACTTTACGAGGGCCGGTTGAAAAATCTAACTTGCGAGGGCTGGTTGAAAACCTACCTTACGAGGGCCGGAGGAAAAATCTACCTTACGAGGGCCGGTTGAAAATCTACCTTACGAGGTCCGGTGTAAACATCTACCTTACGAGGGCCGGTTGAAAAATCTAATTTACGAAAGCCGGTTAAAAGTCTACTTTACGAGGGCCGGTTGAAAAGTTGACTTTACGAGGGCCGGTTGAAAAATCTATTGTACGAAAGCCGGTTAAAAGTCTACTTTACGAGGGCCGGTTGAAAAGTTGACTTTACGAGGGCCGGTTGAAAAATCTACCTTACGAGGGCCGGTTGAAAAATTTATCTTACGAGGACCTGTTGAAAAATCGACTTTACGAGGGCCGGTTGAAAAGTTGACTTTACGAGGGCCGTTTGTTAAATCTACCTTACGAGGGCTGGTTGAAAAATCTACCTTACGAGGGCCGGTTGAAATATTGACTTTACGAGGGCCAGTTGAAAATCTACCTTACGAGGGCCGGTGGAAAATTTACCTTACGAGGGCCGGTTGAAAATTTACCTCGCGAGGGCCGATTGAAAAATCTAACTTACGAGGGCCGGTTGAAAAATCTACCTTACGAGGGCCGGTTGAAAAATTTACCGTACGAGGGCCGGTTGAAAAATTTACCTTACGAGGGCCGGTTGAAAAATGTACCTTACGAGGGCCGGTTGAAAAATTTATTGTACGAGGGCCGGTTGAAAAATTGACTTTACGAGGGCCGGTTGAAAAATTGCCTTTACGAAGGCCGGTTGAAAAATTGACTGCGAGGGCCGGTTGGAAAATCTACCTTACGAGGGCCAGTTGAAAAATTTTACATTACAAGGGCCGGTTGAAAAATTTAATTTACGAGGGCCGGTTGGAAAATCTACCTTACGAGGGCTGGTTGAAAATCTACCTTACGAGGGCCGGTGAAAAAATCTACTGTACGAGGGCCGGTTGAAAAATTTACCTTATGAGGGCCGGTTGAAAATCTACCTTACGAGGGCTGGTTAAAAAATCTACCTTACGAGGGCCGGTTGAAATATTGACTTTACGAGGGCCGGTTGAAAAATTGACTTTACGAAGGCCGGTTGAAAAATTGACTGCGAGGGCCGGTTGGAAAATCTACCTTACGAGGGCTGGTTGAAAAATCGACCTTGCAAGGGCCGGTTGAAAAATCTACCTTACGAGGGCCGGTTGAAAAATTTACCTTACGAGGGCCGGTTGAAAAATCTACCTTACGAGGGCTGGTTGAAAAATCTACCTTACGAGGGCCGGTTGAAATATTGACTTTACGAGGGCCAGTTGAAAATCTACCTTACGAGGGCCGGTGGAAAATATACCTTACGAGGGCCGGTTGAAAAATCTACCTTACGAGGGCCGGTTGAAAAATTTACCGTACGAGGGCCGGTTGAAAAATTTACCTTACGAGGGCCGGTTGAAAAATGTACCTTACGAGGGCCGGTTGAAAAATTTATTGTACGAGGGCCGGTTGAAAAATTGACTTTACGAGGGCCGGTTGAAAAATTGACTTTACGAAGGCCGGTTGAAAAATTGACTGCGAGGGCCGGTTGGAAAATCTACCTTACGAGGGCCAGTTGAAAAATTTTACATTACAAGGGCCGGTTGAAAAATTTAATTTACGAGGGCCGGTTGGAAAATCTACCTTACGAGGGCTGGTTGAAAATCTACCTTACGAGGGCCGGTGAAAAAATCTACTGTACGAGGGCCGGTTGAAAAATTTACCTTATGAGGGCCGGTTGAAAATCTACCTTACGAGGGCTGGTTAAAAAATCTACCTTACGAGGGCCGGTTGAAATATTGACTTTACGAGGGCCGGTTGAAAAATTGACTTTACGAAGGCCGGTTGAAAAATTGACTGCGAGGGCCGGTTGGAAAATCTACCTTACGAGGGCTGGTTGAAAAATCGACCTTGCAAGGGCCGGTTGAAAAATCTACCTTACGAGGGCCGGTTGAAAAATTTACCTTACGAGGGCCGGTTGAAAAATCTACCTTACGAGGGCTGGTTGAAAATCTACCATACGAGAGTCGGTTGAAAAATCTACCTTACGAGGGCCGGTTGAAAAATTTACTCTACGAGGGCCGGTTGAAAAGTTGACTTTACGAGGGCCGGTTCAAAAATCTACCTTACGAGGGCCGGTTTAAAACTTGACTTTACGAGGGCCGGTTGAAAATCTACCTTACGAGGTCCGGTGTAAACATCTACCTTATGAGGGCCGGTTGAAAAATCTACTTTACGAAAGCCGGTTAAAAGTCTACTTTACGCGGGCCGGTTTAAAAGTTGACTTTACGAGGGCCGGTTTAAAAGTTGACTTTACGAGGGCCGGTTGAAAAATCTACCTTACGAGGGCCGGTTGAAAAATTTATCTTACGAGGGCCTGTTGAAAAATTGACTTTACGAGGGCCGTTTGATAAATCTACCTTACGAGGGCTGGTTGAAAAATCTACCTTACGAGGGCCGGTTGAAATATTGACTTTACGAGGGCCAGTTGAAAATCTACCTTACGAGGGCCGGTGGAAAATTTACCTTACGAGGGCCGGCTGAAAAATCTACCTTACGAGGGCCGGTTGAAAAAATTACTTTACGAGGGCCGGTTGAAAAATTGACTTTACGAGGGCCGGTTGAAAAATTGACTTTACGAGGGCCGGCTGAAAAATCTACCTTTCGAGGGCCGGTTTAAAAATTGACTTTACGAGGGCCGGTTGAAAAATCTTACTTACGAGGGCCGGTTGAAAAATCTACCTTACGAGGGCCGGTTGAAAAATTTACTTCACGAGGGCCGGTTGAAAAATTTACTTTACGAGGGCCGGTTGAAAAATTGACTTCACGAGGGCCGGTTTAAAAATTTACTTTACGAGGGCCGGTTTAAAAATTGACTTTACGAGGGCCGGTTGAAAAATTTACTTTACGAGGGCCGGTTGAAAAATTGACTTCACGAGGGCCGGTTTTAAAATTGACTTTACGAGGGCCGGTTGAAAAATTGACTTTACGCGGACCGGTTGAAAAATCTACCTTACGAGGGTTGGTTGAAAATCTACCTTACGAGGGCCGGTTGAAAAATTTACCTTACGAGGGTCGGTTGAAAAATCTACCTTACGGGGGCCGGTTGAAAAATCTACCGTACGAGGGCCGGTTAAAAATCTACCTTACGAGGGGCAGTTGAAAAATCTACCTTACGAGGGCCGGTTGAAAAATTTACCTTACGAGGGCCGGTTGAAAAATCTACCTCACGAGGGCCGATTGAAAAATTTACTTTACGCTGGTCGGTTGAAAAATCGACCTTGCAAGGGCCGGTTGAAAAATCTACCTTACGAGGGGCGGTTGAAAAATTGACTTTACGAGGGCCGGCTGGAAAATCTACCTTACGAGGGCCAGTTGAAAAATTTTACATTACAAGGGCCGGTTGAAAAATTTAATTTACGAGGGCCGGTTGGAAAATCTACCTTACGAGGGCTGGTTGAAAATCTACCTTACGAGGGCCGGTGGAAAAATCTACCTTGCAAGGGCCGGTTGATAAATCTACCTTACGAGGGCTGGTTGAAAATCTACGTTACGAGGGCCGGTGAAAAATTTACCTTACGAGGGCCGGTTGAAAAATCGACCTTACGAGGGCCGGTTGAAAATCTACCATACGAGAGTCGGTTGAAAAATCTACCTTACGAAGGCCGGTTGAAAAATTTACTCTACGAGGGCTGGTTGAAAAGTTGACTTTACGAGGGCTGGTTGAAAAATCTACCTTACGAGGGCCGGTTTAAAACTTGACTTTACGAGGGCCGGTTTAAAAATTGACTTTACGAGGGCCGGTTGAAAATCTACCTTACGAGGGCTGGTTCAAAAATCTACCTTACGAGGCCCGGTTGAAAAATTGACTTCACGAGGGCCGGTTGAAAAACTGATTTTACGAGGGCCGGTTAAAAATCTACGTTACGAGGGCCGGTTGAAAAATTGACTTTACGAGGGCCGGTTGAAAAATTTACCTTATGAGGGCCGGTTGAAAATCTACCTTACGAGGGCTGGTTAAAAAATCTACCTTACGAGGGCCGGTTGAAATATTGACTTTACGAGGGCCGGTTGAAAAATTGACTTTACCAAGGCCGGTTGAAAAATTGACTGCGAGGGCCGGTTGGAAAATCTACCTTACGAGGGCTGGTTGAAAAATCGACCTTGCAAGGGCCGGTTGAAAAATCTACCTTACGAGGGCCGGTTGAAAAATTTACCTTACGAGGGCCGGTTGAAAATTCTACCTTACGAGGGCCGGTTGAAAATCTACCATACGAGAGTCGGTTGAAAAATCTACCTTACGAGGGCCGGTTTAAAACTTGACTTTACGAGGGCCGGTTTAAAAATTGACTTTACGAGGGCCGGTTGAAAATCTACCTTACGAGGTCCGGTGTAAACATCTACCTTACGAGGGCCGGTTGAAAAATTTACGTTACGAGGGACGGTTGAAAAATTTACTTTACGAGGGCCGGTTGAAAAATTGACTTTACGAGGGCCGGCTGAAAAATCTACCTTTCGAGGGCCGGTTGAAAAATTGACTTTACGAGGGCCGGTTGAAAAATCTAACTTACGAGGGCCGGTTGAAAAGTTGACTTGACGAGGGCCGGTTGAAAAATCTATCTTACGAGGGCCGATTGACAAATTGACTTTACGAGGGATGGTTGAAAAATTGACTTTACGAGGGCCGGTTGAAAAATTGACTTCATGAGGGCCGGTTGAAAAACTGACTTTAAGAGGGCCGATTGAAAAATCTACCTTACGAGGGCCGGTTGAAAAATTGACTTTACGAGGGCCGGTTGAAAAATTGACTTTACGAGGGCCGGTTTAAAAACTGACTTTCGAGGGCCGGTTAAAAAATTGACTTTCGAGGGCCGGTTTAAAAATTGACTTTACGAGGGCCGGTTGAAAAATCTTACTTACGAGGGCCGGTTGAAAAATCTACCTTACGAGGGCCGGTTGAAAAATTTACTTCACGAGGGCCGGTTGAAAAATTTACTTTACGAGGGCCGGTCGAAAAATCTACCTTACGAGGGGCGGTTGAAAAATCTACCGTCCAAGGGCCGGTTGAAAAATTGACTTTTCGAGGGCCGGTTGAAAAATCTACCTTACGAGGGCCAGTTGAAAAATTTACCTTACGAGGGCCGGTTGAAAAATTGACTTTACGAGGGCCGGTTGAAAAGTTGACTTTACGAGGGCCGGTTGAAAAATTGACTTCACAAGGGCCGGCTGAAAAATCTACCTTACGAGGGCCGGTTGAAAAATCTACCTTACGAGGGCCAGTTGAAAAATCTACCTTACGAGGGCCGATTGACAAATTGACTTTACGAGGGCCGGTTGAAAAATTGACTTTACGAGGGCCGGTTGAAAAATCTAACTTACGAGGGCCGGTTGAAAAATTTACTTTACGAGGGCCGGTTCAAAAATTGACTTCACGAGGGCCGGTTCAAAAATTGACTTTACGAGGGCTGGTTGAAAAATTAACTTTACGAGGGCCGGTTGAAAAGTTGACTTTACGAGGGCCGGTTGAAAAATCTACCTTACGAGGGCCGGTTGAAAAATCTACATTGCGAGGGGCGGTTGATAAATCTACCTTACGAGGGCCGGTTGAAAAATCTACCTTACGAGGGCCGGTGGAAAAATCTACTTTACGAGGGCTGGCTGAAAAATTGACTTTACGAGGGCCGGTTGAAAAATTGACTTTACGAGGGCCGGTTGAAAAATTGACTTCGCTAGGGCCGGTTGAAAAATTGACTTTACGAGGGCCGGTTGAAAATCTGACTTTACGAGGGGTGGTTGAAAAATCTACATTACGCAGGCCGGTTGAAAAATTTACCTTACGAGGGCCGGTTGAAAAATTGACTTTACGAGGGCCGGTTGAAAAGTTGACTTTACGAGGGCCGGTTGAAAAATCTACCTTACGAGGGCCGGTTGAAAAATTTACCTTACGAGGGCCGGTTGAAAAATTGACTTTACGAGGGCCGGTTGAAAAATCTAACTTACGAGGGCCGGTTGAAAAGTTGACTTGACGAGGGCCGGTTGAAAAATCTATCTTACGAGGGCCGATTGACAAATTGACTTTACGAGGGATGGTTGAAAAATTGACTTTACGAGGGCCGGTTGAAAAATTGACTTCATGAGGGCCGGTTGAAAAACTGACTTTAAGAGGGCCGATTGAAAAATCTACCTTACGAGGGCCGGTTGAAAAATTGACTTTACGAGGGCCGGTTGAAAAATTGACTTTACGAGGGCCGGTTTAAAAACTGACTTTCGAGGGCCGGTTAAAAAATTGACTTTCGAGGGCCGGTTTAAAAATTGACTTTACGAGGGCCGGTTGAAAAATCTTACTTACGAGGGCCGGTTGAAAAATCTACCTTACGAGGGCCGGTTGAAAAATTTACTTCACGAGGGCCGGTTGAAAAATTTACTTTACGAGGGCCGGTCGAAAAATCTACCTTACGAGGGGCGGTTGAAAAATCTACCGTCCAAGGGCCGGTTGAAAAATTGACTTTTCGAGGGCCGGTTGAAAAATCTACCTTACGAGGGCCAGTTGAAAAATTTACCTTACGAGGGCCGGTTGAAAAATTGACTTTACGAGGGCCGGTTGAAAAGTTGACTTTACGAGGGCCGGTTGAAAAATTGACTTCACAAGGGCCGGCTGAAAAATCTACCTTACGAGGGCCGGTTGAAAAATCTACCTTACGAGGGCCAGTTGAAAAATCTACCTTACGAGGGCCGATTGACAAATTGACTTTACGAGGGCCGGTTGAAAAATTGACTTTACGAGGGCCGGTTGAAAAATCTAACTTACGAGGGCCGGTTGAAAAATTTACTTTACGAGGGCCGGTTCAAAAATTGACTTCACGAGGGCCGGTTCAAAAATTGACTTTACGAGGGCTGGTTGAAAAATTAACTTTACGAGGGCCGGTTGAAAAGTTGACTTTACGAGGGCCGGTTGAAAAATCTACCTTACGAGGGCCGGTTGAAAAATCTACATTGCGAGGGGCGGTTGATAAATCTACCTTACGAGGGCCGGTTGAAAAATCTACCTTACGAGGGCCGGTGGAAAAATTTACCTTACGAGGGCCGGTTGAAAAATTTACCTTACGAGGGCCGGTCGAAAAATCTACCTTACGAGGGGCGGTTGAAAAATCTACCGTCCAAGGGCCGGTTGAAAAATTGACTTTACGACGGCCGGTTGAAAAATCTACCTTACGAGGGCCAGTTGAAAAATTTACCTTACGAGGGCCGGTTGAAAAATTGACTTTACGAGGGCCGGTTGAAAAGTTGACTTTACGAGGGCCGGTTGAAAAATTGACTTTACAAGGGCCGGCTGAAAAATCTACCTTACGAGGGCCGGTTGAAAAATTTACCTTACAAGGGCCGGTTGAAAAAATCTAACTTACGAGGGCCGGTTGAAAAATCTACTTTACGAGGGCCGGTTGAAAACTTACTTTACGAGGGCCGGTTGAAAAACTGACTTTACGAGGGCTGGTTGAAAAATCTACCTTACGAGGGCCGGTTGAAAATTCTACCTTACGAGGGCCGGTTGAAAAATTGACTTTACGAGGGCCGGTTGAAAAATTGACTTTACGAGGGCCGGTTGAAAATTTGACTTTACGATCGCCGGTTAAAAAATTGACTTTCGAGGGCCGGTTAAAAAATTGACTTTCGAGGGCCGGTTTAAAAATTGACTTTACGAGGGCCGGTTGAAAAATCTAACTTACGAGGGCCGGTTGAAAAATCTACCTTACGAGGGCAGGTTGAAAAATTTACTTTACGAGGGCCGGTTGAAAAATTTACTTTACGAGGGCCGGTTCAAAAATTGACTTCACGAGGGCCGGTTCAAAAATTGACTTTACGAGGGCTGGTTGAAAAATTAACTTTACGAGGGCCGGTTGAAAAGTTGACTTTACGAGGGCCGGTTGAAAAATCTACCTTACGAGGGCCGGTTGAAAAATCTACATTGCGAGGGGCGGTTGATAAATCTACCTTACGAGGGCCGGTTGAAAAATCTACCTTACGAGGGCCGGTGGAAAAATCTACTTTACGAGGGCTGGCTGAAAAATTGACTTTACGAGGGCCGGTTGAAAAATTGACTTTACGAGGGCCGGTTGAAAAATTGACTTCACGAGGGCCGGTTGAAAAATTGACTTTACGAGGGCCGGTTGAAAATCTGACTTTACGAGGGCCGGTTGAAAAATCTACATTACGCAGGCCGGTTGAAAAATTTACCTTACGAGGGCCGGTTGAAAAATTGACTTTACGAGGGCCGGTTGAAAAGTTGACTTTACGAGGGCCGGTTGAAAAATCTACCTTACGAGGGCCGGTTGAAAAATTTACCTTACGAGGGCCGGTTGAAAAATTGACTTTACGAGGGCCGGTTGAAAAGTTGACTTTACGAGGGCCGGTTGAAAAATCTACCTTACGACGGCCGGTTGAAAAATCTATCTACGAGGGCCGGTTGAAAAATTGACTTTACGAGGGCCGGTTGAAAAATCTACCTTACGAGGGCCGGTGGAAAAATCTACCTTACGAGGGCCGGTTGAAAAATCTACCTTACGAGGGCCGGTTGAAAAACTGACTTTACGAGGGCCGGTTGAAAAATCTACCTTACGAGAGTTGGTTGAAAAATCTACCTTGCAAGGGCCGGTTGAAAAATCTACCTTACGAGGGCCGGTTGAAAATCTACCTTACGAGGGCCGGTTGAAAAATTTACCTTACGAGGGCCGGTTGAAAAATTTACCTTACGAGGGCCGGTCGAAAAATCTACCTTACGAGGGGCGGTTGAAAAATCTACCGTCCAAGGGCCGGTTGAAAAATTGACTTTACGAGGGCCGGTTGAAAAATCTACCTTACGAGGGCCAGTTGAAAAATTTACCTTACGAGGGCCGGTTGAAAAATTGACTTTACGAGGGCCGGTTGAAAAGTTGACTTTACGAGGGCCGGTTGAAAAATTGACTTTACAAGGGCCGGCTGAAAAATCTACCTTACGAGGGCCGGTTGAAAAATTTACCTTACAAGGGCCGGTTGAAAAAATCTAACTTACGAGGGCCGGTTGAAAAATCTACTTTACGAGGGCCGGTTGAAAACTTACTTTACGAGGGCCGGTTGAAAAACTGACTTTACGAGGGCTGGTTGAAAAATCTACCTTACGAGGGCCGGTTGAAAATTCTACCTTACGAGGGCCGGTTGAAAAATTGACTTTACGAGGGCCGGTTGAAAAATTGACTTTACGAGGGCCGGTTGAAAATTTGACTTTACGATCGCCGGTTAAAAAATTGACTTTCGAGGGCCGGTTGAAAAATCTACCTTACGAGGGCCGGTTGAAAAATCTACATTGCGAGGGGCGGTTGATAAATCTACCTTACGAGGGCCGGTTGAAAAATCTACCTTACGAGGGCCGGTGGAAAAATCTACTTTACGAGGGCTGGCTGAAAAATTGACTTTACGAGGGCCGGTTGAAAAATTGACTTTACGAGGGCCGGTTCAAAAATTGACTTTACGAGGGCCGGTTGAAAATCTGACTTTACGAGGGCCGGTTGAAAAATCTACATTACGCAGGCCGGTTGAAAAATTTACCTTACGAGGGCCGGTTGAAAAATTGACTTTACGAGGGCCGGTTGAAAAGTTGACTTTACGAGGGCCGGTTGAAAAGTTGACTTTACGAGGGCCGGTTGAAAAATCTACCTTACGAGGGCCGGTTGAAAAATTTACCTTACGAGGGCCGGTTGAAAAATTGACTTTACGAGGGCCGGTTGAAAAGTTGACTTTACGAGGGCCGGTTGAAAAATCTACCTTACGACGGCCGGTTGAAAAATCTATCTACGAGGGCCGGTTGAAAAATTTACTTTACGAGGGCCGGTTGAAAAATTGACTTTAGGAGGGCCGGTTGAAAATCTACCTTACGAGGGCCGGTCGAGAAATGTACCTTACGAGGGCCGGTTGAAAAATTTACCTTACGAGGGCCGGTTGAAAAATTGACTTTACGAGGGCCGGTTGAAAAGTTGACTTTACGAGGGGCGGCTGAAAAATCCACCTTACGAGGGCCGGTTGAAAAATCTACCTTACGAGGGCCGGTTGAAAAATTTACTTTACGAGGGCCCGTTGAAAAATTGACTTTACGAGGGCCGGTTGAAAAGTTGACTTTACGAGGGCCGGTTGAAAAATCTACCTTACGACGGCCGGTTGAAAAATCTACCTTACGAGGGCCGGTTGAAAAATTTACTTTACGAGGGCCGGTTGAAAAATTTACTTTACGAGGGCCCGTTGAAAAATTGACTTTACGAGGGTCGGTTGAAAAATCTAACTTACGAGGGCCGGTTGAAAAATTTACCTTACGAGGGCCGGTTGAAAAATTGACTTTACGAGGGCCGGTTGAAAATCTACCTTACGAGGGCCGGTGGAAAAATCTACCTTACGAGGGCCGGTTGACAAATCTACTTTACGAGGGCCGGTTGAAAAATTGACTTTACAAGGGCCGGCTGAAAAATCTACCTTACGAGGGCCGGCTGAAAAATCTACCTTACGAGGGCCGGTTGAAAACTTACTTTACGAGGGCCGGTTGAAAAACTGACTGTACGAGGGCCGGCTGAAAAATCTACATTCCGAGGGGCGGTTGATTAATCTACCTGACGAGGGCCGGTTGAAAAATTTACCTCACGAGGGCCGGTTGAAAAATCTACCTTACGAGGGGCGGTTGAAAAATCTACCGTTCGAGGGCCGGTTGAAAAATTGACTTTACGAGGGCCGGTTGAAAAATTGACTTTACGAGGGCCGGTTGAAAAATCTACCTTACGAGGGCCAGTTGAAAAATTGACTCGACGATGGCCGGTTGGAAAATTGACTTTACGAGGGCCGGTTGAAAAATTGACTTTACGAGGGCCGGCTGAAAAATCTACCTTTCGAGGGCCGGTTGAAAAATTGACTTTACGAGGGCCGGTTGAAAAATCTAACTTACGAGGGCCGGTTGAAAAGTTGACTTGACGAGGGCCGGTTGAAAAATCTATCTTACGAGGGCCGATTGACAAATTGACTTTACGAGGGATGGTTGAAAAATTGACTTTACGAGGGCCGGTTGAAAAATTGACTTCATGAGGGCCGGTTGAAAAACTGACTTTAAGAGGGCCGATTGAAAAATCTACCTTACGAGGGCCGGTTGAAAAATTGACTTTACGAGGGCCGGTTGAAAAATTGACTTTACGAGGGCCGGTTTAAAAACTGACTTTCGAGGGCCGGTTAAAAAATTGACTTTCGAGGGCCGGTTTGAAAATTGACTTTACGAGGGCCGGTTGAAAAATCTTACTTACGAGGGCCGGTTGAAAAATCTACCTTACGAGGGCCGGTTGAAAAATTTACTTCACGAGGGCCGGTTGAAAAATTTACTTTACGAGGGCCGGTCGAAAAATCTACCTTACGAGGGGCGGTTGAAAAATCTACCGTCCAAGGGCCGGTTGAAAAATTGACTTTTCGAGGGCCGGTTGAAAAATCTACCTTACGAGGGCCAGTTGAAAAATTTACCTTACGAGGGCCGGTTGAAAAATTGACTTTACGAGGGCCGGTTGAAAAGTTGACTTTACGAGGGCCGGTTGAAAAATTGACTTCACAAGGGCCGGCTGAAAAATCTACCTTACGAGGGCCGGTTGAAAAATCTACCTTACGAGGGCCAGTTGAAAAATCTACCTTACGAGGGCCGATTGACAAATTGACTTTACGAGGGCCGGTTGAAAAATTGACTTTACGAGGGCCGGTTGAAAAATCTAACTTACGAGGGCCGGTTGAAAAATTTACTTTACGAGGGCCGGTTCAAAAATTGACTTCACGAGGGCCGGTTCAAAAATTGACTTTACGAGGGCTGGTTGAAAAATTAACTTTACGAGGGCCGGTTGAAAAGTTGACTTTACGAGGGCCGGTTGAAAAATCTACCTTACGAGGGCCGGTTGAAAAATCTACATTGCGAGGGGCGGTTGATAAATCTACCTTACGAGGGTTGGTTGAAAAATCTACCTTACGAGGGCCGGTGGAAAAATCTACTTTACGAGGGCTGGCTGAAAAATTGACTTTACGAGGGCCGGTTGAAAAATTGACTTTACGAGGGCCGGTTGAAAAATTGACTTCGCTAGGGCCGGTTGAAAAATTGACTTTACGAGGGCCGGTTGAAAATCTGACTTTACGAGGGGTGGTTGAAAAATCTACATTACGCAGGCCGGTTGAAAAATTTACCTTACGAGGGCCGGTTGAAAAATTGACTTTACGAGGGCCGGTTGAAAAGTTGACTTTACGAGGGCCGGTTGAAAAATCTACCTTACGAGGGCCGGTTGAAAAATTTACCTTACGAGGGCCGGTTGAAAAATTGACTTTACGAGGGCCGGTTGAAAAATCTAACTTACGAGGGCCGGTTGAAAAGTTGACTTGACGAGGGCCGGTTGAAAAATCTATCTTACGAGGGCCGATTGACAAATTGACTTTACGAGGGATGGTTGAAAAATTGACTTTACGAGGGCCGGTTGAAAAATTGACTTCATGAGGGCCGGTTGAAAAACTGACTTTAAGAGGGCCGATTGAAAAATCTACCTTACGAGGGCCGGTTGAAAAATTGACTTTACGAGGGCCGGTTGAAAAATTGACTTTACGAGGGCCGGTTTAAAAACTGACTTTCGAGGGCCGGTTAAAAAATTGACTTTCGAGGGCCGGTTTAAAAATTGACTTTACGAGGGCCGGTTGAAAAATCTTACTTACGAGGGCCGGTTGAAAAATTTACTTTACGAGGGCCGGTCGAAAAATCTACCTTACGAGGGGCGGTTGAAAAATCTACCGTCCAAGGGCCGGTTGAAAAATTGACTTTTCGAGGGCCGGTTGAAAAATCTACCTTACGAGGGCCAGTTGAAAAATTTACCTTACGAGGGCCGGTTGAAAAATTGACTTTACGAGGGCCGGTTGAAAAGTTGACTTTACGAGGGCCGGTTGAAAAATTGACTTCACAAGGGCCGGCTGAAAAATCTACCTTACGAGGGCCGGTTGAAAAATCTACCTTACGAGGGCCAGTTGAAAAATCTACCTTACGAGGGCCGATTGACAAATTGACTTTACGAGGGCCGGTTGAAAAATTGACTTTACGAGGGCCGGTTGAAAAATCTAACTTACGAGGGCCGGTTGAAAAATTTACTTTACGAGGGCCGGTTCAAAAATTGACTTCACGAGGGCCGGTTCAAAAATTGACTTTACGAGGGCTGGTTGAAAAATTAACTTTACGAGGGCCGGTTGAAAAGTTGACTTTACGAGGGCCGGTTGAAAAATCTACCTTACGAGGGCCGGTTGAAAAATCTACATTGCGAGGGCCGGTTGAAAAATTTACCTTACGAGGGCCGGTCGAAAAATCTACCTTACGAGGGGCGGTTGAAAAATCTACCGTCCAAGGGCCGGTTGAAAAATTGACTTTACGAGGGCCGGTTGAAAAATCTACCTTACGAGGGCCAGTTGAAAAATTTACCTTACGAGGGCTGGTTGAAAAATTGACTTTACGAGGGCCGGTTGAAAAGTTGACTTTACGAGGGCCGGTTGAAAAATTGACTTTACAAGGGCCGGCTGAAAAATCTACCTTACGAGGGCCGGTTGAAAAATTTACCTTACAAGGGCCGGTTGAAAAAATCTAACTTACGAGGGCCGGTTGAAAAATCTACTTTACGAGGGCCGGTTGAAAAATCTAACTTACGAGGGCCGGTTGAAAAATCTACCTTACGAGGGCAGGTTGAAAAATTTACTTTACGAGGGCCGGTTGAAAAATTTACTTTACGAGGGCCGGTTCAAAAATTGACTTCACGAGGGCCGGTTCAAAAATTTACTTTACGAGGGCTGGTTGAAAAATTAACTTTACGAGGGCCGGTTGAAAAGTTGACTTTACGAGGGCCGGTTGAAAAATCTACCTTACGAGGGCCGGTTGAAAAATCTACATTGCGAGGGGCGGTTGATAAATCTACCTTACGAGGGCCGGTTGAAAAATCTACCTTACGAGGGCCGGTGGAAAAATCTACTTTACGAGGGCTGGCTGAAAAATTGACTTTACGAGGGCCGGTTGAAAAATTGACTTTACGAGGGCCGGTTGAAAAATTGACTTCACGAGGGCCGGTTGAAAAATTGACTTTACGAGGGCCGGTTGAAAATCTGACTTTACGAGGGCCGGTTGAAAAATCTACATTACGCAGGCCGGTTGAAAAATTTACCTTACGAGGGCCGGTTGAAAAATTGACTTTACGAGGGCCGGTTGAAAAGTTGACTTTACGAGGGCCGGTTGAAAAATCTACCTTACGAGGGCCGGTTGAAAAATTTACCTTACGAGGGCCGGTTGAAAAATTGACTTTACGAGGGCCGGTTGAAAAGTTGACTTTACGAGGGCCGGTTGAAAAATCTACCTTACGACGGCCGGTTGAAAAATCTATCTGCGAGGGCCGGTTGAAAAATTGACTTTACGAGGGCCGGTTGAAAAATCTACCTTACGAGGGCCGGTGGAAAAATCTACCTTACGAGGGCCGGTTGAAAAATCTACCTTACGAGGGCCGGTTGAAAAATTGACTTTACGAGGGCCGGTTGAAAAATCTACCTTACGAGAGTTGGTTGAAAAATCTACCTTGCAAGGGCCGGTTGAAAAATCTACCTTACGAGGGCCGGTTGAAAATCTACCTTACGAGGGCCGGTTGAAAAATTTACCTTACGAGGGCCGGTTGAAAAATTTACCTTACGAGGGCCGGTCGAAAAATCTACCTTACGAGGGGCGGTTGAAAAATCTACCGTCCAAGGGCCGGTTGAAAAATTGACTTTACGAGGGCCGGTTGAAAAATCTACCTTACGAGGGCCAGTTGAAAAATTTACCTTACGAGGGCCGGTTGAAAAATTGACTTTACGAGGGCCGGTTGAAAAGTTGACTTTACGAGGGCCGGTTGAAAAATTGACTTTACAAGGGCCGGCTGAAAAATCTACCTTACGAGGGCCGGTTGAAAAATTTACCTTACAAGGGCCGGTTGAAAAAATCTAACTTACGAGGGCCGGTTGAAAAATCTACTTTACGAGGGCCGGTTGAAAACTTACTTTACGAGGGCCGGTTGAAAAACTGACTTTACGAGGGCTGGTTGAAAAATCTACCTTACGAGGGCCGGTTGAAAATTCTACCTTACGAGGGCCGGTTGAAAAATTGACTTTACGAGGGCCGGTTGAAAAATTGACTTTACGAGGGCCGGTTGAAAATTTGACTTTACGATCGCCGGTTAAAAAATTGACTTTCGAGGGCCGGTTAAAAAATTGACTTTCGAGGGCCGGTTTAAAAATTGACTTTACGAGGGCCGGTTGAAAAATCTAACTTACGAGGGCCGGTTGAAAAATCTACCTTACGAGGGCAGGTTGAAAAATTTACTTTACGAGGGCCGGTTGAAAAATTTACTTTACGAGGGCCGGTTCAAAAATTGACTTCACGAGGGCCGGTTCAAAAATTGACTTTACGAGGGCTGGTTGAAAAATTAACTTTACGAGGGCCGGTTGAAAAGTTGACTTTACGAGGGCCGGTTGAAAAATCTACCTTACGAGGGCCGGTTGAAAAATCTACATTGCGAGGGGCGGTTGATAAATCTACCTTACGAGGGCCGGTTGAAAAATCTACCTTACGAGGGCCGGTGGAAAAATCTACTTTACGAGGGCTGGCTGAAAAATTGACTTTACGAGGGCCGGTTGAAAAATTGACTTCACGAGGGCCGGTTGAAAAATTGACTTTACGAGGGCCGGTTGAAAATCTGACTTTACGAGGGCCGGTTGAAAAATCTACATTACGCAGGCCGGTTGAAAAATTTACCTTACGAGGGCCGGTTGAAAAATTGACTTTACGAGGGCCGGTTGAAAAGTTGACTTTACGAGCGCCGGTTGAAAAATCTACCTTACGAGGGCCGGTTGAAAAATTTACCTTACGAGGGCCGGTTGAAAAATTGACTTTACGAGGGCCGGTTGAAAAGTTGACTTTACGAGGGCCGGTTGAAAAATCTACCTTACGACGGCCGGTTGAAAAATCTATCTACGAGGGCCGGTTGAAAAATTTACTTTACGAGGGCCGGTTGAAAAATTGACTTTAGGAGGGCCGGTTGAAAATCTACCTTACGAGGGCCGGTCGAGAAATGTACCTTACGAGGGCCGGTTGAAAAATTTACCTCACGAGGGCCGGTTGAAAAATTGACTTTACGAGGGCCGGTTGAAAAGTTGACTTTACGAGGGGCGGCTGAAAAATCCACCTTACGAGGGCCGGTTGAAAAATCTACCTTACGAGGGTTGGTTGAAAAATCTACCTTGCAAAGGCCGGTTAAAAAATCTACCTTACGAGGGCCGGTTAAATATCTACCTTACGAGGGTCGGTGTAAAAATCTACCTTACGAGGGACGGTTGAAAAATCTACCTTACGAGGGCCGGTTGAAAAATTGACTTTACGAGGGCCGGTTGAAAAAGTGACTTCACGAGGGCCGGTTGAAAAACTGATTTTACGAGGGTCGGTTAAAAATCTACCTTACGAGGGCCGGTTGAAAAATTGACTTTACGAGGGCCAGTTGAAAAATCTACCTTACGAGGGCCGGTTGAAAAATCTACCTTACGAGGGCCGGTGGAAAAATCTACTTCACGAGGGCTGGCTGAAAAATCTACCTTACGAGGGCCGGTTGAAAAATTTACTTTACGAGGGCCGGTTGAAAAATTTACTTTACGAGGGCCCGTTGAAAAATTGACTTTACGAGGGCCGGTTGAAAAATTGACTTTACGAGGGCCGGTTTAAAAATTGACTTTACAAGGGCCGGGTGAAAAATCTAACTTACGAGGGCTGGTTGAAAATCTACCTTACGAGGGCCGGTTGAAAAATTGACTTTACGAGGGCCGGTTGAAAAAGTGACTTCACGAGGGCCGGTTGAAAAACTGATTTTACGAGGGCCGGTTAAAAATCTACCTTACGAGGGCCGGTTGAAAAATCTACCTTACGAGGGCCGGTGGAAAAATCTACTTTACGAGGGCTGGCTGAAAAATTGACTTTACGAAGGCCGGTTGAAAAATTGACTTTACGAGGGCCGGTTGAAAAATTGACTTCACGAGGGCCGGTTGAAAAATTGACTTTACGAGGGCCGGTTGAAAATCTGACTTTACGAGGGCCGGTTGAAAAATCTACATTACGCAGGCCGGTTGAAAAATTTACCTTACGAGGGCCGGTTGAAAAATTGACTTTACGAGGGCCGGTTGAAAAGTTGACTTTACGAGGGCCGGTTGAAAAATCTACCTTACGAGGGCCGGTTGAACAATTTACCTTACGAGGGCCGGTTGAAAAATTGACTTTACGAGGGCCGGTTGAAAAGTTGACTGTACGAGGGCCGGTTGAAAAATCTACCTTACGACGGCTGGTTGAAAAATCTATCTACGAGGGCCGGTTGAAAAATTTACTTTACGAGGGCCGGTTGAAAAATTGACTTTAGGAGGGCCGGTTGAAAATCTACCTTACGAGGGCCGGTCGAGAAATGTACCTTACGAGGGCCGGTTGAAAAATTGACTTTACGAGGGCCGGTTGAAAAGTTGACTTTACGAGGGCCGGTTGAAAAATCTACCTTACGAGGGCCGGTTGAAAAATTTACCTTACGAGGGCCGGTTGAAAAATTGACTTTACGAGGGCCGGTTGAAAAGTTGACTTTACGAGGGCCGGTTGAAAAATCTACCTTACGACGGCCGGTCGAAAAATCTATCTACGAGGGCCGGTTGAAAAATTTACTTTACGAGGGCCGGTTGAAAAATTGACTTTAGGAGGGCCGGTTGAAAATCTACCTTACGAGGGCCGGTTAAAAAAATCTACATTCCGAGGGGTGGTTGATAAATCTACCTTACGAGGGCCGGTTGATAAATGTACCTTACGAGGGCCGGTCGAGAAATGTACCTTACGAGGACCGGTTGAAAAATTGACTTTACGAGGGCCGGTTCAAAAATTGACTTTACGAGGGCCGGTTGAAAAATTGACTTTACCAGGGCCGGTTCAAAAATTGACTTTTCGAGGGCCGGTTGAAAAATCTAACTTACGAGGGCTGGTTGAAAAATCTACCTTACGAGTGTTGGTTGAAAAATCTACCTTGCAAGGGCCGGTTGAAAAATCTACCTTACGAGGGACGGTTGAAAAATTTACCTAACGAGGGCCGGTTGAAAAATTGACTTTACGAGGGCCGGTTGAAAAGTTGACTTTACGAGGGCCGGTTGAAAAATCTACCTTACGACGGCCGGTTGAAAAATCTACCTTACGAGGGCCGGTTGCAAACTTACTTTACGAGGGCCGGTTGAAAAACTGACTGTACGAGGGCCGGCTGAAAAATCTACATTCCGAGGGGCGGTTGATTAATCTACCTGACGAGGGCCGGTTGAAAAATTTACCTCACGAGGGCCGGTTGAAAAATCTACCTTACGAGGGGTGGTTGAAAAATCTACCGTACGAGGGCCGGTTGAAAAATTGACTTTACGAGGGCCGGTTGAAAAGTTGACTTTACGAGGGCCGGTTGAAAAATCTACCTTACGAGGGACGGTTGAAAAATTTACCTTACGAGGGCCGGTTGAAAAATTGACTTTACGAGGGTCGGTTGAAAATCTACCTTACGAGGGCCGGTCGAAAAATCTACTTTACGAGGGCCGGTTGAAAAATCTATCTTACGAGGGCTGGTTGAAAAATCTTCCTTACGAGGGTTGGTTGAAAAACCACCTTGCAAGGGCCGGTTGGAAAATCTACCTTACGACGGCCGGTTGAAAATCTACCTTACGAGGGCCGGTGTAAAAATCTACCTTACGAGGGCCGGTTGAAAAATTGACTTTACGAGGGGTGGTTGAAAAATCTACCTTACGAGGGCCGGTTGAAAAATCTACCTACGAGGGCCGGTTGAAAAATCTACCTTACGAGTGCCGGTTGAAAAATTGACTTTACGAGGGGTGGTTGAAAAATCTACCTTACGAGGGCCGGTTGAAAAATCTACCTACGAGGGCCGGTTGAAAAATTTATCTTACGAGGGCCGGTTGAAAAATCTACCTTACGTGGGGCGGTTGAAAAATCTACCGTTCGAGGGCCGGTTGAAAAATTTACTTTACGAGAGCAGATTGGAAAAATACTACACGAGAGCCGAAAAATTTGCCAAAGTCGCTCGCCCAATTCGAAAAATCTTGAAAAAATATTTTTAAAAATGCCAGCTCAACGTATCCAGCGGCATTTTAAAGCTTGAACTCTTGGTATTAAATAAAAAAGAAAAAATCCGCTATCTCTTATGGGGGCATATTCCCCCCCTATATATATATATTTATTTCTGGGAGGTGAGAAACATAGTAAAGAAAGACAAAAGTCGAACATCGCTAATGGTTTGTCTGTCAAATTGTCGATTTATAAATACATATCTTATATTTTTATTTACAATATATATTTCTGGGAAGTCAGAAACATTGTAAAGAAAGATAAAAGTCGAAGATCGCTAATGGTTTGTCTGTCGCATCGCCGATGGCGTATAGTGCCATCTAACGGTGCCGCGCGCCGCCCGGATGGTTATTCGTTGCGCGTACCCCGTTCACTACTATGCCGACGCCATCGGAGTTCGCCAAAACCTTTCACATCCTCTTAATATTTTTCCATAGATATTAGATTCGATACATATTATGTCATGCATTAATATCTATTTACTACAAAACTATTTACTACAAAACTAATTTGTTATACACAAATATACCAAATTAGTTTGAGAAAAATTTGTTCGCCAAATTTGCCGGAAAGTAATATTTTTTTTCAGTTACCAAATCTATTTCTTGATTTGTGTGAATACATCTGAGTTAAAAAAAAAAACATCAATTTGAATTGCAGCAAAATCAGGGAATACATCTCATAAGCAAACAAATAATCGTTTCCGCCCAATTTGTTGAACAATTTTTTAAATTCATTTTTCATTTTGTTAACAACGTTTCGGTATTATTGTCATTAAAAAATAATTTTCTCATTATCTCAAATGTGGTTCATTTTTTTCAGACTGTCATCCTGTTGCCAAGTGGTCAAACTCTGATCGAATCAAAATTTTGGTTGAGGATGTATAAGAATACATTCTTAAGCTAACGCTAGAAAAAAAAAAATCCCAATAATAACGGAATCCTCAATAAAACTTAAAAACTAGTGCTTCTTGTTTTAGAACTTAATAAATTGTAATAACCTGAAATTGAAATGAATTCTAAATTTTTTATCGAAATAAATATTGTTGCACCTCACAAAATATAATTCCCACGTGGAATCCATGGTTTTTTGTTTTTACATTTACCGGAAACGTTTATCAAAAATGATCACACTTACGGGTCGTACGGATCGAACGAGGATCATCGATTGCTGACCCCGATTGCTCTGTTCGATTACATTGTAGCATTTCATTTAATAGTGTACTAGCATTTATTTTTCCTTATCGTAACGCCAACAAACTGAATAGTCAGCACCACAAATCATAAAACATGATTTTTCATATTTCTTTAAACGCACGGAAAACATCTCGGTGACTTATGACTCGGCAATATCGCCAAACGACGCAAAATTCCAAGTTTAATAAACACGATATACAATCATCTCGATTTTTTTACATTTGTATGACGTGATACAATAATATATAATAATAATATGATATAAATTTTATTAAATTTGATACACGTTGAATACATAAAACGTATATGAAATACACAAACATGATCGATGCATTATTGTAACTTACGAATTTGGATATAAAATTTAACAAATGTGCCTGGAAATTCATGTTCCCATATTTGAAAATTACAAAATACTAATAGCTATTCGTTGAGTAGTAGACATAGCTATTAAAGCTGATACTTAATTTTGCAAATTTAAAATTCATTTTTATGACAAAATTATTGTGAACAGTTATTGAATATTAACCAGGACGCTAAAAATTTTCTGAATTTTTTGGTCTTTTAATGGGTTTTTCATTAACTAAACTCTAATGGAATAAAAATCCTCGCATACCTTTCTCTTCCTTATTAAAAAAAAAAAAAGAAATTCATGTACTATTAAGGCTCTTTATCTCTGCCAAAACGATTATACGAACAAGAAACGAGTGGGATTGATATTCACCCTAGTCGAACTGATCGAAAAATTAATTCACCAGCGGTATAAATTCGTTTTCTATCATTATTATAATTTTTATATCGTTATATTAATTCCACATATGTGTATGTGAAAATTAAAGGAACTCGTGTGCACCACGAAGCTCACTGTTATGCTTTCACATTCTATTCGTCGCGATCTATCTCGACTTCGCCGCACCAACATTTCGCATTTATAACAAGCGCTCTTACCATTCCCCCACTTGAACGATGATATACTCGGCCTCAATCCGAGCAAAGTGGAGCTTTCGCATTATCTGTGACATAAGGCCTTTATAAAGATTAAAAAATCGACAATCTTACCAATACACGAAATTTTAAGACTAACGATTCGAAAATTACATTATCATTGTACACCGTTTATAAGTTTATATACATTTTTAAGATTTTCGTTTTCCTACAAACAAATAAGCGTCGACGAAAAGAATCATTCAAGGCTACAAATATTCCTCTTCGTATATGAAAAAAAAAAATGATATTTATAGTATCAAATAGAAGAAATCAATTTTTGTTGATCGGAATCACTCAATCACTCAATAAAGTGAAAGTTCGATTCTCTATATAAATCTTGTACATAGCCGGCTAAAATTTGAATCGTGTTTTTATTTGTCTACTTTGATTAGTGTACGTAAATTAGTAGAATGGCTCATCCAGACTTTTTCCTCGTATGCCAGATGTAATTCCAAAAATAGAACTTTTAAAAGTGTAAATAAATATTTTAAGAAACATTTAAGAGTACAACTTAAAAAAAAGCAGTTAATATGCTAGTGCTAGTATAAGAGAATCTTTCGGCAGCCAAAAATCCGAGATGGAAAAAATGGCTTATCAATATTTATCGCAAAAATAAACGTTCTAATATATCGCTATCGATGAAATCGTTTGAGCTGTCAAGATATGGCAACACTGTTTATAAAATCTCCCTGTAATTTTTTGTCATCAAAATATACCGTAAAAAAAAATACATTTTCAAAATTACGAACACAAAATTAATTTGATGAATTTTAACAAAACGTCCCTCAGTTCAAAACAATGAAATTGAAGTAAAAGTCGAGGTAAGATACGAACAAATTTATTCTGTGTTTAATATACCAGTAATATTATATTAATTCACATTTTTATACGAAATCTTCTATACTTCTATGCATAAAAATTCATATACATTTTATTAATTTTCATACAGTTTTTTTTTAATGCGAGAGGTATTGATCGTTCGAGAGTCAATAGTACGTAGAGTAAATTATTAAAACTTTAGACCGATTGACGTCATCGACGCCAACGACGATATCTTTGATTGCGATATATCATTAAATTTTTCTTTATATTCCAAAAATAATTTTATATACCAGATAAGTATAGTTTCAGAAACAATAAAATTTCAACAAATAAGAATGCGTCAAATACTTTGGTAGCGCTTACGTACTTTGTAAACAAAAACTGTAGGTGAAACAATATTTTTTCTCGTAGATTGATGGATACGACCATATTGCCGATGGCATGAAAAAGACAACCAACAGTCCAATAATGGTCACCGATTAAGTGAATGAGGTCAGAGAGCAAGATGGTTTTTGTCAACAATAACTAACAACGCAGGGCTCGAAAGGGGAAACAGTTTAGTCAATTATTATTGGACGCATTTACAATGGGATCGAAAAAAAACTCCCATGTAAATTATTGGACTAAAAAATTAGGTTTTGGTGTCATCGGTTTTACAAAATTCAAGGCTATATTCAAGGTTTATGAAAGAAAAAGAAAACATCTTTGGCAATTCAAACACTCATCCTGATTATCCTTGCGCCATTTATCGGGCGACTGACGAATTCTCTGCTGATAAAAAGTTGACGGTTTTGTGGGGTTCAAATTTTCAATGTTTTATCCGACCTCTTACAATGATTTAAAGTGTGTCTCAGCGACGTGTTACTGAAGCGACTGGGAGAAGTAATAATACGAAGAAGCCAAATGTAAAGATTATTAGGTCGCGCGAGGAATAACTTGGCAGCCCAAATGAAAAATTACTTATTCTACTTATATATTTGTTAATGTCTTAATTTACCAAAAAGAATGAATTTTGCAGTAACAAAAAATGTACAAAAGAAAAATTGTCAACTTTGCAGCATGAACTTGTCATATATGTATACAGAATATGGTACAACCCCCACCCCTTAAAATACGGGCTGGACAATGCTATGTCTGGATTAAAATAAGGACATCGAATTAATTTGTCCACCTGATACTTAAGTACAACGTACAATTTATATGCTGATTTTCCTAGACCCCCGAAACTGAAAGTCATTGAAACGTTAGAGTCACATGCGAAAAATAATTTATTCGCTTTCATTTGTTATATCTCGGCAATTTCTATCTGTTGTCGATCTGTTCTACCTGTTGTCGAGAGGAATATAATTTTCATCGAAAATAATAAGCATGCGGTGGTAACTGCAAAGTAGCATGAATTAATTTCTAGTGGAACTAGTTATGGAGCTTGTCACGAGTCTCCGGATGCGGCAACGAGTTGCAATCACGAACGTCAATTTTCAAACGACCGGGTTACTTATTAGGCATAGTGCGGAAAAATCACTTATCGAAGCTCTCATATCCCATTCAAATGAAAAACAAAATGACGATGACAAAGGCGCAATAACACGTATATAATTGTAGTGACAAAACGTCTTCGCTGTTTACGGTGAATTCGTTGACTTGATTGAAAAATGCATTCACTTATCGATTCATCGTTACCATCCAAGCCACACGCAGTGAACGAGAGTCCAACTCCCCCATTGATCACAACTTCCCCATTTGTAACAATTATTGATGATTCTGGCATAAAAGAAAATTAATAACATTATTGAGAATGATTGATTCGGACTCCGATATATTTCCACTTAGATTTTCTGTCTTAACTCGACTTTTACTTTAATTTCATTGTTTTTAATTTAGGGACGTTTTGTTGAAATTCATCAAATTAATTCTGTGTTCATAATTTTTTATGAAAAATGTATTTTTTTTTACCACATATTTTGATGAGAAAAAAATATGGGAAGATTTTATAAACAGTGTTGCCATATCTTGACAGCTCAAACAATTTAATCGACAGCGATAACGCAAACATAAACATTCTAATAAGAATGTTCATGTTTGCGATAAATATTGATAAGCCATTTTTTTCCATCTCGGATTTTTGGCTGCCGAAAGATTCTCTTATACTAGCATATTAAATGTTTTGTTTTAAGTTGTGCTCTTAAATGTTTCTTAAAATATTCATTTTCACTTTTAAAAGTTCTATTTTTGTAATTACATCTGGCATACGAGGTAAAAGTCCGGACGAGGCATTCTGCATTTTTTTTTCATATACGAAGAGGAATATTTGTAGCTTCGAATGATGATTCTTTTCGTCAACGCTTATTTGTTTGTAGAAAAACGAACATCTTAAAAACGTATATGGCTGAGTTCGAATTGAATGCCCCATACACGAATACTTTCTTTTTACCGAGATTTCCTGATTAAAAATACATCTTTTTTATTTAAAAAAATATATATATATAATTTTTTAACAAAATTTACCGTGATGAAAAAAAAATGTATTCCGATAGAGGGCTACTAATACGCTATTGGAATTATATTCTCTAAATGGAAAATAAATTAGCTCAAAAATGATAACCAAAAGATGCTCAGTGGTGATTTTATCGGCGAGCTCCTTTCCTTGTCTTTATATCCAAACAACATATATGAATGTAATAAAAATAATACGTGCAGAATTAATAATTTCGCTTAATAGATGCGCGTGATTGGTGAATTTTCATTTAACAATGTATGAATTGCATGATATGCGATGTAAATACTACGTTATAATAATACAGTTAAAAAAAAATATATAATATTAAATCACGTAAACGGTGTACAATGATAATGTAATTTTCGAATCTTTAGTCTTAAAATTTGGCGTATTGGTAAGATTGTCTATTTTTTAATCTTTACAAAAGGCCTTATGTCACAGATAATGCGAAAGCTCCCCTTGCACGGATTGAAGCCGTGTATATAATTGTTTGAGTGGGGGAATGGTAAGAGCGAATGTTATAAATGCGAAATGTTGGTTCGTCCAAGTCGAGATCGAATCGCGACGAATGTGAAAGCATCACAGAGAGCTTCGTGGTGCACACGAGTTACTTTAAATTTGTGGAAAAAAAAATCGTAGTTAATCATTATTAGATAAATAATGGCGTTAATTACCGGTTATTGGGGCCTCGATGGGATGATTCTCATGACAGTCGCGATCGTTTGTGCTTATATGTACATGACGAGAAAATTTCTCTACTGGAAAAAACGCGGTGTGGCGGAGTTGAAGCCAACTCCGTTTACTGGAAATTTTGCCGATTGTCTACTGATGAAAAGATCACCCGGTGAATTTGTCAAAGATCTCTACGATCAATCATCAAACATCCCCTACTTTGGCTTCTACATATTTGACAGACCATTCTTCATGGTGCGCGATCCCGAACTTGTGAAAAACGTACTCGTACGCGATTTTAATTATTTTTTGGACAGATACGCCACGGCCAGTACCGACGATGTTCTTGGAAACGCAAATCTCTTCATCATCAAAAATCCCGCTTGGAAAATACTACGAACGAAATTAACGCCAATTTTTACGTCTGGAAAGCTCAAAAAAATGTTTCAATTGATGCTCGAAGTCGGGGTCGATCTCGAGACTCATCTAAATTCTCTCGATCTTAAAGGTATACTTAAAGTTTTTAAATTTGAAAAAAAAAATTGTCTATTTTAGTTACAAAAATGATTTTTCGACTCAAACAATAATTTGCATTCTTGAAAATCCATGAATTCCTCAACCGATTTTTCATCTTGAAAGTACTGATTTTCTTTTTTACCTTCAACTAAAAATGTTATTTTAAATTAATTCAGCGTCTGTAAAATATCGTCTATTTAGAGAATGGTCCAATTTTCAATACGTTGTTTTTTTTCTTTTTTTTTTTTTATCAAAGGCGAGGGTCGTGCTTTGGAGATAAAGGAATTGTGCGCAAAGTACACAACTGATTTAATCGGCACCACTGCGTACGGTCTCAAAGTCAATTCTCTTAATAATCCGGATGCTGAATTTCGCAAATGCGGACGTGAAATATTTCAGTTCAACTTTTGGCGAAGCTTGGAATTAACTTCGTTATTTTTCGCACCACAAATTGTGAAACCCATGGGTTTCAAGTTCTTCACGGAAAAAAATTCAAAATTTCTCCGAGATGTTTTCTGGAATACAATAATCGAGCGCGAACGATCAGGACAGAAGCGAAATGATTTTGTCGATTTGCTCATCGAGCTCAAACAGAGTCAAGCTGGCAGTCCGGATGCAAAAATTTTTGGTAAAGTATGACACAGATATATGTAGCTGTAAAAATAATATAATATTGAATATTGATCACGAGATGTTATGGTAGAAAAAATATTGCAGCCAAAGTGTATCTCGTATAGTTTAGCAATTGGTCAGACTAGTGCAATATTATTCGTCTCAGAATTGTGTCAAAAAAACATGCAAAATTGATCATCAATTTCAAATAGAATGGAGTGTTATTTAAATCGAATAATATTTGGCCCTAATAAAAATGATTATTTTTATTCAACGCGATTGTTGAAATAAAATGGAAAATTTTATTATTTGCTTGATAAATTTTGTTTCGTGGAGAGTTTCAATTATATAAAATAAGTAACATGTAACTGATGAAGTGCAGCTGAAAAGCAGCTCGCCTTATTCCAACATTATCGGATCGAAAGTGCATTTAAGGCTTTGTATTACTGCAGAATTCGATGGCGACAATTTAGTTGCACAAGCAGCTATATTTTTTACTGGTGGTTTCGAAACTTCCTCCACTACTCTGAGTTTTGCTATGTACGAGCTTGCACTTTCACCGGAAGTGCAGACAAAGTTACGTCAGGAGATCAATGATGCCCTTGAAACCAGTGGTGGCAAGATAACGTACGATATGGTAAGCGATACGACATTTTAATCTCGTTAAACGATTAAAAAATAATAACAAATCAATGAATAATGGATTTCATTTTTTTTTTTTCATGCAGAAACATATTTATACCTCTCAGATTGTATTAGTATTGTATTAGATGATGATTGCACCAAATAATGGTTCCTCCTCTCACTATAAATGCAATCATTGTCATATAGATCACCTTTTTTAAAATTGCTATTAATTCCAACTAGCGTATATATTGGTTTAAAAATTTTGATGACAACGTAAGTATTTCAGAATTCTCTTGGTAGTCGCTACGTGACTATTTTTCGAATTTTCCATAAATTGACTTATATGGTTAGTTCTCCAACTGCATATGATATATTTGGACGAGTTGTAGTGTAACAGCATAAAGCAAGGATATCCATTAATATCCATTAAGGATATCCATTATCGAAGGCATTAATTGTTCATTAATGATATGAAAAATCGATGAATTTTTCCTTCTCCAGTTTCATGAGAATCACGTTGGAATCAAGTGGTACTGACACTCGATGATATGCATTCATATTTAAATCATTTCAAAATATTCTCTACTTTTCTTGACCTAGGAAAATTCTCTTCCGTTGTCAGTTACGTGTGATTCTGGTTGCGAATCAATTAATTGTAGCCTTGCGTCTTATCTCAACATTTTCTTCGGAGGTTTTCCATATTTTGTAGATAACTTCCGTGCTAGAGCGTATTATAAGACCATCGACCCCGTCATATAGTGGTAGATAGTCGGCCACCAGTTCGTTATCTATTTTTCGACAAAAAATATACGGGTCAGCTTGACTGCTTGGCATTAAGTCAATTCGAGTTCATTGACACTCGTGGCAAATCTGACATTCCACGCTCTCGGAGATTGTTTCAATCCGTAGACTTCTTTTTAGTCAATGGATGAGGCTGCGATCTTGGGTTCAAGATCACATGACATGAGGTTTCATAACGCTTAGGTACATACCTAAGCGTTTGGGTTTGGGTTCAAATTTTCAAATTTTTTTCTTCAAGGAATTTTCATATCGAACTGGACAATCTCAGGATCCGTTGCAATACACAAGCAGATAATTTGTCATAACGTATAACACACAACTGGTGAAAACGTCTCAAAGTATTCCAAGCCTGGTAAATCCGAGGTGGCCGAAGTATCTATGCCACTGATGTAGTGACACTGTTTTAACTGCTTTAGTTCTATTAACCATCTGATGTCGACTTTAATTTTGAAGAGTAAATGATGCAGAATTGAAAATACTTTTTCTGATAGCAATATTTTTATCAACTTGATCACGAAGTTCACTCTTTAATGATGGTCTCCTGACCACCTCACTCATTACACCTCAGCCCACTCCAAAACGAGCCATTTTCGTCAAAAACTAGGGTTTGAAGGGGCTAAAACTACCCGGCAGCAAAAGTACCGTTTTATTCGGAAAATTTTAACTTTTTACGTCGAAAAACATAGTTTTCAATTTTTTTTGGGTGGCTGGTAGAACCGGAAAAATAACGTTATCTATATTTTACTACAGGTGGAAATAATTTGAAAAAAAGCATCAAATACCACTAGAGCTAAAAGACTGAAACTTACCACATCATAGTTTTATATAATCTAAAATAAGATCTGAGAACGACTAACAAATTACCATTTTAATACCGAGTGGCTACAAACAGTTAACAGTGTAATGATCCATATATTCGTACTCCTTGTATATATTTAAATCTATAGTATTTTTATATGTATATTGGATTCTTTGCCACATCGATGCCAATCTAACTCGATTTTCATTAAGGAAAGATTTTTTATTTCAATATATATATATATATAGTAATCGATACGGTTGTACGATTATTATTTGGCACCTATATTAATTAATAGATTCAACGTAAAGTTCGAAGGTCGTGGCCACGTTTATCATGGTTACGCTGAATCAATAATCTCCTAAAAATATAAATCTTACAATATTTATATGAATACGAATTACAATGACAGCCTCTTCGATACAATTTTTTATAGGTCATGAACCTTCCTTACCTGGACATGGTAGTTTCTGAGACACTACGAAAATATCCGCCTCTACCATTTTTGGATCGTGTCGTAACTACCGACTATAAAGTGCCAAATTCAGATCTTATACTCGAGAAAGGTACACCCGTGTATATTTCCATGCTCGGAATGCACTTTGATCCTGAATATTTTCCGAATCCCGAAGCCTTCGATCCTGAAAGATTTAACGAGGAAAACAAGAAGGATAGAAAACCCTTTGTGTACATGCCCTTTGGAGATGGACCGCACATGTGCATTGGTAAGTAAATAAATCTTTAAAACAAATAATGTTTCATGTCCTATTTGAAATATTTTTTGACGTTAATAATGAACTTAACAAACCACCCAAATATATTGATTGCAATGATTAGAGGAATTTGATTGATCAATAAAAGAGAATTGAATTATCGGGATCGGATTACTAATTATGTTCGAGTTTTTCGGATAAAGGAAAATAACGATGATCAAAAAATCAAGCATTTAGACGAAATTTGTGACCGGAAAATGAATCTCTCTATCGAATTTATAATTCTGAACTCATTAATCACAGCGACGAGCTAATGAAAGTCAACAAATTTGTTTGCAAGTAATTGAGAATTATAGCACGCGTATACCGTCCAGATTTTGTGTTGAATTTTCTACAATGATTTTCGAGAAAAATGTGCTGAAAGTTATCGAGAGCAGAAGCCATTGTACCATAACGGTCATATATGAGTGGACATTCGTTACTGTAGCCTCACATAAAAAACACTTGCATACTGTTAATTCTAACATCGGATTTCTTTACGGTGATCTTTCGTTTTCTAATTACCCTTTCGATTTGGTTCGATCAGATATTTCTGTCCATTTTTTTTCAACATGCCTCGAACACGTTTCAGCCGCCATTTTGTCCATATTTCTCACCTCGCGATTAATAGATGCAGCATTCACAATTTGCTTCCCCAATAAAATTGGAAAAAGATCAACAAAACAGGAACATATTTATTATTTAATTGGAAATACTTTTATAATTTATTTGTTGATTGTCCGATTTCTTCAAAATTCAGGCATGCGTTTGGGACTCTTGCAAACGAAATTGGGTCTCGTTCAAATTGTCCCGCAGTACGAGCTGAGAACATGCAAGGAAACAGTTATCCCGATTAAGCGAAATCCAAAATCGTTGCTAACAGCTCCAGACGGTGGTCTTTATGTGAACATGCGAAAAATCATGACAGTAGCTGGTTGAAGAAAAAAGATGGCGCTTGCTCGGCATAATAACGATCATGTTGTTTTTGTTATCCACGTGAATTATGAATTGTGTCCACATCTATACAGGATCGTTGAATATTAATTAGGGAATAAGAATCGTGTGTATTATAAACATTTGCAGTAAAAATAATAAAAAATAAATTATCTGTGATAGGTATACATATACAAGCATACAAATATGCTTTCTTTATTACGAATTTATGGCTTAATTATTTTTTTTGGTCAATGTTTTATTCGCATTTTGTTTTTTTTTTATGTTCAAACCCCTTCAACGATTTCAAGAATATGGCAAAGCACATTTTCGATTTTTTTTTTTCACGTTCATGTATACGTTTATTTTATTCACTTATACTTTCATTTACAAAAAAACTAATATTTGACCGTGGCTTGTTGTTGTCGTTATTTTTTTACTCGTTTCTTTTCATTATTCATTCTTTTTTTTTTCGAGATACATTTTGACTGCGTATTAATTACTTAAAGTTACATGTAGGTTTTCTACGAATATAATAGTACGACACCTTGGAATCAAACGGAATGATTGGATACCAAAGCGATCGACAGTATATATATATATATATATACGTATGTCTCTCGGTTTGCACGTACAATAGTAATTAATATGTGCGTGCAAGTGGGCGTTCAGCGTTGGCATTTTTTTATTCGACGTTTCGATCATTACAGATTTTTTTTATTATTTTGTTACATCAAAGACTGTTGTTAATTAGCCAATTAATTTATCGTCAGAATTTTTATTGAATAATATTTTCAATTTTTATCTCAAAATGAAAATATTTTTTTCAAACTTCACTCTCGACATCGTGGCCATCCACTGAACGCCGAACAAAATTCGGTATCTTCCCTTCGGCGTTGATTTTCCTGACAGAATCCTTACTTAAAATTATATCTACGATTAATAATCGATCATCGCTCGCCAGCGAGCGTTGTCAATGCCAATTCGCTTAATATCAGGTAAAAGTTTATCTTTTTTTAGTTGTTTTTTGTTGTGTTCTTCCCACCGTTCGTATTCCTTTTGCTAAATCTGTTTATCTATAGTTTGGATTTTCTTTTCTTTTTTTTAACCTTTTCGTATCCTGATTTTCGTGATTGAGGACTCCGGAGCATCTTAAACTATGTACATTTACACGAAAAAATTTCTATGGCTAAAAATATGAAAGTCTCTGCAGTGATATTCGCCCTAGAAATTTTTCATCGATTCCCCCTTTGCCGCGCTTCACTCTCGACTATTTTCACATTTCCATTCTCTCATCATCTCTCTTTTTTTGTTCTCATGAATTATTAAACCCCCAGGGCGAACGAGACTGCAAAGTCTTTTTTCATTGACTTATCACGACTAAACGTACGAATCAGTGAGTAAAACTTCGTGTGCTGTTGGAAGGGAACAGACATGGAAGAGGCGAGAGGAAGAAGGACGGGAAAATTTTATTACAAATCGCAAAAGTGCATCGACATTATTTATGTGTTTTTTTTTTTCCTTTCTTCTCTTCATTATTATTTTTTTTTTTTTCAAATTTTTTTATTATACAATTTTCACGAAGTCGATCGTTACTTCGCTAATCATATACTTAGTAAGAGTTGTCTCGTATTTAATTGACCGACGTGGATTTTTTAGCGCTCGAATAAATATAAAGAATTGACGGTAGTTACAGTGTTGGAGGCGATACGTTGGCTCGCAATCGGCCCGTTTGGCCTCCTCGAGTATATCGACCATATTAGGCCGGTTTTTCTTTAATGCAAGTAACTTTTTTTTCGAAATTCGACGAATTGTTCTTCGAATTTTTAAAAAATCTGAAGCAAGATTTTAATCGCATTAAATTCAAATTAAATCGTCAAAATTTCGAAAAAAAAAAAAAAAAAAATCACGCGGTGTCCGTGTGTTTTGGATCGGTACACGAAAGAGACGAAATAAATAATGAGAAAGATCAGGCACAGGTAGTGTTTAATAATTATAGAGACTCCCCCGCAAATTTCTCGTGAGAATGACGAGTTGAATTTTATTCGGTATTATGTATGGGCTTGTTCAGGCCAAATGGACAGGAACATGAACGAATTGAATTTTCTTTTCCTTGCAGTATGTCGTGGGGCGACATAAAAAAAAAAAAGACTCCGTATAAATATTTAGATTTAACAAAAAAATCTATTAAGCTGTTTTCAACAACGATTAAAATTCATGGAGGGCCCGATTTTTTTTTGTCAATGAAAAATTTACTTTAGAATCAATTCGTATCGATCAAGTTAAATTTAAAACTGCGTTGATATAATGAATGCATTTTTTTTTCTCAATCGCCGTGGTATTTTTTTTTGTGTCGATCTACAACATATCTACAAGAAGGAAGAATGATTTAAAAACATTAGATATGACACGTCCCGGCTAATTTTGTCTGAAATGCCGCGTACATGAACCGCAAATTATCAGGTTTGGTATGATACATAAGTGGTATAGAGTAATTTTTTTTACTTTTTTCTTCTTTTTGTTTTTCGTTGGTCGACAATCAACGGAGAGTTTTATACACATCGAAGAAAGACGCTAATTGGTCAAGAGATTGAATATAATCTCAAATGAAAAAAAAAAAAAACCAAATAATATCTATATATCACGCGAAAGTTTTTTCGATTCTCAATCGAATCGAAGGAAGCTTTCAAAAATATCGAGTTTTTGGTTCTTGTACTCGACGATTCGTTCGAGTTTGGTTTTTTTTTAATTTCCATCCATTTTCTAAATCCCATCTAAAATTCGTCGCAAAAATCATCGGGAGAAAAAAAAAATGCTTTCAACAATTTAGCATAATCGTAATTACAGAGTTCGAGCCCGATTGAAAAAGAAAATAAATGTACGAAATAAAACAAAAATGGCCAAATGCCACGTTCGGATGAAAGTAAATAACGTAAGACTAGAGTTCAACAATACATGCGGTTTTTTGCATCGCCGTATATAAGAGATACACACTGATGAAGTATAAAAATATAAACATCTAAAAAATCAAAGGGCGCTATTATCGTAGATAACTAATTCGTAAGAGTCAATTTGTGATTGTTGAACGATCGTTATAATTATGATTTTCCGAGACACGGGGTATATTACAGACTATATATGGGACGTTTCAGGCCAAATCGACAGGCCTGTGATTATTATATTATTATTTTTTTTTCCTTCCAGTATGCTTGAAGGAGGCACAAAAAAAAATACGACATGTCAAATTTTAGATTGAATTAAAAATTTGGTGGAATCGTTATCGTCAAAGTTTTTACACCTAACACTGCTCGATATGTTATCGATTAAAACTTTTATAGACAATATTTCGCTGAATAATAAAATGTTGGAAACCTCCGAATGCTGACGTGTCTTCAGTATACAAGGGACATATATACATATAACAAAATTGTGATTGTTTTCAACGTTTTCAAGTTTTCCTTATTTTATCCTTAAAAAAAAATGATTTTCATATTAAGGAGAATAATGATCTGAATAAACATTCAAAGTGACACATAATTATCCGATTAAGAAATTATCTCGAATGTTTTTTTTTCAATTTCTTCTCTTTTGTTCTTTTGACATGGATTGTTGACCGATAAAATAACAAAAAAATTGATTTTTCTACACGCCATCCGAGGAGTATACCTGTCTTCGTGGTGATTAAAAAAATTCCTTCTTCATAAAAGAATTGATTATCTAATTTCAGATCAATCGACAATGTCCAATAGTGCTCATCTTTGTGGATATCGATAAAACCGAATTTTTCCAAAGATGTGAAAATTGGTGTGAAGTATTTTTTTTTGTGTTGTCCCACAACGTGTCAATAGGAAATTAGTGTATTAATAGAATCACGGTTCCTGTGTGGGAGATCTGGAACGACCCATGTATACTTTTTAAATTTGTATTAAATTTTTAATTGATTCATTTTTCATCTTGGCTCTCCAGTATGAATGGTCAGAAGAGATGTTTATTATTCATATCGTATTATTCTAGCAATTTCTTTCCTTTTTCGCAACATTCAAAACATTTTACTCATTTTTTTTTATTTTTTTTTTTATTTTTTTGGATTTCACCATATGGCATCTATATCATATATATATAGGTGTATACTTTTCTATTTATCTGGCTGCCTTGTCCAGCGACTATATTTTTGCCGATGAGTACATGAGACATTTGTCATCAAAATTAATCCACTTTTTTCGTCAGTTTCGTGCAAATTTTTCAAACTTTGTCAATCTCTTGTTGGGAAAATTTAATTCGCTTTTAATTCGCAGCAGGTTATTACAAAAATGGGCCAATTATGAAAATGTCGAGAATATTTATGAAAAAGGGATTTGATTGATAGAAAATGTCTCATGTAGATGTTATATTTTTTCTGTGTATATCACGTGCATACAAACATTTGTGGCGATTATAATTTTATATCGATACGTTTCCATATGTATATATACATATATGTGTATTTATACATATAATATTATATATTATATATAACGAACAACATTTATTACAATTAGTCCTTAGGCTACTCGTTAATTGGACAATAAATAAAATAATCTACGTACCTAAACACTTAACGGACTGTCGTTCGGACAGAGTCACCTGAATTTATCGAGCAGAGATACATCTCCGATTAATTTGTGGAACGATTAATGTTCGGTTTTTTTTTTTTCTTAATCAACCCCCGAATCGCGACGTTTACAAGAGATGTCAATTCGTCTCTGGACGATCAGAGAGAACGATCTATATATGTGAGAGAGTGAGAGTGAGAGTGAGAGTGAGAGAGAGAGTGAGAGAGAGAGAGTGAGAGTGAGAGTGAGAGAGAGAGAGAGAGAGAGAGAGAGAGAGAAAGAGATCTGACACATATCTGGTAAATTTTTCGTCTCCATCCCCGAAGTGAAAAGAACATTTTTGACAACGATTTATACCCGAGAAATCGATATACATATTTATGTCTTTTCGTCTTCATTAATTCACATTGTGGTCTCCGTGTTCAAACTGGCCGTCAAAAGAAGAAATACTCGGTTTGCCCCAAAATCATTGATCCCGAGAGTTTTTGAGTAACTTCTACCTCGTCGGTAGACGCATAAAATAATTAACGATCTTCGTTATCAAATATGAAAACTCGGCCGAAAAATATTTTTTCAAGGAAAAACAAAACTCATGAGCAAAAGCGTTCATTTACTCTCCGCTCGTTAATAATTTATTTTCCTTCAGAGTCTCAATCTTCTCCGAATATTATTCTTTCGAATCTTTTATTACCGAACGTTGTATTTCGCCTCTTTATAAGGTGTACAGTTCTCAGCCGATAAAGCAGGTACCTACAATCAGTAATTCACATTTTTGACAATTGTATACTGTATTATTGAAGAAGCATTAAGTGAACTACCAAACATCGCTTGGGGCATGTCAAAACATGCAATTGAAACAATCAAGTTTTTCTGAAAGATCAGCAGAATCTGACCATCTTTTTTTTTCGAAAATTTTTAGATTAAAGCAATTAATTTATCGGACAAAACCAAATTTCTATCGTTTGCATCAAGCAATTCCGAACACCGTAAAAAATTTCTGTCATACGAATTAAGCACCATGGAAAAAAATGATTCAAGAAAGCTGCAGTTATCTCTTTCGCACCCATACCAACGTCAAATTCCCTCAAAATAGGTTAGGTCCCTCGTCGATTCCCATTGTCTATTCGACGAATAAACTCATAGTGTGAAGCAAGCTGCAAGTTTAAGAATGGCATGAAAAACGCTGATATTTCGATATATTCAAAAAAGTTCTGTATCGACTTTTCTCAAAAGTTATCTATCTCAGGGAATTTGCTATATATTTAAACAATACATGTTCATAAACGCAGAACTTTAGTGGCAGAATCGACGTGCCAAGTTCCGTTAAGATGTTTTAAGTGTTTTTCGCACAAATAAAGCGTAAGCAAAAATGCCAGGCCAGGTGACTTCTGGGCGAACGCGTAACTGCCTTTTTTTCCTGGGGAGGGGCCTTCAGAAATTTATATAGAAATGCTTAGGAGATCGTCGATAATCAGTGATGAATAAGGGTACCTAATACAATTTCGTTGAAACATTTTATTTCAATGGTGCTTCTACTAAATAGAAATCGGAAATCATTTACGGATTGTGCTCTGTTATTTGGTTTATCTCTTCTGAATTTACATTGGGACATTAATACCTCGAAATCGAGAAAAATATAAATTTCTAGTGGCAAAAACCTGCTTTACCCTCAGAGCGTGCTTTCACATTATTTCAATTTCAACCATCATTCGACAAGCCAGTGCAGCAGAACGATTGTTGAGCCCACCAGTCGCTCAAATCGGCAAATCGACCGGTCTTAGTTTTAACGGAGACCACGACGTATCACTTAACACCCTCGTGACCGGGCGATTGAAGCCCATGCGGTACGGCAGTTTGTAATTCACCAGGTTGACGTTTAGGTCGAAAACTCGCTGTTATCGACGATATCCAGCCTGTCTGCTGTTGCTGCTGCGACGTTTGATCATTGAGAGAGCTACTGTTGCTCGTGCTTCTCGTACCGTCGATGCTCATGCCCGATTTAAAACGTGAAAAAAGCCCGGGTGACGATTTTTTCGTGCTATAAGGCGACGGAAAGCCGAATGATTTTTTTACACTCTTTGTTGATTCCTTGTAGAGCATCGAGTCGAGACTTCCGGTATGCTGCAACTCGTCGTTCTTCTTCTCTTCCAATCCACCCACAAGAATATCCTCGTTCTGCTTAGTTATCTTCGAAATGTCTTCCATACTGGCAGAGCTCCGCCTAATTTCTATTTTACCAATATCGTCATCATCATTGGTTAAATCAACAACGTTCGAACTACCCGGATGAACGATAATTTCTGGTTTTTTCTTGGTGTTCGTTGTCCTAACGTCAATCTCCTTGAAATCATTCAAATGCAATCTCTTCTCATTCTTGACTTCCTTCGGAGTCTTTGTCTTCGTGATGCTTATTTTACCCTCGGGATTTGAGAGGTTACGTCGATGCTTTGCACTGCTGGTAATCGCATCATGAGCCGGTAACATTTCCAGCGATACTGACGGCCTTTTTTCCTTCACGAAAACCATTCGCCAGCTCTTGTTCTTGCTGTCTTGAGATTTTCTCGCTTTTGGCAGAGTCATTGCACGTTTTTCCATACCGCCAATCTCGACGACTGTCGTCGTTGTCATCGTCGTAGTTCTCATTGTTCTCGTCGTTACTGACGTATCTTTGCTCAGCTCTTTGGCGTTTCTAATAAGATTGCATCTTTTGCAAAATATCATGGTGCTGTTTTTCCGCGGTGCTGTCATTGCCGATGTGCTCGTTACCGATTCGCTCTTCGTCAGTGCCCTCGAACCCGTGTGATGCTTCGGTAATTTCACAATTGGCGCTTCCTTCGAGTCGAAACTTATGCTCAAACGATCGGTGAAATTGCGCAATCTCGAGAACAATGATTTGTGATTGTTCGAGGCGGTTTTTTCGTCACAGCAACAGCGTAAAATATCGTCGTTACGCACGACCGAATCTTTACGTCCTGCTCGAACGTCCTCGTCGTCATCTTCATCCTCATCATTTTCGTCATTTTCATCATTCTCGCTCCCCACCTTACCGGCAGAGATAGATCTCTTTTTCGAACGTTTTCTTATACCAGACGACGTCTCGACACCAACAATTTTGCCATTACCCTCTGTTTTCTCGTCTCTCATTCTCGTTTCTGGATAGGTCGTCTCGTCTCTCTCCAATTCCTCGATTATTCTACCGTCGTCGACAGATCTCGCACTTACCGGGGAACTCATGTCACTGCTGAAATGTTCGCCCCGGCTACGTCGTCTCTCACGGTCATGTTCTCTCATGGCTTTCGCGAAATCATGACTGTGATAGTCCAACGATGATTTATCTCTGCTACCCTTGCGACTTCCGGGATAACTCTTACGTCCTGTGCTCGATCCGACTGCGACATTACCCTCAGTTGATATCTTGAATTTCAGAGTTTTCTCGCTTATCTCGACCTCTGTTGCTGTTTCCGGATCAGAACTCTCGAGATTCTCAACCTCCTCGATCGTAAGATATTCTTGATCTTCGTCTGTCGAACGGGATTGTGAACGTATCGTACCCGCGGAACGTTTTGAGCGCATGCTGTGCGTTGACATGGACTTTGTTACCGACGACATCGCCATGCCCGTTGTTGTCGATGATCCGGACTCGCCTAGATCTATCACGCTTTTTCTATGATGACGCTCATCTTTGGCAGCTTCGTTGAGTCGCCTGTAGTAATCGAGAGCAAACCGAACTGGCTCGAGTATGAGCTCCTGAAACGAGAAAAGGATTGACAAGTTAGATGTTTAGGATCGCTGACGCCGATGATGTCGGAACGAAGCTGAAGACATTTTTTCACGTTATGCTGGATTTATTTCCTGGCAGAAAAAATCTAGAACTTACGAAACTAAAACCATGCCATACGCTAGTTCCACATAAATTTACAATTAGCGCGACGTCGCGGTGACCTTTCTTATTATTATATTGCTCACTAATACCATCAACCAAAAGCCATCGGCCAAAAGGAGTAATGTAGCGAAAATGCACAAATCTACATATACTTACTCAATACAAATAGACGATACATTTTAATATACTATAATAATTTTGGCAGTCACCATTTGACCGTAATATTATTTATTTGATAGTTCAAATCGACGCGGAAATGGAAAACGAATTAATTATAGCAATTTGTTATACATATTTAGTACAAAACTGCAATGAAAAATTCAAATAATAGTTTTAAAATACGAAAACTATATTTACTGAAAACATGGCACAACTTTCACTAATTGCAAACAGTTGCAATAACGTTTAAAAATATTCTCATAGGATCCATTGGCGCTATTTGTTAATATTTCAGGCTGTACGGTTTTTAAATTACCCCACAGGCTCACAGTGCTCGGGGGGTTTAGGTTCTGACCCCAAGGCAGCTCCTCGAAACGTGCAGCGTGACGTGCGGGCAGGTGACTCCCGTCCAAAATGTCCCGAGGGGACATTTTTAAGAGAAATCACGTTCGGGACGTTTTGACGAGCGTTTGGGGTGCGCAACCCCCAAATGCCCTACAAGGGTAGACCACCCTTGTTATAGTAACTTCGTTATAGTATTAGTTTAACATGTTAATAATACTAAAATCTCTCTATCTCTTAAAAGATTGGAAATGGGGTCCTTTACCTGATACGGAAAAATTGCTCTGGAGAAAAATGACGCATTGAAAAATCGTTTTGGTATTCATAAGTAAAAAATAAAAGGCGGGCTAGCAGATAATGAGAAAAAAAAAGTGAATAGTAGCGTTTGTGGACATTTGATAACAGTTTCTTTTTTTCGCCACCACAAAGGTTGCTGCCTAATTTGTACCAACATCCCCTTTCACAATCACAAGCACGTAACGAATAGCTGCTGGCTAAATTTATTTCATTATTTATTTTATAAATTTACTTCAATATTTTTTCTCGAATTTACAATTCGAGTCAAAGCTTATTTATTAGCTCTTTGATTCTTGGCCGATTATATCAATTCGTTTGATTGTGACTCCCACTATGCGGGTGCGTAGTTTTCCGTAGGCAGCAGTCCGTTGGGTGCCTGTGCCATTGGCCAAAAATCTCGTGTAATAAATAAACATTATAGTATCGACGTTCGTTTATAAAATTTTTAAAAAATGTAAATAAAAATAATAGACGATAAAACGAAAACGAACCTGCAGTTCAGGAAAAAGTTCTCCCAATGATTCAAAAAGGGGCAACAGCACGAGACCGATGAAGCTACATTGCGAGGATGGTTTAGTGACCTTGTCCCGATCCATGAATGGAGTAACCGGAAGTCCCTCGAGCTTTTCAGCATCGCTCTGCTTGAAGAATTCTTGAAGAAGCCTGTCCAGCCAGGGCTCAGCAACATCCATTGGTCTTGCCTCGTTGCTTATATCAGCAACTTTTATCAAGACCATCGAGAGCTACGATCGTAACAAACAAAATGCCACATTAATACGAATGGTCAACAAATCCAACTCAATAAATATTTTAGGAATTCGATTTTTTTTTTCTTAAATAGAATTGTGGCCGCGTCGGTTTGAAAAAACGTTGATAATATTATAAAATTCGCAAAAAAAAGTGGCATGAATAACAAATACGTAATAATTTCAATGCTAGTGTTAGTGCTAAGTGCTAGTGCTAGTTAGTGCTACGATAAAAATAGAGTTTTTGAATTCTCGTGAGAAAAATTTACGGATTTGTACATTTATTTATCTAGAAGCATATTGGAATGATCGTTGGAATATTTTTTCGATATTTGTTTTGGCTTTGTCACTCACCAGATTGATGTGACTTTTATTTTGATAATCAAAGTCTGGCACTGTGTCAGTGAACTGGCTGAGAATCTCGTTGTGTCGTGCCATGTCGGTGGCGAGTATACATCTGATAATTCCCTCGCGAACGGTCCTGAAGGTTGCAGCGTCGAGAGACGCGAGAATATTGCATTCGGAAGCCTCGAGAACACGAAACGTAACCGAACAATGATGATTCTCCAACGGTGATATGTCGTTGTAACGAAGAGCGAGCTCGGTACGGGCATTTATCTGATATATATTGTTGTATCCCGGATGATCGAGATCGTGACATATGCTCGAGACTATCAGTACGAATACCTCGAGATGACCGATTTTCGAGGGTAGATCCACGGCCCAAGCAATCGCGTACATCTGCGTATACGAATAAATAATTATAATAAATCTTTTATTGATTGATTGATGTATTTATTTATTTATTTATTTATTATTTCCAAAACTCGGAAAATCTTAATTGAAAAATAAACTTGGTTGTTTAAGCGAGTTTATTTTTCGATTAAGATTTTCGGAGTTTTATTTATTAAACGATCATTCTACGTTATTAATTTTCATAAATTCCACATTATTATGCTTCTTACTTAATAACTTAGATAGATGGATAAGGGTTTGGATGAGAATCTAAATCGTTATAAAAATATTGTTTATACAGTTTTCTCAATAGGCCTCAAATCAATATAAATATTCCTATTGAAAATTTGAAAATTTTGTAGTCACTCGAGTAGCCCAATTCGAAATTTTGAAAATTTTGTAATCACTCGATTACTTGATCACAAAGTTGTTGAAAAGTTTTGCAGCAAAGATATTTGCACTTAAAAAAAAAAGGCGAAAGCAAAGAGACTGATAAAAATATTTCGTCGAAATTACAGTGAAATCGACTGACCATCTGGGCAACGCAGAAACAATGCCTGAAGTTGTGGAATGGAACCTCGTTATAATTGTTGTAAACTTCGTAGAGAAAATTTCTAAGTGTCGACAGTGATATGTCGAATTTTTGTAACAACTCGAGTTCTACAAACATCGTTTGTAGCATTAAGAGTAGTTCCTCATCTTCCCATTGTCGAGCATCAAAAGCCGGCGAGCGTAGCCACTCTCGTACACTTGAAGATACGGCCACGTCACTGAAACGAGTAATGAATAAACTTCTTTACATAAACTTAACAGATCGGTAGATTTAACAGCGAATTATTATTTAATGTAATTATTGATGATTAATTAAAAATAATCGCGGTGTTAAAAGTATTTTGAACTATCTTTGAGTCTTTGAGTGTTAAATATCTTTGATTATTTTTGAGTCGTACAAAAGTCACTTCATCTGAAGAGTATCTTCGAGAGTCTTGGAGTATTATGAATGCTGTTGGGTGCTTCAAGTATCCTTTGTGTATATATATATAGGATGATGAGGGACTCAGCCCTTCAAATTTTGAGTCTTTGAGTGTTAAATATCTTTGATTATTTTTGAGTCATACAAAAGTCACTTCATCTGAAGAGTATCTTCGAGAGTCTTGGAGTATTATGAATGCTGTTGGGTGCTTCAAGTATCCTTTGTGTCTATATAAGTAGCGCCAATACTATCTAATGGCCATGAAGTTTATCACTATGGAGATACGTATAATATGACGATAGCATGTAATGCACTTCGCACCATAAGCCACTCACGAATCCGCACCCGAATGCTATTTCTCTCGGCGTAATTCCAAGGCAAATACGTATGTATATAAGCTTATGTACGTCCATATCCATATATATATAGGATGATGAGGGAATCAGCCCTTCCATACCATCAGCACGTCCATATACATATATATATATACATAGTCCCTGATCATCCTATATATATATATATATATATATATATATATAGGATGATATATATATATAGATAGGATGATGAGGGACTCAGCCCTTCAAATGTGAGCATACTTGGTACACCGACATTCGACGATCTCGTGCAATCACCGTATGCGCATTCATAACCACGTAATTTTCAGTCCTCCCAAGCCAAGAAACTGTCCAACTCCTCCAGAATGTTAGTCTCTTTAAACTTATGCAATTGTTCGATCTCGAGCTCTAAGCGTCAATCGTCACAAACTTGAGCAAATGCCTGAGTAAATTGTGCATATATTATTTATATTCGTAATGACAACCATACGTAAAGAATTGCCAATGTCTCACACTATATATGTACATAATAATGTATTAATATTATTATTTTTATGGACTTTTTGGGGATAGTGAATTTCATAAAAAATTAAAATTAATATTATTAACGATGCGGTCAAAGTGACAAGAAATCCTAACATTCTTAAGCCAAATAGATGAGTTGCCCTTTCACTATTTTTTAAATAATAATAATTGGCGCTTGGCAGTGTTTAAAAATTAAATAAATAAATAAAATTAAAGCATTGTTAATTGAATTTTATTTTATATTGTTTTAAATTTATCGAACGTCTGCAGCAGAAATTTTACCTTTGGTCCGCAGTATAAGAGCAATTATAAACAAACGGAGGAATATTAACGAGCTTGCTGAGTGTAACGGATTGAAAATTAATATCGCGATTAATATTCCGCGAGTTCTATATACGTAAACGAGAATTCTCCAACATATATCAAAATCAAACAAATAAACTCTCTCGGAAAATTCATCTGCCACTGATGATGGATTCATCCTTGATGCATATGCTTTTTCCATTTTCTCGAATAAAGCTAAGAAGCTATTCATACGAGGGTATATTTTGATACACTCCGTAACTTTGACAAGCATAATCATAACATCCAATGTTTTTTCAACGTTATCCCATTTTCTCTCTTTATTGGGAAATCTCCAATTTCTGAAAATCTTATTAAGGTCGCACACGATGTATTTTAGTTCCTATTGCAAATCCCATGTATTTGCTATTATAGCATATAATCGTTAAACATTTTTTTTTTATGTTTGCTAATTTTTGCATCATCTTATCGACTTTTTCATCGAGACAAAATATGGAAAAGATATAGTAAAGATGGTTTACGAGAATATTTAGGTAAAAAATATTTTAAATCTTTATGGAATTTCACATAGAGCATATTTTGGAAAAAAAAATTGCACACCTATAAATTTGATTTGAGCCTCGATCGTAAAGGTTAGTAAGACGGAAATATTTTAGAGACGGAAATATTTTAGAATGTCATATTTCAGCATTTTTTTCTACATATTTGTGTATACATGCCAAGAATGGACGAGAAAAGATTTATCCATTCAATCCAATATGCATAATCGAGAATTGCCCAATTTCCATGATTTTACCAAATTCATCTCTCAAGGGCCAGGCAAAAAAAAATATGCTCGTACTTCTCTCGCTTTATTTTCGTTCAGACCTTCACCTTTTTGTCCATAGCACTTTGAACACACTGCAATTTTGTCGTTTTACGGTGGTTTATTTTTGTATAGTACGTGGGATTCGAGCTTTCGAACATTTCCCGATAGGTAATAACTTTCTATCCATTTCGGTACCGCTGCATCGGTCCAATATGTCCTCATGTGTGTAGATTATCAGCGTGTTGGTTGGCGCTTTTATATATATATATATATACATATATATATGGTTTTGCTGTACTAATATTAAGAGTAGTCGGCAGAGATTGGAAATCAGCGCGAAGTTTTCAATTCATTCGCGAGAGTTGCCCGCGGCGATTGTGACCGATAATAAATGAAAAACGATTTATTTACATCCAGTTTATTGGTTTTCATCTAATTCAGTAATTAAATCAATAATTAATTGATTTAACTGTATTATGCAATGGCCAAACGTTTAATCGTTAATTAATCGATGATCGATAAAATTTAGTATCGAACTTTGATCAAATTGGTTACATAAATTATTCCAATTTACAATTATTTAATAAAACCGTCGATTAGTCATTTCGATTTCACTAGATTGCAATTGCGATCTTTAATTGAAAAAATTGATGGATCGAAATTTAATGAGTTCCATTGTCAATCGGAAATTAGCTTCTCATACAAATTTTGTGGGACAATTAATCCTCATGTATTCTCGTCAATCGATTCGATTAATTCTCATCTAACGCAATCTCTTGTATTCGCATATTGCTAATATGCGAGCAAAATTTTCATTATGCCATGTACGAACGTGAATTAAAGCGTGTTATACAGTTCGGTGGTTCAATCAAAGAGATCATGCCTGAAATTATGTAAAGTGCATTATATGCATATCAAAGGCCTTGGACAGGCTTTATACGCGATCGTGAAAATCTCATGCTCGTCAATGCAATCCCGAAGTACGCATATCCGATCAATCAATACAGACAGAGCTCATATAGGGTCATTAGTTTCGATTTTACTCATTAAAAAAGGCAAATCGGTGAATCGAGTAAATCAATTGAAATCATGATTCAATCGTGGAATGATTGACTATAGATAAACCAATGTGTGCTATGATTCAAAGGCACTTTGCAAACGAAAACGTTCCATACAAACACACAAAATTGACATGTTACCGAAGTTAATGAGGGGAATGGGTCCCAGAAGTCTTTACATATATATATATATATATATATATATATATATATATATTACATATATATATGTGTAAAAAAAAATTGTCGATTCTGATTGGTCCATGTGGCGAATGAAACAATGATATATAGGTATGTAGTATTCACATGTGACATGCTGACAAGCTTGCATACATATATGGGAACATTCCGTTCAATATATGTATATATATAGACGAGAGAGGCTGGTAAATTTCGAGGATAGAACGAGGCCGTATATAACGACCAATTAACGATCATCGATAAATACCCGTAACCCTCGTAATACATAACATATATATATGGTATGTATTACGAGCGTTACGCGTATTTATCGATGATCGTTAATTGGTCGTTCTATCCTCGAAATTGACCAACCTCTCTCATCTCTTCACCTCACTACTCTCGCCATTGCTCCAACTTCAGGAACTCTTGAGCCACAATTTTGATCTTCACGCATGTCGCCAAATTGTGACAAATGATAATCCGTGTTTATTTGCGGGGTTCCCGTTAATTTCCACGAGACATGATATAAATATTATTATATTAATGAAATACAGAAATGAAATGTATCGTATGAATAATAAGTTTGATAAAAATAATGTAATATCAATGTATATATTATTATATATACATTGATATGAATTTTCGTTGGTATTTATTGAAGATAAGTTGGTGGTAATCAGTAAGTATGAGACACTCAAGAAGATAGAGGGAGAGAAAGAGACAGTCGATACCAAAAGTTCAACATTATCTTCGACTCATAACATAAATATATGTATATGGTACAATTTTTTCAAACTTTGACATATTCGTCATCGGTACGTGCACGTTTCAGTACCAGTATGAAGTATTCGGGTTCATTGAAAATTATATTTATTTATCAATTGTGTTCAGCATTCCTACAGAATAAACCCAAACCCAAACAAAATGCATAGTAATTACCTTCATTCAAACCGGTGCCATAAAATTCTTTTTTTTTTGTGGTTTATCAATGTGGAGAAATCCACTATTTCAATGTATTGCAAAACATTTGGGGTGAGTTGTGAAATGTTTTACTGTTATATACGATCGAAAAAATTCCTTCTTCTTCTTCTTACACCGCCTCTATGTAACTTTAATGTGCCTAGCAACATTTTCGAGAATTCGACGAGAAGCATTACTTTAAAGGGTTGAAAGTTCAAACCACCATCAATATGGTACAAGTATAAAAATATGTAGATAACTGTATATAATAATCCCCACCCCCCTTTTTGGTAATAACCTTTTCGATAATGAGTGATAGACAAAGTGGGCGAGTGGCGTCGAGTGTAATTGGCTTATGGGCACCGTTTCTTACCACTGATTGGGTCTCCCCAATAGCAAAAAGTGTCCCACATCTTATTGCTATCGAGAGAGAACAACAAATAAATTTACAAATAAATTTACAAATAAATTTACAAATAAATTTACAAATAAATTTTAATATTTTTAATCGAACCGAAGCTTCGTTTCGGAATAAGCTGGAATACCCTTACCCAGCTTATACGCATACAACTTTTATCTCGAGGGTTTTACGCTTATTTCTTCTGCAACGGGCGTAATCTTTATTGTTGATTTTTATCTCCATGTTTTATTTTTTTTTTTTTTTTCGGTTTTTTTTTACTACGACGTAGGTAAAAGGCATCAAGGCTAAAGAGGGATGAGAGTGGAGGAAAAAATAGACAGAGGATTTTTTTCTCCGAAGGGTCCTGACAGCAGCCACTTCTACCTTGTTTGAAAGCTTCTTTCGTGAATCACCCACGCTTGTCTGGCTTCTATATCCTTTGCACATCCAGATGGTTTCCCCACGAAAGGGGAGACAGCATTTGAAGAAAAAAGGTGCAGTATACCCACGCAGGACGGATTAATGAGAAAAAAGTTTGGAGAAAATGAAATCGAATAAACGGGATCTTCATCGTTTCTCACGCGTGTATAATAACACGCGTATACTATACACTCGTGAGGAATGATGAAGCTTCTGAATACAGCATCGGATTTTGCGATTTTATTTTATCATTTGATCTTCCAAATCCCCAAAATAAATAGACATGGCAGGCGTCTCGATACCAAATTATTAAAATCAAAAGTTAATCGTAGACAGATTATCCTATAAGTTCAACAGACACCCTGGAGTTTTTTGTCTTTACAACTTTTTTTTTTGTTTGTCCTCGTTTATTAAAAAATCTCAAATAATTCCCGAGTGTATATTGATTCCACTTTTTTCATCGCTAATATGGGGGCTTCTTTTATTATTGTTGCGAAGGTTGAATCATTTATTATTTTTCTGAAGTGCCATATATGCACTTCAGATAAAAATATAATTTTCAACGACAAAGTTTCGTTAGGTCAACAAAATAAAAAACAACATGATAAATGCAACAGTTTTGGCCATTTTTATGACCTTTTTTATCATTATTTCTTTCGAATTCTTATTTTCTCCCATTGATAAATTCAATAATATTCGAAAAATCTATAAAATTATCCATTCGATGTTTCTCAGTTTCGATTGTATTTATTTCGTTCTTCAGAATATGGCAGCCGAAAATGGACGAACGATGACTAAAACCAGTACAATTATAACATTGAACAAATTATTGCATGCAGCAGCATTTACGGCATAACTACCCTTAAGTTATTTATCTTGGATATATATTATATATTTAGAATATATATTTCACATATAAATTCATCAGCAACAATTTGCCGCAGATATTTTGACCGTTTCCGTTATATATTTTTTCCCGAGTATATTTTCCTGGTCCAGGCGATCGGCATTGGGCAGGGCTTTGCCTAGGTGAATAATGGATAACCCACGACGTCTGCCAAATCCACTGTGCCAAATACGCATTCCCCGAATTACGATACGTACCGATAAATTTGTTGAAATTGTCGACGCAGCGACTAATGATCCGATTAACTGGCAATCCATATCATTCTGCTGGCATTTCACGTACATGAAATATATATATGTATATTCCGCATATTTATTGCCACACATGCCACAGTATCAGAAACTCACAAAGGCCTGCTAATCCATTCATTATACTTCATGCATGCTGAATAATTTCTTTACGTCAAACCACATCACAATCAGGAACTCAACTGGCGTCAAAAATAAAACAGTTTGAAGCTTCACGATTTCCTATCGATGGACAAAGCTGATAATACCGGAAATGGGCCATTTTTTATCAGATAATTGTTGGAATAATTACAAATTATACGTAAATGATACGTAATTATCAGTAAATTATGAAAAAAATCATCGATAACCGATAAAATGATAATAATCACACTATCAAGTACTTCAGTATTTAAAGTACGATTAATTATAATTAACAAGAACAAACAAGTGGTTCATAATTTATTATGTTATATAACTGTAATTAGTAATCAAATTCAATATATTGATAGTTTACTCGAATAAGTGGCTAACGTTATTCTATATCGTTTATAATTTTAAAATGTTACATTTTTTTTTATCGCGACTGCAAAATTATCACTCAAAAAATTCAATCAACCAAAATCAAATTTCAACAGAGTAAAATAATTTCTAGAACCATAATATTTCGTATGAATATTAGTTAATTGATAGTATAATGGATCATCCGGTCAGCTGACCACAGCTCCGTCTTTTTCCCTTATATGGGCAGTCGCGGGAGATAAAAATTAGAGGTTCGAGGTATTTTTATTGTAATCCACGAGGATGAGATGAAGTTTTATTTTTGATATCGCAGACACTCAATGAGATGAAAATTAGAAGTTCGGGGTATTTTTATTGTAATCCACGAGGATGAGATAAAGATTTATTTTTTCGCGTATCCCAGATATTCTCTGAAAAAAAGTCCTTGAAACGTGCGATTTCGTCCGTCATATACTATACATATTTTATGCTCATTTTTTATGCAGACGGCCGTGAAAGAGCATCACGCAACCAACATTGTACTCTCTCGCTTTTCGCTCTTTCGCCGTGCGTCTTTTTCTGCATTTCTGCGAATTCGCGTATACAAAAGCAGCGAAATGGTGGAGAATTATGCATTTTTGCTTTCTAGTAATATTCCACGAAGAAAGATGAGCGTGAACAGAACGAATAAGATGAATGAATGATCTCTTATTGTTGCCGGATTATCGTGATCATTGTTTTATTTTTCTCAAGATGGACGGCGACAACACGTTAATTGAAAATAAAATTAATGATAGTAAGAATTGACAAATGAAAAAAAAAGTTAAAACTAATGAAGATGAACCCAGTTGAAATTAATCAAAATGAAAATTGGTTGGAGCAAAAGTGAAATAACATTAAAATGAAAATAAATTTACATAAACGTAAAGAAAATAATCATTTTTGTTTGACTTAATAAATCGAGCTCTATCACCCTGAGTGTAAAACACAAATATTTTATGTTCTTCACATACTCACATATTTTTTAGGAAAAACAATCCTAAATCCTAGCAATTGACAAGTTAAATTTTACAGGAATATTACATAAAAAATATAAGATCCAATTAGATTGACAAACCGTTCGATTGGGGTAAACGTTGAAGTAGCGAGACGTCGTCATCGTTATTTCAAATAATAACTAATGACAATTACGTGAATATCATTTCTTCCTGATACGAACACTTGCGATCGAGACATCAAGCGATGGCATTCAAGAATCCCGATATAAGCGGAGCACATTTAATGCAGCAGGTAATTCATCTTATATATATGTATATATAGCAAGAACGGTATTACATTTACGATACAGTACAAGATGAGTACCAATTTCATATCAAGGGTAACCCGTGCCTCCACGTGTTTGAATATCAAAGGTTTACATCGGGCAATTTATCTCAACTCGGCAACCATTAGAAACTAAACCTCCCAGATTTGGTCCATTATTTTTTATATTGTTCATGCTAATGATTAGAGGTCATTCATTTTTTTTAAACATTTGTTATACTTTGCGTTCTAGAATGATAATTTTTCAAAATATCAAGTGCAATTAAGCAATCGACCTTGTTGGAAAAAAAAAATCATATCAAATTGATCTTCTTGAGATGTGCTTTTGTGTTGATTCACTAAAACAAAAACCTTTTTTGCTCCATTACAATATTTTGTTCTAACATTAAAGTAAAAAAATCGATTTTTCAAGACTTGTCCAATTATTGTTAAAAAAACACGATAATTTTACATGGAAATCCGAGCATCTCGAACTATCACCGAACATGACTAGCTGATTTTAGAACTTTTTATGTGACGGAACATCAGGACTTTCATCGTAAAAATAAAATTGAGACGAGTTTCCTACAAACAGGAGTGACTCCTCCGACGTAGAGAATGATTTAAAAAATAGATAAACCTTATCAATGAGGTTAAAAAATGTTTTCATGTCAAACGGGACTTTTGTATTTTTTGTTATATTCCTCGAGGGCTAAAAGAAGTATGTACCATGATAAAAAGTCACCCTAATAATCGTTTGAACAATATAGATTTTCTTTACACATATCTTCTCGATGTTTTAAAGATTTAAATCACAATTTACATTTTCAAAAATATGAACTTGCATACCCAATGCTTATAAAATATCCACCCTTGCGAAAGATGAAGCATAAAAAATAATTTAACGAATTCATTACCCTCTTCTCACTGATTGACGGTAACTATTTAGCATAATAATGTTTCTGGCTGGATTAAGATGGAATAGCCCATATACAAAGCTATATATATATATGTACAGTTATACGGGAGATAACGATCTTCGCCCACTCAAGCCAGATGTATTCACTTCGATATGGATTCACTGAGTTTGCGGGGGGTTCTTGAGATACGAACGATTCCCTTCGCGTGTATCTTGTGCACGAATTATCGAACGAGAATTCTCTGAGCTGTAAATATAATATTACCAAGAGCATGCTGTTTGTACAAATGACTCCCATAAGGACGCCTCCATGAATTATGTATACCCAATTTGGATCTCATCCACGCTCGTTCTATATATATATATATATATATATAGGTAAGTATGCCCAGAGCTTTCTCATCATAACATAATCTCGGAGCTTTTTAGTCTCTTACTTCAAAGCTTGTATCGCACTAAACGTTCTGCCAAAGTTCGAATTTCATAATGAGAACGGAAACGAGTCACGATCGTGTACAGAGACGCGAATAAACTTTCTGGTTCTGCACATCCTACATATGTACACAGACTCGAGCACATCTATAGGCTATCTAGCGCGAAACGAACATGTTAGGATTATAATGGAAATATTATATGATCTCGATTAATTTGAGAGCATATATTAGTTCGCTAATTACGAAGTGAACATCGAAATAAAATAATTTTTCTACCACAATAATCGCTAGTTTTGATACAAGTGGCAATTATTCCATTGAGGAAGATTTTGAAAATCATTTCGATGGTCTAATGCAAAAAAGGCATGTAATTAAGCCTAGCTTATAGATACTATATATTACATTTACAGTACATTTATATTACATTTAACAGTATAAATCCTCGATCTCCAATTAAAATTGAAAACACCGCGATATCGACGTGTAAAAACCTCAAAAATCAGATGGTCATCACGCGTTATCACTCAGAGAAATAAAGAATGATCGCTTTGAAAATGAAATCGTTCGAAAATTGTTCGACAAGTCACAGTTTCTGATGTTAACGCGAATTTAAAATTCCCTTTATAGCTATAACTTTGAGCTATTTATACAAAACTATCTGTGGAAATGAAGTGACTTTTGGGCATGCTTGGACCGAGTTTTTATGAAAATCAACTATGAGGTTCGACCTAAAAATTAGTGGAATTGGATTACCAATTCCATGATTATGATTAATATTAACCAATTAATGATTTAAAAAATATGATTAACGTTCAAATACAACTAAATATAAATAAAACCTGAAGTAAAAAGGAACAAATTTGAAGTTACACATAATTTTCTCGTAATTTTATTACATTCGCAGAGCTTTCTGCGCATGAGAGATTCGGGTCCCTCGAGTGAGGGGAAAATAACGAGAAATAATGTGAATATTTCAATATGCCTGCGTTTTCATTTATATCTACCGATACGATTATTATCATTTATTTTCCAAAGTATAGACGATATTCGGAAGTAATAGTAACAAATGTCAACAATTTTCGGTAATAAACTTTCATTATATGACATTCCAGTCGTATGTGGATTAACGGATCTCGCTAATGGCTAGTATGTTCGATTGACGTATATAACAAAAGCCCCAAAGCGAGCTTTCCCATTGCAGAGAATTGAGCATTTTTCCATCTACATGTTTGTTCCCATTTTTTGCCATCTGCCTTTAGTGCTGTACATCGTGATATATGCTCGCCTCTGGCAAGCTCAACAGTGCATTCTCGATATTTCTCTTTGTGCATATATTCGTTCTTGTCATTTTTAAAAGCCCATTTCGTGACCGTTAATGCACATTCACCATCACAGCGAAGCTTTCAGTTGATCTTCGAATTTCTCATACACAACTATGAATAATAATATCGCAGAGGTATTAAAAAAATTGTATGCTTGACGTAAATCACGAGATGTCGATTGAAATCATAAAATATATTTGTGCAAAGAATCAGATTGCCGTTTCAGTTACAAAAATAAATAATAATAATTCACGTACATAACATTTCAGGAGCGTTTTTGTACTATATGGAAAACATTTTTCAAAATAATCTCTGCTGCATTTTTATATATTAAATCGGATCATATTATATTAACATGGAAAAAAGGAAAAGATTTTACAGCCGTAGATATAGGGTACGGCTATGGAACATAGATTATGGACCAGGAAGAGATGCGACGATATTTATTCTATTTTAAGATGCCCGGGGGTCCATCTGCAGTTCGTCCGAGATGGTTTGCGCAAACCAGATGAGTACCACGCACATAGACCGATGCTGGATATTTTGCAACGAGAATTGAGACACGATAGAAACGAATATTTTCGTGTACCGGAAGTGATGATTGCGTCACACAGGAAAACCTTGAAATTCTTCCTTCCAATTTTGCGATTATTCGTACGTGAGAATTTTCAGTGAGTAAACGCCACAGAGGGGATTTGCTGAGCTGTGTGTAAAATTACCCGGAACTCATACTGTGATTTCAATTCAAATGCAGGGAAGACGTTATTATTATACTGTAGTGAAAGGTATTTGGTGTGTATACACCATGAGGTGGAGACACAGATCTCAATATATACTGCCAATGTTTATTCAATTTGATCACGGATTTACTACACAGAGAATGGAATGCTCGCTATGCGAATGGATTTTCCAAAGGGATGTTGACCGAACTATGCTCAAGCTCTGTACATTGGTTGTATATTCCATATATATAGAACATAGGAAATTTTCATGTGCACCGTAGAGAGTTTGATGAGGTGCAGAAGTCGAACAATGGATTTTGTGGTGCAAATGAATTTTCGACCGTTTCATGGTTGCACTATTCACAATGAAGGATTATTACGATATATGAGCTAATGGTAATCTGAGCTTTAATCAGATGGACGAAAGGGTGCTGCTAAAGACTATGAGACTCTATTAAAGAATTATGAGTGTTTGTAAAAATAAGTTAAGGACTGAAACATATAAAAATGTGTATAAATGTGAATCTGATGTATGTGGTGCCGGATGTAAAAGGTAATTAATCTTGTTCATGCCGCCAGCTAATCAAATTACGAACAAAACAAAAGTGCTTATTTTAAAATTTTCGATATATATGATAAAAATATCTTTGAACCGACTGATAATAGCAGATAAAAAGCGTGCTGCAAATTTTTCCTACAAATATTATGAGGTCGTATTACACGTAGATTATTCACACGATGAAATGAAATTCTAAAAGTATTATATATCTGCCTCAAAGAAGATTTCCGTGGTTTTAATTTTCCGAATAGAATTCAAAGCACGGACAGAAACTCAACGGATCTTGGCACCACACAGGATTTATATCTACTTTTTTCTCGCCTCGGAAAGTTTTCGCTCCAGAGGTAGAATGCAGATTCTGATTGTGAGAATATTACGAGATGGTATTAAGCTCCATGTTACTATACCGTGCATATATGCATAAATTCAGTATATAGAATGAATATATAGAAGAATGTAGCTCGGTCGCACACATGGATCGAATAATTCATGTTATCCTTCTTACCATCAGGAAGGATTTTGGAAGAACTTTCTGCGGTATTCTCGCATGAGCCATGTTAGTCCATGTGCTCCTCCACCGTTCCTTAAGGGTTTTCAGCCTATCCGACACGACACTGAGAAAAAAGCTTAAATAATAACAACAAAATTCGTTTGTTGCGGGCATTTTGTTACAGCACATACAATATTTTGTTTGGCAAACCGAAATTTTGCTCCGAGAACAAAAAAAAATTGTTTGGTTACCATCGCCATATATTTTTTTTTAATCGCATATAATTGTCGGAAACAAAAATATTTATTATTGGAACAAAATGTAATTCATTTTGTAAGAACAAAAAAATAATATAATTAGGCCAATGATACATTGATAATAATTCAAAAATTTTGAATTAACAAAGAAAACATTTTGGAGGGTCAATAAAAAATTGTATGCAAAAACTCCACCGCATCAACTTTCGACGAAAACTCACAGACTTGACTTTTCTGTATTACGTAATTTTCAATATATTTTCTATTTTTATTGATAAGACAGGATTTTACTTTTAGCTGTAATTTTTAGCAGCTTAAATAATTATGTAAGTGACTAAAAGATCGTCCATAAATTGATGGACGAAGAGGATAAACATTACAGTTTAAGCGTGTAAATCGAAATCGATTCAACGGTTCCTAAGAAATAACCCTGAAAAGACATCTCTCGAGTCAATATTCCCGTCTAAAGGTATGTAATGAAAATATGGAGGCTTTGACGATTTTTGAGATTTTGTGCAACTTGCCTAAAACTCGAGTATTGTGCGATAAATTCATCGCTCTCAACTATTAGTATGTACAGATCGCGTAATTTAAGCAAAACTCTTAATTAACGACCTTGACTGCGTTTTAAAAGCGTGAAAAAAAATCGTTTTAATTCGACACTAATTTGACTACTTTTAATAATTATATTCGATAGGCATATCTCCTAAACGATTCTATCAACATCCCATGAAAAGAAAATCAAGCAATTTTACAAGTTACGAGGTCAGCAATAGTAAAATGATAATTTTAAATTTAAGTGAAACGCACAAAACCGCTTCTTTTTGAGTTGATAAATAAAAAACAAAATTAGAGATTAGAATGCTATTATTGAGTAGATTAACAAAAAATGTGGGCTACGTTCCTGGCCTAGAAGATTCGTCATCCATTCTTACTGCACTGCTCGAAAATTCGATAGATCCTGTCGACTGGTTTCAGCTTTCTTTTTGTTATTTTATTTTTTGCTCGAGAAAATTGGCCTTACACGAGCTTTTTCTCGTCGTCGACACTACACACGTTACAAGTGAGTTGCCGAGAGAGCTCTTGCCCGAACCCCGTCAAGATTTTCCTTCGACATTCTCTCTGTCAAAACGAAGAGTAACGACTTGAGACGAAAAAGAAGAAGTAGACGAAGAGAAAACGATTTTTCCAACGTCACTGCAAGACCCCTGCACACTAAAGAATCTGTACAACGAGGGCATGAGTGAAGAAAAGGTAAAATCTATACAGCAAAAAACAAACTTGGTGTGTACGAGAAAATGGGAGAGTGATAAAAGCCTTTAATTTTCGAGTCACAAGGCCCAGACCGACCATCGAATATCTCGATCTTGACATCGAGAGAGAGAGTTTTAGTGGACACAATGCAAAGAGATTTTCGTCTAATTATACCCTTGAATATTGATATGTGTGGGAAGGTAACTGGGAAGACCATGAGTAACTCGAGATGTTCTAGTATTAACATAACCTAACGCTGTGAACATATTGAAATTCCACATGTTTCATTCATCATGGACTACCACGATTAACAAATTAATAATGTGTATTATTAACACATGGAAAAAAGATGAGTCTTTCGACGTACCATGGCTTAATTTACTACTGCTGAAGAAACGAAAAACTTGTGTGAAGCTTGAACTTATGATAACCCTTTAATGGCCGACATTGGACGGGGGTGGAACGACCTAAATATATACGAAATATATATATATACCAAGACCTAAATATATACTAATCAATCTCTCTCTCTCTCTCTCTCTCTTTAGTTGCCTCTCGAAATTGTACGACTCGCATATAATATAATGAATGAATTCTTCCCTCAGTTTTCACTTGCCACATTAAGTGACTTGTCATTCGTATCTACGAATCAATAATATTAATTTTCCGGGAATGGCATGCGTCGCCCTATCCACATGAGTAAGTTATCGTGATAAGTTTTCAACGGATGAGTGCCCATCGGCAATAATACGTAGGTGATTACCCAGGACCTACGAGGATCCTCCTATGTAAATACTGATTAAATTTATTAGACCAGGGGTAGGGCAGCTACCTGCGCAGTTGACGAACGCTTGCAGGTTCCTTGAATTCGTGAATTTATCTTTGATCCTCCTCTTGAAATCAATCTCCCCGGTACACCCCTATTACCCAGTTACGCCTTTCATTCACTCGTGGGCAAAATTCGTTTCATTCCCATTTTCACCAGAGATCCGCAGATCGAAGGTCGAGATGCAAGAGCTCAGGAAGAGAAAGAATCCTTTTCTTTTGACTGTGGAAGACTTTGCAGGATTTCCTGGAAGATTTCATGGAACCTGACCAACGACAATGTCGCCGAGACCCTCCTTAACTCCTTAATGGTCCTTGACATGCCTGTGCTTCTGCCCCAACTGGGAGAGACTCGATCGCAGTAACTGCTCACTGTAGCGGATCAATCAAGTACCGCGATCCATCCGTCTCCCATAGAAATATCGACGTGGGCTCGTCGGTTAGTTGAGTCGCTTAATCACATGGGCAACGTTGCATATCACTCTAAGGATGTAACATCGTAACACGACGTCGTAAGACACATACACATACTCTGTGTCTGCTGACTGGCTGATCGAGTCGAGGTTAGGACGTGCAAGGGAGAGGATAATGCAACTGCGAATAATAGGGACGAGTAGAGAAGCCCTTGATGGAGTCTCCCACAGTGTCCATGTTGATGTTCGCGTACAGAATCCACGTTAGTTTCGCGACGTGTACTCGTGGGCAAGCAGATAGCAATCGATTATTCTGATACTGTAGCGATACGCTTCACCAGCATGGTGAAGCGTATCGCTACAGTATCAGAATAATCGATTGCTATCTGCTTGCCCATGAGTGCTACAGTATCAGAATAATCGATTGCTATCTGCTTGCCCATGAGTGGCGATTGCTATCTGATACCAAGTTTAGCTAGCTCACGTTTGGAGTTAACTTTTTTCCTTTTTTTTTAACCGGCAGTTCTATCGGTTCAATACAGTCGACATTATAGTAGTTTTTCCGCAATTAGTTTGAATTACGGTTTAAAGTGAAACTGGAAACATTTATGTGTATTTTCGTAAAATCCAGTCCAGCAGATTAGAGATTTTGGTACAATTCACTCGAAAATATTCCTGTGCTTTTAAACTGGTTCTACGAGCTTTAGAAGAAGTACGAATTGAAGTGAAGGTCCAGGTGGATCCACACTGAACAATATATCGTTCACACGGAAAAATATTACCATAGGTATATTTTTATGAATGGTTTCTTTGGTGTGGTGGAAGGTTTCAATGGTGGAAGGTTTCTTTTTTGAGCATGATCTGTACATTTAGTTCGATTTTGAAGAAAGTGGGATCATTTCTTTTATCAAAAGATTTTTTACAGAGCCAGAGGATTATATTTTTCCTTGTGTTCCTTAATTAGAAAAGCAATTGGAACGAAGAACAGGCGAATGCTATTGATACCCCAGGCACAGACCGTACGCGATAATTTGTAAGTTGCAATAAAAGTTGCGGACTTAGCTTGTGCCAGATGTGATTTGAATCACAAATAGGTATTGAATAAAACACTGAGTGGTTTTCTGCTCAATGTATTTGGGGTAACTCTTGGAGGGAGTTAAATGACAACTTGAAATCTTAGTGAAAGGCATAACACCGCTCCTTTTTGAGTCGAGGGTTGATAATTGTAAACTAAGATTAGAGACTCAAACGCTATTAGTGAGTAGGTTAAGGAAAATTTGGGCTAAATTCTTGGGCTAGAAGACTCGTCATTAATTTTCTTAATGCACTATTGGAAAATTCGATAGACCTTCTCGTCTAGTTTGCTATTATGATATTAGTACTCCAGGCACCCATACCATTCCCGATAATTCACAAGTTGCAATAAAAATTGCAGAGATGAAAGAAATCACAAATAGGTACTGAGTAAAACTCAGAGTGGTCTTCTGTTGTGTGTATTTGGAGTAGCTACTTTGATATCTAGAGACCCTTTTTATTCATACATATGTTTCAGGGTTAACTCATTCTTTAAACCAGTGAACTCGTTTTTTCACAGCAATATATCATGGAATTTGCATGGAATATTACCATTGTACACTAACGTAATATACCTGGTGTCTAACATAGAAATAATATGTATACGACGAATTTCCTCAATATATAAACAACAATATTATTATGAGCACAGCATAACAACGTTTTGTAATCACGCACAATATATAAAGTGAAACGATGTTTTTAATGGCCACATAACGTGCTTGTAACATTCTTAGAAGTGGCTAGGTTGCTACGACGTCCGGCCTTTTAGGATAATGAAACGGTGTCTTACAGAGTAAATAGACTCGAAAGGTTTGACAGTTATTTTTTTTTTGATCGAAGAGATAATGGATGAATACGTATTGACCACCTTTCCCAGGTCTACCTTGCCTAGGAAAAGGGCCACAGAGGGAGTTCACATCACCCAAACGCACGAATAATTTTTTTGCTGTACTTTGAAAAATATATTACGTAATATTGCAACTTTAATCGCTGTCTTATTGGCATGAATATAATTGTGCTCTACTTTTGTTTCATCAGTAATATGCATATATATATATAACAGAGATTACGCGTGATCTCTATTGCTGGAAGGTTACCTTTTTACTACATTATATTTTCTACATTAAGCAGGAAAATGCAACTTACATAAAATACTCTGATAGTATTACGTGTAATATACCGCTCCGTTTCCATTACTTTGACATTTCATTCCCCCGTTTAGCTGGTCATAATAAAAGGTTACCTTTGCGTTTTTAATAGTCGACTTATTTTCAAAGTTGAGTTATCTTAGAAAATTTACACATCTTTGAAGGTTCAATGATCATTGGAAGTGAACTTATGATGATAAGTTAAATGATAACGTTAACGAAATAATAAAGCTCTGCCATATTAAATGCAACAAACCGATCTATAATAGCCCGATGAGAACAAAGAATTTTCCGAAGGTAAGAAATTCTATGTCAATTACACAGTTTTCATCGTAAAACGTCACCCAAATAAAGTTTCGCACAATACACATTTGTTCGTTACGTAAACCTTGAATATCGCTAGATACCTATGATACCCTAGTAGGGTATCATGTACCTAGTAGGGTACTAGTAGGGTATCATGTAGGCTACATGAGGAAGCTAATTTAAAAAACCATGAGGTCACTCTCGCATGCATCACGGTATAATGGGCCTGAAAATATCCTTGATGCAAAGTAGTCCCAACGGGGTTCGATAGCCAAGGCCCACCCTCCATCGTTAGAACCAAACGAGCCATCGACGATTCTCTCAAATAATGTTATAGCGGTACATGGTATATCGTGACCACACAGAGGCTCTGCTCCATTGAGGGAGTATCGACCGAAGCTAGTTTCACGACTAGAGCTTTTACCGGGAGGACAATTCTGTCCCTATGGCGGTTCTCGTCTGCCTTGCCTCCGGCCTCCCTCGAAAACGAAACGATAAATTTACGAAAACGGAACTGTGCACTCTGAGCCACGAATCCCCACGGCGGAGCTTATACGATACGTATATGTGTCGCAAGAGAACCATGAATTTTATACATCCCATACACGCAAACAAACAAACAGACACACGAGATGTCCGCAAATAAGCGCCTGAAAACTTGCCCGATCCATTGGTCATTATGAATTAATTATACGAGATGAGTTTTCCCCGTGTATCGAGGGGCAAATAATGTACAGAATATAATGACAGTAGCCACAATGGAAGATAAAAAATAATAATATGTACGTCATGATTTATAATATACCAAAGAATGTCTTATTTTATTTAAATTAATAGCTGCCTCTATGCTTGATATAAAATTTAAGATGGTGGATGATCAGCTGAAACCCGTGAATATAACTTTTAACGCGCTTTTATGTGCTCTTATGTACTTACCAAATGTTGAGGAACTTTTCACGCACTCGACGCTTCACGCTGTCACTCTTACGTCTATACTGCAATCTTCGACAAGCCTCTGAAGACACAGGCTCTGGTAGCTGTTTATAAAAGCCTACAACGAAAATTTAAAAATTAATTTTTACACACATTTTTCCATTCTCATGTTTCGTTTAATTGAACTACTAAATTCTCTAGCTAGGGTTAACTTAGGGACAAATATCTTAAGCGTACTTTGTTTTACAGTCTCCCAAATAAATGGTGAATAAGCCTGATCAATACTCCAGAAACAATTCGGTTCTCTAGCTAGGGTTAACTTAGGGACGAAAATTTAAAAATTTATTTCTACACACATTTTTCTATTCTCATGTTTCGTTTAATTGAACTATTCGATTCTCTAGCTAGGGTTAACTTTAGGGAGAAATATCTCCCGCGTACTTTGTTTTATAGTCTCCCAAATAAATGGCGAATAAGCCTGATCGATACTCCAGAAACAATTCGCTTGTCTAGCTAGGGTTAACTTAGGGGTAAATATCTCAAGCGTACTTTGTTTTATAGTCTCCCAAATAAAAAGTGAATAAACGTGATCGATAATTCACAGTTGATCACGCTATTTGATCATTATAGGCTGGTAAATCTTAAATAAACCGAGCCATGCATTTGAACTCTCCGTTGAAATAAAGTTTATAATGGACTGTGTGTCCATTCAATTCTTACCATAATTTATTTTGTCTCTTTAAGTGGGAAGCTTCCAAAATTGTTCAATCAAACTTACAAACTTTTATTATTTGACTCTACATTTCCATTTCAGATATTCACCAAGACAATATAGAAGAAGTCATTAAAACTTCTGGATCCGGTCGCATTTGTATGTTCTTGCCCCTCTGCATCTCATGAATCAAGCAAAAAAAAAAATCTTCTTTCCCTCTAACTGTCGTAAATTTTCACCTATTGAACCGAAAATAGCTGCATAAATTGAATTAAGGATAAAGATGTTTGGTATCAAGTTTGGGGCAAGAATCGATCGTACAGTTTAAATTTTACATCATTTCGAATCTTACTAAATTTTCAATTCGTCGAAAAAGGCTCTTGAATTTTCGACTAATTGTGAGTTGCAAGAGGATAAGTGGATCGAAAACAATGAAAATATATACACCAGATTGTGAAAGGCAAGGGACCTCGCAATAAACAACAAAAGAACATATTGTATTGTATTGTATAAGTGCTGTGAATTTTATTTATTTATTTATTAGATGCGAAGTTGGTTCACCTCCTCGTGGAGCATCTCGTAAACGAATAGGTTTGCACTAATACACATACAATTTTTCATTATATTATTTTGAAGAAAAACAAAGTTTGTACATAAGAAAAAATATTGGCCACTTCTATATTTTAGAGCGAACATTTTTGGGTTTCGATTTTGATGACTTAACACGTGAGCTGTGTACAAAAAATGTAACAAAAAAAATCAATCATTTGTAAATATAGGGTAAAAAGGTTGAATATGACAATTAGTCCGCTACTTCTCCTCCAATGTAAGAATACTCGGCACGATCTTTTACAAAATAATACGGAGAATGGGTCTGAGGCTGCATATCCGGTTCTGGAAAAATAGATCTACGCACTCTGAACTATGAACATTGACAAAGCAAAGCTTCCTCTATGAGGAAACCAAAGTTGAGAAAGTCGAGAGTCTATAGGTATGGATGGGCGAAAGGGACGAGGAAGCAATGTGCAAATAACGAATTTGCACGTTTTTCTTTTTGTGTTAGCTAGTTGAATTACGCAGCCTTTTCTGGTGGCCATTTGGCTGAGACTGTCGGAAGGAAAGAGATGTATCATTTGGCTCAACACCTGGAAATTTTTTCCACTCGGATCTTCTTGGTTTCAAGACTAAAGAGGAACAGGCTTTCCTAGCATCCTGGGAAAAAACCCAGTGCTCGTCTCATCGCAGCTAACAGACCAACGATAAATTTGTAGTCTTTGAGCTGATTCGTTCAGTCATATGCGCAGCTAAAACAGGATATGAATAGCGTGGCGACGGTACACGCGGGAGCGATGGCAATGGCAAATATTTATTCAAAGGCAGACGCGAGTTCTGGCAACGAAGCTGTTTATCCACTCGTATATCCATCATTCGAGTCGAATATCCGCGCTACGTTCGCGAACGATTGAGAAGAACTTACGGTCATTTATGGAAACCGGCGGAATGGGGATGAGAGCCATGTTGGATATTTTGTCTCAATCGAACAAACGTCTTCTAGGGAATCTTGGAATGTAATAGAAAATCTAAAGAGTAAGTTACTCACCAAGCCAGCTAAGGTGTTCGGTCGTTTCAAGTTTACTCTTGAACGCGTCCATCTGTAGTTTGAGATCACGGAGTGCAATTGATGGTTCCGAAGACGCTGCTTCCTGATGTTCGCGCAATTCACGCTCCAAGACAGCAACGCGTCTTTCCAGAGCGCGCAGAAGATCTGCCTCGATCATCCCCGAAGAGGCGGGATGTGCCCCGACGACCTACGACACATCGAGAACACCTAGCGATCAAATCAATTTTTCAAATTTTCCAATGATGAAACTTTGATTAATTTTCAATCATAAGCCGAGTGGTACACATTCCGCAAGAGCAGTTTCAAGATGAGCCAGTTTACATGGATTAAATAAGGGAGTATCCGTGATTAGTATCAGCCAATTTACAAATTGGAGAGAGAAATTATAAGTCGAAGGGTCTGCATCATCGCAGGATCATTCGAAGAAGGGCTAATTTCCATGAGTCATTTTTCATTGGGACTGATTGAAGCTTAATTTGCACGTTGGAAACTAAATTGAGGGGGAGCAATGAGAAGTCGAAGGTTACATATCTCAAGAGTATATATAGTTAAAACAATTACTGATTTTTACAGGTCATCCTTGGTCCGATTTAACACGCAGGTTTATTATTTCATGTGACATAAGGTTAAGGGACAGGAATTTTGTATGCTATTCAGACTATATGTATTGTGCATTGATGACAATAAGGGGCTGGACGGGATGGCAGAATGAAAATATTTTCCGATCGTACCAGATCTGCTTTCACAAAGAGCTATGCTCGTCCATGCAGACTAACATGCCCAATGGACTCAAGAAAATTCTCGCATGGTAAAATATACTCTCGTGGCACATATTCCGTTGTTATTCGAGCACGTGCCAACCACGTAAGTGCATTGAGACGTGACCGGATTCGGATATGTCTAGATTTCAGTATTCCGCAAGACAATATCAGTCTTTGGCACATCCACCGTGTTCTTTTGTGCGGTTCCTTCGAGCAATTTGCCCGTGAAAACAATAATCGAAAGTACCTTTGCGACGGCATTGATGTGAAAAATTGTACATCCCAAAAATTCTGACCCTTCACACAAGTTGAGGGAACTTTTTTTAATTTACGTCAAAATAATTTACCTGAAGCACGTATGGAGTTTCCTGCGTATTAGGAGGAAGTTGCGGCGAGATGTTGAGGAGTTTATCACCCTTGCGAAGTTTCACGATGTCCAGAGGGCCAGCCTCTGCCGCGTTTCTGAAGAGTTCTGCAACAGGAAGCGTGATAAACTCGTTAACATCATTTAAATCATCACAATTACTACGGATGGATAAAGAAAAATCTGATATCCCAAACGTTCACCATTAATTATATCGGAATTCTTCAACATTAGGCAGTAAAATAAATGGTCTCAGATAGTTTCATTCTTGGCTGTTTTTATGAGACATCATTCTTTGAAAATTACATTTGCACAGATCGCTCTTGCAATTTTACTATTTGCACCTGAGTTTTGCAGAACCTGTTCAATTAAAAGTAAATGCATTTTCAAAACTCCTGGGTAGTTTGTCTCTCCTTGTGCGGCATTTAAACGTTTCAAATGAGTTTGGCTTTTGGATGAAAGCCGAGGGAAATAGTGGAAAAAGCAGAGGAAACTTCCCTTTCCGTCTGGCGAGCACTCGTCCATCGTGGAAAAGCCAAAGTGACATAAATCCTTGGGGAAAGGAGTCCTTCGGGTCTGTTATCCTGACGGCAGTGGTCTTTGGATAGGTCTACTCGCAGGGAAAGAAAAGTAAAAGAGACGAAAAGCTTGAAAGCGTCTGTGATACGAGGTGTAGAAGCGAGCAGCGACAGTAAAGGAGGAAAAACCGAAGAAGAGAGAAAAAACGTTAGTTCTCAACGAGCTTCTGAGCTGAGAATACCGTTGCCACCTCTGCTGTTGCGGATGCTACGCGCTGCTTGTGCAGACGATGGAAAATTTTATCTCACGTTCTCTTCCACCCGGCACGAAATGAGGACGAACGGGAATGGAAATACGAATGAAAGTAGCACCGCGAGACACAAACTCACGCACAGTCTATCCACGCTGAATCCCGCACGTTTGCCATTTTTTCTCATGCACTCGCATCTTATCGAGACTTTTATGATAATAGAACTCGATGTTGGGGATGCACCAGTGAGATATAAAGTTTCCAGTCCACCACCAGGGATTGCCAGCCTTTGTGTTTGATCTTATGGAATGGAAAGTGAAACGGATATGCCAATGATTGTTATTCTTGGTAACTCGAGTCAACAATGGCTGTACGGTTCGTGGTACATTTCCGAATGTATTAAGCATGATAATGTTCAATAGGAAAAAAGAAATTCACTGTCGGGGTAGAGATTGGAAAACTGTTACGTTTACTCGTAACACAAAGCAAATTAAATTGATGTCCTGGCGATGAGTTGCTAAACGTCGATCGCAATATTTCCGCACACTCGCGGGAGCTTTCGCACGGACTATTTCTTATCGTTCTTCTCCATAGATATTTCATGTGTCAAAGTCCGTGATAGAAACTATAAGATAGAAATTCATTGTTAACTCCCAATATCAGTTTGTATTGGCATTTCATTTTCATTTATCCGGGAAATTCAATGCGTTCAGGCAGTGCACGAAGAGAATGAGTTGTTTTCGACTTTAGGTCATGTTGGATGACTGACCCGAGGCACGTTCCAAAACAAATTTAATCTCGTTGAAAACTTTGCGAATCGTGGAAAATGAGGTAGAAATTATTGTCCTATCGCTCCATTCGTTTAATTATAATTCCTTCTATTACGATACTATATGCATCAAACTTTCGTAGTTCTGTCAAATGTTTTTACGTTTACTCGTAAATTATTGTCCTATCGCTCCGTTCGTTTAATTATAATTCCTTCTATTACGGTACTACATGCATCAAACTTTCGTAATTCTGTCAAATGTTTTTGATAGTTGTGGTCGTTAAAAAATAAATCAACCATGGACGCTTCAGTGACAGTTTGAAATAAAGAGACACATGAAAGACGAAAACAACGAGAGAATATGTAAACAGGCGATTGCCAAGAGTATCGGCAGAGGATTCATTCCAATTTTCCAGCCGATGGCGCTTTTCGATCACGTCGCTCCATCTATTGATGTTCGTGCAGTGATTTTCTAACGAAACATCGCCCGGATTTCCGGCGCCACAGGCAGACAGAACTCTCTTTGATCAAAGATGAAATAATGACAAGAAAAATGAGGTTTGGAGACGTTGGACTTTTATATTACATTTACCAATAGCATTTCCAGGGCAAATTCTACCATAAATTTGTTCCATTACAGGTACGCGGTGCCTTATATGGCTCTCGAGAATAGGAAATGTTTTCAAAAAATGTCATCGTATCGCAGATGATCGTACCGAATACAGATCTCTAGCTCTCGATAACGACGAGATTCCGAACACGTGACTATTGAGGAGACTTAATCACGTACAAGGAACAGTGGCCATTCGCCAACTTTTCTCCACCCCCCCTCCCTTCGACCATCCCTCAATACCGGCGAGGTTACCACAGAGAGGGGCGCTACTCGTTTGTTTGAACCGTTGAACCATTTCAGCAACTCCCCATGAACTCATAGAAAATAAAATCATCTCAAACCTATCCATATAATTTATTCTTCATAATTACGTAAATATTATCCGGGCAAATCACCAAATGGTTTGAATGGACTTCATTTGCGTAGAATTATGTGTGGGTATACACGGAAAATAATGGGGTCGACCGTGTCAGCACCCGCGCCGATATGGCTTTTCACATTAAATGGCTGCACCTACGCAAATCCATTTCAATAGTAGTCGCTAATTAAACTGAAATTGCAATGACCCCCATACTCGTTACTCTCAGAGGCAAACAATATTTACAATGTATGCATTCGTAACAGAAATGCGATAACGAACGTAATAGTAGAGAGAGAGAGACAAAGCGAGTGAGTGAATGAGTGTGGGCTCCGCTCTCGTCATGTTGTCGCTCAATTAGAGCGTTGAGGCGGTACAAGCGGAAAAGTGCGTTGTGTATACGAGTACGATTGGCAGGAGTCAAGAGTTACGTTTCCGTTCATCCGGTACAGACAGATGGCGTCAATTTTTTTCATTACATTGCGTTCATCGATGTGGCACAGTTCGTTTTGTACAGAAACGAAATATTATCAGAGTGATAACGCGGACATGCGGGTAAGCGAGGACGCAAGAGCTTGGACCAGTAGTTCGAATGTAGTTACGTCAGACAGTAAGAAACGAAGTATATTTTTTATTATTACCGCAGAAGTCAATTTAGATGGTATGACGGTCAATCATCATACTAAAAGAGAACAGTCGAAAGATTTCAATAAAAATATTCTTAATCAGACTAAAACTAACTGTACAAATTTTCCGGCTAATTTTATCAACTTGTGACTAGTTGCCATTCGGTGATGGTATGATAAAAATAATCATTGGCCTACTTTCCATACCCCCAGATCCTATAAAATCCATTTTTTATCTATAATCTTCCTATCCAATAAGATCGGAAGCAGAGACTCTGTCACTCACTATTCTCTTATTGATAAGAATGAACGTACGAGAGAGGCGAACGTACGAAACGAATGGGCAAAACTTGTATTGCTGAAGGCCTAAAAATCTACACAGCTGCTGAATTCAGCTACGGTCTTGGGCTTCTTTCTCTTCGAACGATTACTTCCCTACTTTGAATGGACTTTGAATGTATAGCAATTCCCGCGGGAAGCTTCCAAAAAATGATATGCCCATTGTGAACGAAAGCCTCTCGACACGTGTATTGCGTGTACCTGACATCCAATGAACACAAGAAATAGATCTTTCTCGATCAAAAGACCGTAACAGTACAATCTTTTTGTATAAAGCAGCAAAGAGATCCTGGTGTCGTCGGCCATGTTCTCTGTGCATATACATGAAAGATGGAAGCACATGTGTTACGAATGGTATAGCGACGATTTACGATCGAGCATGTCGTTCAGAGTTACGACTCTTCGTCCGACCATAATACCGCTGGATTCTACGGTTTCAAGGCAGCTGACAGAAACGGGAAGTGAGAGAAAGGAAGCCAAGCTCTGGTGAAAGAAGATCCAACTGAATGGCCAAGGGAGAAATGTCGGTGACAAAGAGCGGAAAAGGCACACGAAGGGAAAGAAAAATTGGTCATTTATATCTCAAATGGGGGCAGGGGCAGTTGTTTTGGTGCGGGAACTGAAGTAGGAACTGAGAGGGGAAATTCCTTATGACCTGTACAGCTATTTATAATGTCTGATACATAAGAATATCTTTTCATGTGTATAATTTTATTCTCTTTATGGAAAATTACAGAATCCATTGCGATAATACAGGTTGGGTTGGGTTGTGCCCGGTTGAATGAAGTGCCGCGGAAATGAGCGGAAAAACTGCTATCCCTGATGATAAAGATGAAAAAAGCCCGGACGACTGGCAGACCTCAGCGAGCTTTTGCTGACAGAGAGGGTGAACGAGAATTTAGAGTTTCGTATTCACCGTAGTCTCGATGAGCCAGAAGCGATCAATCTTGTTAGAGGGGGGGAGAGAATCAGACGAAGATAGCTTGGCGGCTATACGCTGAAGCATAAGCACCAGCGAAGTCTTTGCGTTCGATCGGAGGGGCACAGAGAGCTTTTCACGGTGATTTGAAACTTAGCCTTGGAATCAATTTTACTTGGTGGCTGTATAGAAGCTACTCAGGAACAGCTGCCTTCTTCCAATATACCGCGAATTTTATATATACATTCGTGAGAGATATAGACATAGACCGATTGCATAGCAAGAAAAGATCCCGTTAAGGAGTAATCTCGATAAGACCCTTACACGCGGTACATTCCATCAATAATTTGCATCCATGGAGACATGGAGACGAGGCGAGAAAAATATCACGGAGTGAAGTTTAAATATAAGAGAGGATAAGCGGAATGAGATCATTCAGCTGTGTATTGTTACGATGGGAAATTGCCAATACGGTTTCTCACATTCTCAACTCAAAATCTCTTCCCTGTTAGCTTTGCCGAATTTCGTGTGTACGATAAGTACCAATTTTCTGACATTCTTAGTGGACTGAGACTCGCAGAGCATCTCACTCGTGTGCCCGAGGACCCTTTGCGATAAAATGTGCCTAGAAATTCCAAGACGATATTGACTCAATTTTCTTGTGTTTGCCAAGCATTTTTTTCGGTTGATTTGATTGGAGCTACATCAGAAAAGAAGCAGAGTCGATCTTGAATGGAGGGAGGTGCGTGGACAAGATGAAATTAGTCGTCATATAGTCCTTATTTACAATTTTTTGAGCAAATACGAGGTGTTATGTGCATATGTTCAGGTGGAGAGTTTGCTAGAGAAGACAGAAACGACAGCAGTTTCAAGCTCGTTAGTGAAAATTCTAAATTCCGAGGATTCCGAGACAGCCCGAAAATATCTCTCGCCGACTAGTTCTGCGTGTACGCACCATGCTGGTGCAATGCAATCTCAGCTGCAACAGCAAGTATACCCGTGGGTGCTCTTCAAAGATATATATACACGCCGTCACTGTAAGGTCGTACGCGCTCTTTAAACGGCAATTTATATGCGAGCTAATTCTGCATATATATGAGAAAGAGAGGTAAAGAGATGAAGAGGGAGAAACTGAGAGAGAGGGAGAGAGACTCGTTGTTTCGGCACATTTTTATTATTTAGGACGAAAAGTCAGGTGATGTCTTTGGATAAATATTTACGCGAATTAAATTTAGCTCAATGGATTAAAAAAATGGCAATACATCAAGGGTAGCCTCTCGAGGATGAAAAACCGAAGGACTATATATCGATGGGCACATGCGGTATCGAATATACCTCGAGCATGCTTGTTCCGTACAAATCATATATACGAAATTCGTGTCGTACAGTTCCATTGGTTCCATAAATGACCTTACGAAAAAGTCATGGGTCATCGGTAAAAAAAAATACTCTAGCTCGCAAAGCCACCAACCAGAGGTGCTGATGTAGACGCGTACTGATTATAGAAGACAACGAAATATGTGTAATGAACATCGATGGTGACAATACATCAAGGGTAGCCTCCCGAGGATGACAAACCGAAGGACTATATATCGATGGGCACATACGGTATCGAATATACCTCGAGCATGCTTCTTCCGTTTGCCACTGGTCAACCTCGGGCGGTGCCTCTAATTAACTCGATATGATTGTCACAGTGAGTCCGAGAAGTAGAGAGAATAAGATGGAGAAATACGGAGGGAGATAGAGGAGGGCTTGGCAATCACCATCAGAAGCACATATACATATAAACGGCAAAGGCAGAGGCACCAATGAGACTCGAATCACACTCGTAGAAAACCCATGAGCTGGCGAGAACCGATAATATTTACGAGCTCTTTGTATAAACGCGCCCAGACGCCCGGACGCCCGGCTCGTACAGCACGATCAATTCAACGTTATCGAGTAAAATTGCCGCAATTAAGCGTAAGTAAGAGAAGAGTTTGTAAAGTTTGTGAATTTTATATATATATATATATATATATATATATATACTCTATACATCACTGAGCATAGAAGTGTATATGTACCTTACTAATGGTAACGGTAGAAATGAAGGACGCCGTAGCGGCCTTTGTATGTGTGATCGTCGCGACGTCTGATCGCTGCTTCGTAAACGTAATACCCCGGTATAGTCAAAACCCGACGCGAAGAGGCGCTGGCGGCGAGCCTTCCACTTCCCTCGTTCCACGTGCAAATGGCGGAGACTGCTGTAGCGCACGCCTTGTGTTCTTTTACACGCAAGATGATCACTGCCACTTTTTATCAGTAAGCAAAAAGAAAGAAAGAGAGAGTCTGACGTATGACGGGGAGGGAGGGGCTAGGAGAGAAAAGGAGAGTAACAGATGGAGAGAGAAAGAATAACGAAGGGTTACATATTCTACCGGGGCGAAGAGACCAAGAAAAAAGAGTCCAGAGCCGTAACTTCGAGGGACTCCCAACCGTGGAAAGGGACACTACGCAGATCTTCTACCCTGTTCATTGACTCTAATAGGATAATGAAACGTGAATCATGGATGTACGATGGACGATTATATTTTTTTATTATTGCTTGGTCAATTTATTCATTATTTTCTTCAGGCCAATATCATTGGTAAAAGCCCTGGGAGGTGTAGGCAGAGCCCAGACATATGAGATGTGCTCATTGTCAGAGCAAGACCAAAATTGCACAAACGTTGGGAATGTAGAGAAAACGGGGTAATGATGAGCACTCATTGTCAAGCACAATTTGATATTGATTAAGCGTAGAAAAATGGTCTCATAAATTTCCTATGTCATATCAATGAGATATGTTGATAAACGTGGAAGAAATATATTCTTAATCTTCGACTCAAAATGAAATGTGTTATTTGGTCGACTTTGAAGTGGAGTTTGCAGTTTGGTGTTTGTGCATTCGTATCGTTCGAGCTGTAGAAAATAACCCAAACGTATTCATAGACGAAAATGGGCAAAATTTTCCGTATATTCATTATTCAAGACGATGAGGTAAGTTGTTATTTGATAAAATCAATGAATTTGTTGTTATTGGGGTATTCGATAGTCTTTTTTATATTTTATTCAGCAGCCCCGATTAGTGGTTCCATGCTCGTTAGTTGTATGGGCTAGTGGCACCGATTTTGACTAACACGAGAATCGATATATATATATATATATATATATATATAGAACCAAACACGACATTCAATCAGATGAAATTTCACTAAACGACTTGAGAAATTTCTATCGACATTTTTCCTGCAAAATCCTTTGGTATCAAATAAATTTGATCAGAATCATAACTTTCCAACATTCAATTAAGAAAAACTCGTTATATCGATGAAATACGATGTGGGCAGGGCGCGATATTGCGTTCGAATGGCCTTAACACTGACCACTGACCGCATATACCATCCCTAGCCATCGGTTTTTCTTCCCTTGCGTTGGTTTGTTATAAAAAAAAAAAGTGTGATTTAGAACCTCTGTGTGGTAGGGCTGGTCGCTCCATGGCCGGGCACAGTGCAAAGAACAGACTGCGATACAATCTAATTCATCGACGAACCTAACACAATGCTCTCACTATAACTTCTTGGTGTTCCCTAGATCGATACTCAAGGCATGCTAGGGACGTGCTATTACACAAAGTCGTCTAATAATACATAACAAGACGTTACAATAACACAATTCAACACTAACAGTGGGTCAATTGACAGGAATATCATAATAGAAAAAATAATAATAATGGTACAATCAAATTTGGAATATAACCGAGCGACGCAATAATATGGGAAGTTTGTAAGACATTGAGATGTACTGAAGCAGACTTTTCTTAAATTAACTTTTTTTCAATATAAACTTTTAGTTTATTACAAGTTGTATTTTGAATTATTAAGTGTATAAATTAATGTTGAGCTTTTTTTTTTAAGTTCAAAATTTATTTATAAGAGTTCAAGAAAGATTTTAATCAATAAAATAGTCTCCATCATTTTCGATGACCTTAAACCATTTATCGGGCAGCTGACGAATCCCACTTAGATATTATAATTAAAAAGTTAAGTAGTTTTCAAGATCGACGAAAATGAAAGGAAGAAATTAATTTGTAGACCTAATACTTGGCATCGAGCAACGCTGTCATGTTTACACTATAAATCGAGGGCAATGCAAATTTTGTATTAAATTCAATAATAAACCCTCCACGGATACTTGCCATTGCTAGCGATATCAGCATTGTGCGCTGACGCTAACCGTAAATCTTTTCGCATGATTAATTAAAGATTCAAATGGATTTAAGGCCCCACCTTCATGCAAGTTTGTCTAGAACACGCCAAATTAAAAAATTATTCAATCCGTTTCTCCGTTGATGAGAAAATAATTCTTTGGCCAAAATAAGCGCGACCCATAAAAAATCGTTATCATGCACGCGAGTCGTCGAACTGCATCACTGATTCGGCCTACAGACTCGTTGATTGTATACGAAAAATTCCCGTTGTGTTACTCGTTTCGATGTATTGTTACTCGTTTATTGTTTATTGAGGTCTTGTAGTACATTGTATATCTCATGTGTTTTTTCAGTATTTTTGTTAAATATTCTTACATTTTGTCAATGTTACATTTGGTGTGTATCGCCATTAGCGTTCACGAAAGCCACAGCGTTCATTGAGCGTTCACCAGTGAGCGTAGGAGTCTCAAATGGCATTTGAGAGAGGTCAGAAAAGGAAATGGATTGAAAGCTCGTATTGAGCTCAACACCTATTTGGAACGACGGGGTCAATACGAGTTAATTACAATTACCGATATTTTTTTTTAACCAAAAATGGAGTTTTCAACAATTATCATTTGTTGGAAACTTCAATCACCAATATATAATGATTTCTACCAGCGTTCAAATTAATTTTCGAAGGGCTGGCAAATTTTTAGGTTTCACTATCATTTCAATGTGCGTAGATCCCCACGTGGTTATAATAATTGACAATGAGGAACGTCTTTGCCTCTTCTGACGTTGACAAAAATAGACCAGGATTAGATAATTTGTTATCTTTGGCGACGTTTTGATATCGAGAATCGGGAAAGAGCCCCATTCCGATATTACTTCCACGCCTTTTGTGCGACAAAGGGTGACTGTCGTTGTATTATAGCAATATATATTCTATATGAGTAACGAGCATCCGTATAGATCGTTGCGTCGTTGGGGTTCTCCAAAGGTTTACATTAGTTTCTACTCCCACACGTATAGGATGATTCAGATTAGGTAATCGACCTGATGGTGGACGCTGTTAGGTGGTACCCTGAACGTCCCAATTGTTTTTATTTCTTATTTTTATTATTTTTAATCGTTGTTGGCCAGAATTCAAATACGTTCCTTGTCGACCAATTGGGGGACAGGACTTGTTCACGCCGAAAATCAATAGAGTGCTTCAAATTTCAGGTATCAAAATGTGGCAACATTGAAGGGCATAAAAAGGGCAATGAAGGGCATAAAAGGTCGCGTTTGACTTGGATACGACCAAGGATGTAATCAAAAACAGCGTAGAAAATACTATAAAAAATATCATTTAATATACACCATTTGAGATAGCATCAAAAATATTGACGAAGACGTCAAAAAAATTGCCAATGATACTTTTTGTTCAAGATATTTGGGTGTACTTTTAAAAAACCAATCGAAGATATTTTCCAAGGGAATGGCGAAGCTGACACTGTAAACTATAACCAAAAACTATAAAATTGGAAGTAAAGGCTCACAGTGGATGGACCGCCATACCTCGATTAAATAATTTTACCAATTTTGAATCACCCTGTATATGTATATTCATACATATAGATACGTACATATAGCCAAGAACACCAACGAGAGACACAGGTAGCTTATATCACCCCATCGTACTTTCTCCCTCGTGGTTTCGTAATTTCCGCCAAATCCCCCTCTCGTATATATACCCACGCACATATATATTCGTTCTTCTTCGGTCTATATAATGGTTCGTAGTAAAGCATAGCGTAGAGGGGTCGAAGTTTCGAACAGAATGATTGCCGCGACTGCCAGGACGGAGAAGTGCATTAATAGATGTCCGCGGCGAAGAATCGATCCTGGTCACCCCTACACGCCTCTTGCTCTGCGCAGCAATTTATCATATACATATATATATATTGTAGTACATGTGTACGAATAAAAGATAGAATTCTATATATATATATATATATATATATATAAGGCATTCAACGCCAAGTCAGCCACCCAAAAAATGCTTAATTTTTTTTTACATATTGGGGTATCTAAGTTCAATACTTTTACCGAGTATTAAAATCGATAATGCTTTATTCGTTGGAGTACACGGATTTTGTCATTTTTTCTTTAAATAGATATATTCTAATAATGGTGGATCGTACTCTCTATAATTTTACAATAAAGCATTGTCGATTTTAATACTCGGTAAAAGTATTGAACTTAGATACCCCAATATGTAAAAAAAAATTAAGCATTTTTTGGCTTTGGTTTAAAATCGATAATGCTTTATTCGTTGGAGTATACGGATTTTATCATTTTTTCTTTAAATAGGTATATTCTAACAATGGTGCATCGCATTGTAAAATTATGAAGAGTACGATGCACCATTGTTAGGATATATCTATTTAAAGAAAAAATTACAAAATCCGTGTACTTCAACAAATAAACCATTATCGATTTTAATACTCGGTAAAACTATTGTACTTGGATAGCCCAATATGTAAAAAAAAAATTAAGCTATAGTAATTTTTAAGGTGGCTGACTTGGCGTGGAATGCCTCATATATATATATGCGTGTACGACCACGAGTTAGTGGCAATGACCACGCGACTATCACATCCCCGTTATCACCCCCATGGATCTTGAACTCGGCGTATTTAGCCCCGACTCGCATCTTTCAACTTCGTTTCCTCCCTTCTATATCATTGTCCATTCAAATTAATTATAAGCCTAAATATAGCTCCTGTCGAGAATCCGTTGATCAAGAGGAACATCGATCTTGTTCAGCCTTGGGTATTATAATGGTACAAAATAACCGATTAATTGTATTCTCTTTCAATCTAGCAGGAAACATAATTAGTATTTTGAGAGAAGACAGTGATACTCAAGCATCTTGACCGAGTTATTGGAACGAAAGAGGAATTTATATCAAGATTTGTCATCGAGACGTTAATCATTATAAACTATTAATTTATGGATTTCTAAGCCGGTTACGAAATATTGAGCAAATTGTAGCTGAGTTAACTGAGTAGACGCATATGAGCTCCCAAACAGGCTTTCTGCCACTAATTTAAAGTTTCATTAAAATCTAAATCAGGTCTTTCTCAATGTATCGTATTTTATTCTAGCATTATTTCTCTTCTATATGGTACTAAATGAAACTCGAAATAAATTATCCAGGCACAGATTACACATCAGAAATTAATAAATAATTAATTCCGTTAACGCGTGCTCATTATCATCGAAGTGTTCCTACATTTTTTTCAACCAGAAACTAAAAATGTGTGTATAGCTGCTGTGAATACCTTCAGTCACTGTCTCGTTTTTCGATAAATTCCATAATATTATAGGTAATTGAATTTGTAACAAGCTCTATTACTGAGTAAGTCTACCAATAAAAAAATGCATGCAAATATTCTTCTCCATGTTATAAAATCAAATTTTTCATTTATTTAATGGCTTTTGGCTAATGGCTGGAAAAAAAAAACTAGAAAAGGCAGTAGAAGTAAAATTTCAAATTTTACTTCTACTGCCTTTTCTATTTTTTTTTTCTTCTTCACGCTCTATAGATCTTTCTTGACCCTGCGGTTTCTTTTACATTTGCCAGATTCCATTTTTCTGACATCTTTGATAAATTTAATGAATTTCTACGTTTGGCATGCTGTAAGGTACAAAAAATTTAATGAAGAACCGAAACTATGCTCGAGTGGGAAAACCTTCCTATCGGTCGTTTAGTCTCTGAATGCCTGGCGATACTGGCATGAACTACAATCCGTAATTGTAAGATAATTATCACATGGTTGCGCTTTCTTCCCGGGCACCGCTGTGCCATTGTTTCCGTTTACGCCCCTTTACCGGTTGCATGATAAGTACGTTAAGAATGAAGGCCAAAGTATAATTATCAGGTCTACTTGATAGCTGCACCCATTTATAGAGAATTGTTACACTGAGAAAAAAATAATGTTGAATCTTCTAAATTGGTGTTTCTCGGACGTTCAAACGAATCTTTCGTTGACTTAACAAAATTGTAGTTACCGCAATTATATTTTGGGTTGTACCACCCATCCTAAAATATCAGTACGCTAACTCAATCCAAAATATGGTTAGGACAATGAAAATTTTGTTAAACGGCCGAAAAATTCGTTTGAACGTTCGCGAGCGCCGATTTAGTAGATACAACAATATTTTTTTCTGCAACCCAACACAGAGATCTCCACTTTTTCTCCTACGCTATAGTATTATTGTAATGAACAAACGGTGTGTATAGAAGAGAGAAAGATTCAAAGTGCCGAATTTTCGAAGGTAAATTGGATTCTAAGTGGAAACTTAACTTTCAAAATACCGTCCGATTGAAAGAACTTAAGCCGAAACTTATTATGTTCAATGAATTAGAGAATCTTACCCTTAAGCTCCTTATTGGTGACGTGATCAGGTCGGAAGCTAGCGGTCTCCATCCGATCGCCCACCATAAAGTAGATATTCGTGTAGTCGTCGTCGGTGTCGCTAGTGCCGTTCCTCGTCTCGTCGAGGTCCATGGCCCGTTAATTATTCGATGGCTGATCCTCGTGCTGTCCTTTGTCGTTGGTCGTTCTAACCAAAGAGAATCAGCAACGATCGTAGACACTAAAATCGATGATCTTGTACGGAAGAAATCGTCTACACTGAGGCCGTAGTGACGACAATATACGAAGCCGTCAATTCGGGGGTGTCGGGTGACGCGCCTCTGCCCCTGCACTCTCGCCGGACTCATCGTCGCATCGCCACCCTGGCACCCCCAATTAAGGCTGCCGGTCTCGTCGTCAATGAACCCACCAATTCTTCCCTTGATTCTTCGATCACGACAGCACACTCGAGAATCTTATTGACGACAAGATTCGACGTATGCGAGCTTCTTACCGTGGCCGTTGATGTCTCGACTATCCGAAATCCACGAGCTTTAATAGCATCTTCCATTCTGCAACACAGAAGAAACGAAGGGAATCTGATGGTCAATCATGTTTTTCGTGCTCGCCTTCATATTAATATAAGATGGTAATTTTTTGCCATTTTTTACTTTCACTTCAGATCATTGGATCATCAGCAAAAGCTTGGAAATAGCGTATTCTGCATTACTGTTTCTCATATGTATACTATACGTATAAAATATGTATAAAACATGGAGCCTTCCGTAAATTTTCCCAACGAAGACTTCTTACATATTTCGCTTTTTCCTCTCAGTGAAACAAAACTTTTATCATTAACGAGCTTGATACAATTTCATGACATTCTCGATATTGAATAAGGTTTTGTAACATCAATAACCAGATTATATTTTCTTCCGGAGAAAGAAAAAATTGGTGAATTATTCACCCTCAGGATTCATTAGTTGTCTTATTTTCTTGGAAATTTTTCCCTGGCTCGAAGTTTCGGACGCAGTTAAACGCAATAGCACCAGTCGCGAAGAAACGGCACCAAAAACCCTGCACACATATTATCTTTTCATCCAAATGAAAAAGTGACATACAAACCATTGCTGATGATGGTCTATATCCACGTTTATCTAACTGGATAAAAGAAGGTTCGGAAAATTTCCGTTAATCAAAGTCTAGAATTGAGATGAAGATTCATCCGGTGTATGATGTCATGCTCCGCAATATAGGAACAGATCTTCCTCGATGGAGGAGGGCAGAGAGAGGGAGAGAGAGAGAGAGAGAGAGGGAGCCAGAGGAAGTTGATGGGGCATGTTTGCATAATCGAGCGGCGGAAGATTGACCAGAGGGATGTGCCCACCCTCGAGATACTGATGTGTATTGCTCTTGTGATAAAAACCCAGAGACCGAGGGACCCTTACACACATAGCAGGATTATTGTCGATATGAGAAATGGACCACGAAGAGACTTGCCCGAGAAGCAATATCAATTTACCACTGCACAAACACTACTATATACTTTCCGTAGGAACGGCTTTGCTAATGTAAATTTAAGTAACTTCGTCATCCATGAATTAATCGTAGATCAGATAATAATATAAATATTCGGCTTTTACTTTTACATATTGTTGGTGACATATTGTGCAGCCATTTTTATCAATATGTAGGTAACTCTATTTTTTTAAATAAATAGATTTACGCACGGCGTGTATGTATATGCATATTTTTAAAATGAATTGTTGTGAAACGTATAGTCTGTACCGCGTAGTGTATATTTTTTTAGGAAGCTTAAACAATTACGAATACGTCGTTTGAGTTGAATACGAAAAATTAAAGCAGCCTGATACTTAAAAATATTTTCTAAGGTCATTGAAAATTTGCACAAAATATAATTAATACTAGGAAAAACATTCATAAACAATTCATATTATATATTTCATAAATTATTTTTGAATAATAATACTTAATGCAGTAGTGTAAAGACATAATTTTCACCCTTGATGGAAATTTAAGTATTAATTCATACTCCAGGGTATTTAATTTTTCCGATCGTTTCCGAAACTCTCAGTCTCTGTTGATTCTGCAACCTCGTCAAATTTAATCTGGTACATTTTAAGATGATCTACAACTTATTGTTAGGTTCGAAAAATTGAGTGTTGTCGGTGGGATTCGAATCTAGGACGCCTGTGTGGTAGTCCAGTAGTAAAATTTTGGTTTTCGAGGTTTTATGACAAATTCAAATATTTCACGTGAAAACGATAACGATAATATTTACGTTTAACTTCCACATTTCTTGTAAATTTGCAAAAATTCTGGACGCTGACGGTGATAGACATTTTTACACCACGTTTCCAGTAGGGCAGAAAAACACGCTCGTATTCCTGTCCGGAAATCGAAAGAGTGGAGAGAGATGTGCATGTACGAAATTTACCGATTTCCATTTATCGGCGTCTATCAGTGCCACGTACCCGTTTCGGTACGAAGAATTCATTTCGTTGTGCTGGACAGCACATTGAGTGTGCAGACATACGTCCATAAACGGTGCCACGGGGGAGGAAGGAGAGGGAGGGAGAGAGAGAGAGAGAGAGAGAGAGAGACGGACAGCAGTAGGCTACCCCCGCAGGGTGAGTAATCCGATTGGACGCTCGTCGCTTTTACTTGATAACTGGGCACAAGACGCGTGATGTGGTCGACGTAATTGAATGAGAGAATGGTCGACCGACGAATCGAGAGACATGCGGTGATGTACCGACGTATATGTACCATTCCCACTTATATATAGATATAGATATATATGTATAGAATATACCGGAAATCGAGCGTCATATATAGAGCACTGGCATCGTTGCTTTTCAGCAGGGAGAGTGTGGGACACTTTAAACCAATCAGTATCGGGCAATACGCCGGAGATCGCTAGGCCAAGCCAATCAGCTCTCCGTGTGCTACCCCGTCGCGAGCTTCTCGTACACTGATGGAAGGGAATTGCTCGCGTTTTAATTCTATACGGCAAAAAAGGAAAGAAAAAAAAATCACGGCTAGGAATCAACCCCTGTATAGCTGACCAGATCGCAGTCGAATTTTCATGGATGTATAAAAAGTTGTGAATTAAATTGTACGTGAAACATGAACGTTTTTTTGTTTCACAACATAGAAAGCTTCTCATGACGCAATCGTCTCTTATGCTGATAACAACCCTTTTCGTTTTAATCTCGATCAACCCTCAACCAATAGAAACAAAAATGAGCACGTACAAAAAATTATAAAAATATTTAAAAATTAGCTGGGTTACGTATCTTATGGTCACTTTTCAATGTTATTTTCTGCTGACAGCTTGACTTGCTTTTTCCCCTGTATGGCGGTACAACGTTAATAATCATATTGACCTACTGCAGTCTCACAGTAGCACCCGAGAAAAGACGAGGATTCGTTAAATTTTCGTTATAACACCTCAAGTAGGCATAAGACATAAATAATAAATATAGTATATATGAATGAAGAGCGTATGTACCATGTATATTATATTTATTATTTATGTATGGATTTATAAAACCACGTGCGGTACTCGTAGTCACTGCGGTTGACAAATGGTGAATATACGGAACCACATTGAGAGTCAGCCGAGCATCCCCGCTTAATTAGATTATTAATTAGTTTTGCATCCATATGCAGAATCAAGAGGGAATGACGTGTCTCATTCAAAATGATGAATTACCATGAGTTTTGTGAATGAATTAACTATCACGAATTCGTGTCCATCGCACGCTATTTCATTCGGGCAGTTGCCATTTTATCATGGCTAATTATGACAGTTATAGAGGCTCCGTGTGTGCAATTTGTCGCTACTTCATATAGTTAAATGCAAGACTTTTGAATACTTCAGTCCTTTTCACAAATACTCACACAGATTTATGAAGATTCTTTCGTCAGTTTATGAAGGATTTGATCCGATTCAGCTGTTCAGTATATTTCGTTTTTTATACATACTTAAGTGATATACATATATATTTGGAAGAGAGAAACCGAAAGTACACCCTCAATCATTCATAGCAACGTTTATGTAGATTGAGAAAATAAATAACTAAATAATAAATAAATAAATAAATAAATAAATAAATAAATAAATAAATAAATAAATAAATAACTAAATAAATAACTAAATAAATAACTAAATAAATAACTAAATAATAAATAAATAACTAAATAACTAAATTATGAAAATATATAACTAAATTATGGGCAACAGCCCAATATTTCGTTTTTTATACATACTTAAGTGATATACATATATGTTTGGAAGAGAGAAACCGAAAGTACACCCTCAATCATTGATAGCAACGTTTCTGTAGATTTAGAAAATAAATATATCTTTTACAATATATCTGTATAAATTTCTAAGAGAGAATATCAATATATCATTCAATAGGAAATATATACGTATTCCGGTTGTCAATGGGTCCACGAACCCAGAATCTGTCACCAAGACGCATCTCACTTTTCCAACAGGACACCCGGATAAAAAAAAAAAAAACTTATAGCTGACTTTTCACATTTTTCGCTCGGGCTTATCGCATCACCATCATCCACCCTCAATGGCCGTCTCATCGCACAGTTTTCGCACGAGTGCCCAGTTCCGATAAAAATTGCAAGATTAAACGGTTCGATCGTTGGCATTAAACGATTCGATCTTCCCGTTAACGCGCTTGCAAAGAGCAAAAATACGTGTACACACACACACAGGCATGCGCGCGCACACACACAAAGGTAGAAGGGGAGAGTACATATGAACCAAGAGCAGCACTCCATTGATCGCAAGAGAATAGCCTTATTGATTACATTTTCCTCGCTTTCGTTGTGATAGAAAAAAAAAGAGAAAAAAATGCGAGATGAGCAACGAGCGCCTGTCCAATATACGCCATCGAGGTTATTTTTTTTTTGACAGTGATTTCCGGTTAATCGCTTTTTAATCTCTTTTTGTCTCACGCCAGGGACAATTAACATGTAGCAGGAACGATGAAATTTAAATCGTCTTTGTACCTCAACTCCTCTTTGTACTTTATTGGCCCTCATTTCGGCTGCAATCGAATATCGATATATCGATTTTTTTTTTTAGTGTTTAAACAAAAATGTGTTGCAGTGCCAATAAATAAATTACAATTCGATATATGGTAAAAATGGTGGTGGTAAAAATGATGGTGGTAAAAAGCTCTGAAGCGTCAAAGACCCGCTAATGATAAAATAAAAATAGGAAAAAATATTTTCGCAGAGATTACCTAGACGTGACTTGCGTTCAAAAAAAAAAAAAAATTGCTGAGTCTGTACAGGCTCCGTTATATCGACTGCGCAGAAATGTTTTTTTTCTTTATTGTACACAGCGCGTACTCTCACGTCTTTTCTAATCTCTTTTTTTTTCGTCTGCTCATTTGGTCTTGTTGTATTGCCTCGGGACCAGCATCAAGTTCATCGACGTACTTCCTTGTATTTCGTGGCTCTCTTTCTCTCTCTCCCCCTCTTTCTCCCCCCCCCCTCTCTCTCTCTCTCTCTCTCTCTCTGTCTTGGCTTTCGTATTGCACACCGTGACCGTTCGTCCGTCTGTCCGGTCCACCGGAATGAGTCAGGGAAAAAGGAAACGTGCTAACGAGGCTCGGTCAGCATTAATTGTAACATCCTCCGCTTGATGCTGCGTTCTGTATGTGAATGGTTATATATATATATATATATATATGAAACGCAATATATATATATATATATATATATATATATATATATATATATATATATATATATATATATATATATACACACACACACACACGTTAGCGAGGACTTCCGTCGCGCGAGAAATCGCCTCGAGCCACAAAAGCCCGGAGAGGAAGCTGCCAAGACGACCTCAACGCCCACGATCACCGACAAAAAGGCTTGCACAGCTCGGAATAGTGTATATTGTCTCATATATATCATTCATGTCTTTACATTACAGCGAAACTAAGCCAGTAACTTACGAGCGATGAGAAGACGACAGAGTTGACAAGAGACGAGCATTAACCATAATGATACGATTGCCTACATTAATTTCAATATCAGATTGAGGGTTGAGGACAGATTCAAAATGTTTTTTTCTCTTCAGCACCCTGCTGTAAGAAGTACGACTTGACTGTATATATGGTGGCAAAACATTGAGACCCGATTTTTCTCCAGTCTTTTTCCAAACAAATTTATTACAGTTTACTGTTTACGGTAAAAAAAAAAAAAAAACGTCAACATTTTAGCTTGCAAAAAATTTGTGTAGACGATTTTTAGTAAATTAGTGCAATAATTCCCAGTCATGTTTAATTTAAATATTGATTTATGTTGATTTGATACAAACACAATCTATGCTAATATTCTATTACTATTACGGACGTTCCGAAATCGACAAATGTTGAGTTTAATAAGAATAATGGATAAAAGCGTTCAGATTTTATAAAATTTAAAATTTTTCAAAAAATGCATGTTAACTATTTACCTTGAGCTAACTTGGAAAGATTTATATAAAACTTGTGCCCCGTACATAAAGAGACACTGAAGATGATTTATATATTATGTTGGAATGAAGATTGTCTAAGGTTTATGAGTTTATCCAATTTTGAATTGTTGGGAAAATTCGAATAACGATCCAATCCAAACAAACTTCAGATCTAATTAACTGAAATGCGAATAAAAAATCTGCCAATTGACAGTTTCACATTGCTTTCTCATTATTTACACCCATTTACATAACGTCATCAAGAAGGAAGCAAAGATTGAGAAAGAAGGGGATTCGGTGAATAGGGAAAAATTTGGAAGAAGCAATGTCGAAATTTAAATTGACAGGTTTTTCTTGTTCAATTTTGTTTTAGTCCTATAGCTCACAGTATTTGTTATTTCTCTCTCAGTGGCCCAACAACTTATCCCAAGAATTTTTGTCGATCAATACAATTTCCACTCGTCTCAGCAATTAAATTTACCTTGCGGTGTGCTCGTTGAAGGATGAGAAAATAAATGAAATAAAAAACCTCAAGTGAATTCTATGAGTAGATCCAAGACCCCGGCTCCGATGGTCGAGTGCCATTAGAGTTCCAAGTCAATTTCAATTTTTCAAAGCATTCACGAGATTGCTCTACTTATCTGTGTTCAACTTTTCATCTCCTGGCCGCAAAATCCAATCCATATTTTCTTCCGACCATTGCTTACGCCTCATCGTATATATTTCAGCATGACGAAGCTGAGCCGTTTACTGGATTTTTTAACGACAGGCTACATAATATCCGACTATAATGCGCTCACCTGCCATGTGGATTTCGGGAAACCAAATGGGCTTACTCATTGCTTCATCCTTATTTTATTCCATACTTAATTGAATATTTATAATTTCTTTCTCTATTCCAGCATGTCACATGTGATATATCGGAACATATTATAGACCATGGGCGAGATCCTGAGTTGCGGTACACGGTGTATTTTAGCCGATTTTGCTTCAGCATAAATATCGATTTGCAAAGGAGACTAAGAGCAAAGGATTGCGTGAGAGCTCACATTTCCATACTATTGTGGGACAATTGATGAATTCACGGTTGCTCGTACGCGTAATAATGTTGGCATTTGTGGCAATTTTTGACGAATGAATGCAACGCTCGGAATTTCACTGGTATATGTACATGGATCAAAAGTTTCGCACAATTATCTGCACGACATTGAACAGTCATGTGGAGGCCTCGAGACGTGAACTAATTATAATGTTTTCAAAAACGAGTGCATGTCAATAAGTGATGTAAAAACGTTCTCATTGACCACGGAAACAAAACTATAAGATAAAAACAAAATTTGCTCTAAAATATGCTGGTGGTAAATCATTCGTCGTTTCCTATGTATATTATTGTCACGCAATAATATACATTTCCAAAAGAAAAAAATCTCCGATATAAATAAAGTTACACTAAATAAATTGGAGTGTATTTTCGCATCTGAGTCGAATTTTAATGTAATTGCATGTATGAAATTAATAAAAATGACTAATTTCATTTTCTGTGATGATCATAATGTAAGAATATAGTATTTTAAATTATATACACAATTAAACAACAAATGAAAAAGTGGAAATAAATAATACTTGATGGTCCGTTCCTATAGTTTCATAATTACATTTTTTTTTTATATTAATCATCGCCGAAAGTGAAATTTGCAATTGTTACTAATTCCGATATGATTGCTTATATCGAACGATCGATAATAACACGGGAACATAGGCAAATGTACTTCGGTAAACTTTTTCCTTAAAAAAACCTAAGTAAACCATTCAATATGCGATAGTATCGATAACAGATGTCATAGTATCTATAGCATTCCATAAATTGACTCATATTTTTTTACTCCTCCAGGCAAAGTTTTTCACACGAAACAGAGTAATCGCTGGCTTTGAAAAAGTTTTGAAAATGTGACCAAATCATTTGTTATTAATAACAACACCAGAGAATTCATATTGCTGTGAATTATTGAAGGAAACTTTCAAAGTTTTACAAATAAAAAAATGATGGTAGTAATTTTAAATGGCACATAAATATTCCATACAAGTTTCATTATATTTTACCGCCCAACAGCCGAGATACATGGAATTGTCCTCACAGGTGTATCACCTTAAGATATTTTTTTTAGCAATTCGATCGACGCTGGGAGTTTCTTTTTCTTTATGTTTCGGTATATATATAGCTGTCATTCGTCCCGTACCTCGCATAGCCGGGTAGCTTCATCGACCTAATCGATATGCAGCGAGCTCCGTCGATTCTTCCCCGGTCGGCTCCAGCGAGGCTTTTCTCGTACAGTGTGTCATCATACTTGCCATCACACAAGAGTATAATATATAAGTAAAAGTAGAAGCGCAAACTCGTCGATTGGATGGGGCGACCAACTCTCGTGGTTTTCACGAGTATATCGTAGAGAAATCTCAAACCGATCACTTTGTCTTCCTCGTCCATAACATTGGTCAACATATATCTCGTCGTTATTCTCGTCACTACGGTACCCACATGGACACGCGCACGAATAACCGCTATTGGCTTATTCGCGTACAAGTGCCCGAAGCTGTTCGTTATTTTATTCAAAAACTATCGATCAGATACGAGGGAGGTGATACAAGAGGCTCAGTGAACGCAGGAATTGCCATTTCCCGTTACTTTAAAACGAGAATGGACCCATTGAATGCAAAAAAAATTCCAAAAAAATAATTCGGACGAAATAACTGTAAGTACTTATTGTGAATGAAATAAATTTTTTTATCAATAATGGAGAATAATTTATTTATTATGAAAAGAAAGAGAATTTAAACTTTATACACATAGTTATTAGAAAATCATTTTTCATTCGAACTTGTTCATCTCTCACGGAAACTACATTCTCTAAAGATCACCCTTAATGCTTGTATACATACATATATATATATATATATTTATCTGTGTATGTGTCGTATCCGCATATACGACATATGACTCGCCCATCTACAAAACTCTGTATATAACCCTGAAAATAGAAAATAAGATTTCATGGAGATTGACTACATGGCATTTGATGCACACACCTTGGCTGTTCGGTGGAAAATCCAGTTCGTGTCATTTTTCTGAGAGCATGAAGCCGCGGTAAAGGAAGGATTACCTCTGGATGACATTCAAGGAAGACGGCCCGGCGAGAGTGCACCACACCTTTCGCGAGGATAAATGAAGCTCGTGATGGTTTACGACACGACGTGGCCTTCGATATATTTTCAACCCGCTGCGAGTTCCAAGAGCGACACTTTACCAAGGTGCATGTAGCGTGTTCGGAGGATCGTCTTCAGTATTTTTTACGACGAAGCCAGGGCGAGCCGTGAACTATTTTAATGGGTTGCCGTTAATGTGGCGTGTGAAAGGATCCAGATATTGATCTATCCGTGACCTCTTGCAAGTACAAGACATACAAGTATATAGTATAGAAACGGATACACTTTGCAAAGTTTCAGAATCTGTAAACCACAACGATGGTTTGGTGAGCCACAAAGATCTCCGGGGGAACCTATCGATTGACAGTACCGTTATCAAAGAGCCCTTTGGCCATTTGGCCAAAGAGCCTTAATGCCAATTTTTCGGAATGATTCGCAACATATTATTGCGGAAGATAACTCGCGCAATAGATCCAGCACTGTCCAGCATCAGGAAGTTGACTATCGAGTAGAGTACATTGTGTAGGAACCGTAACTACATTGTCAAGTACTTTTGACAACCACCAGCAGACCGATGAATGTAGGAGTATTTATGTACGATGACAAACATAGTACAAGTTATTATTATATTCTTGGCTCAGTTTGGAATGATGGGTCTTCTTGTTCCGAAAGTTCGCGATCATGGGAGGGAGATACTACAACTTGTAGTATACATGTTATTTGGAACCACTATCGAGGAGGTTGAGTAGTTTTGATAGTTAGCCTTGTTCACAGTTCTGATTGCAATCTTAGCTTTATCGGGTATAAATATATACAGCATGATTATGATTTTAGTATGATCTAGATGGCCAGTTATTACCTAAAAAAAAGTCTCAAAACGAGCCCAAAAGGCACAATTTCCAAAGGTTACAAGCAAACTCAAAGATATAGTCGGATACAAGATCGAATACATGATCGACTATAAGATCAATGACATCAAAGATACCTCAAATACAACGTCGAACGTCGCTTAAGGTCCGGGGGATTCTATCGATTGACAGTACCGTTATGAAAAAGCCCTTTGGTTTAATGCCAATTTTTCGGAATGATTCGCAACATATTATTGCGAAAGATAACTTGCGCAGTAGACCCATCACTGTCCAGCATCAGGAAGTTGACTGTCGAGTGGAGTACATTGTGTAGGAACCGTAACTACATTGCCAAGTAGTTTTGACAACCACCAGCAGACCGAAGAATGTAGGAGTATTTATGTACGATGATAAACATACTACAAGTTATTATTATATTCTTGGCTCAGTTTGGAATGATGGGTCTTCTTGTTCCGAAAGTTCGCGATCATGGGAGGGAGATACTGCAACTTGTAGTATACATGTTATTTGGAACCACTATCGAGGAGGTTGAGTAGTTTTGATAGTTAGCCTTGTTCGCAGTTCTGATTGCAATCTTAGCTTTATTGGGTATAAACAACTTAGGATAGGATATATACAGCATGATTATGATTTAGTATGATCTAGATGGCCAGTTATTAGCTAAAAGAAAGTCTCAAAACGAGCCCAAAAGGCACAATTGCGAAGGGTTACAAGCAAACTCAAAGATATAGTCGGATACAAGATCGAAGACATGATCGAGTATAAGATCAAAGACATCAAAGATACCTCAAATACAACGTCGAACGTCGCTTAAGGTCCGGAACAAGGGTAAGGTCAAAGACATGTAATGGTCGAAGACCTGACCTAGAATTGTTTTACAAATTGAATGATATTCTTAGGCTCCTTAATGAGAAATTACTAGTTACCGAAAGAATGCTGAACAGTCATCAGTAGCTATTGTGACGTTACGAGAAACAAAATTATTACGGAATTATTGTCGTGACATAATCAGAGACACGACGAACGTCGAGATAAAATACACCGTAAAAGATAAGTATATCAGGTTTCGGATGCAAAGTTAGACGTAGGTCAGGCATTGCTTTTTGAAAAATCAACTTGTAATTTTTACTATTACCATAGGAGAGTTATGAGAAATAACATAATCAAACTCTCGCAAAAAAATGGAAACACTGAAATGTACCAAGAAATTTACTAACGGCGAAAACAACGATATACACATTATGTGTATATCGTACGTGTACATCGTACATGTGTATCTGCTCATACTCAATATCGTAGCGAAAGAAAATGCGGGAGTCACGTGACTATCAGTAAAACGCATAACTTCTGTCTTTTTGTCTTACAGGCGAATGGAAGTAAAAAGCGACCAAATTAGTGATTCCCAACCAGTAAGTTACGAAGAAGAAAATGATAAACAAAATGTTATACCGGTATAATGGTTACTGATGGAAATAGCGAAGTTTTCAACTGAATCTGTATTCGCCGGCTTGCACTAATAACAGGGCTGTCATAAGTTTCAATTAGTTGAGATCAGTGATAGTATGATACATGTAAGAACACACAGAGACTCGATACCTACATTTAAGAATGCGTGGTCATAGAATGACGCTTCCAGCGTTATCTCTATAACGCTACCAGTAAACATACGTATATGTTACAATGAATGTTGTATCTCGTGCTCTAAAGCTCCTTCTGGGACATCTGTTACAATTAATTTGTACCAGTGAGCCAACGAGTAAACGATGGCAATGTGGTGGCTTCAAACGTCTGATTCGGTAATTCTTCAATTCTGTCATATGCATTTATTTGACGAACGTAGGGTACGATGGCTACTCAGGCAAATGCTTTCAATCATACACAGTTGATGCATGTAGTTATATAGTCATCATCGTGAACACGATAAACCAATTCAAGATACGACGCGAATGACATGCAATATATCGGATCCGACCGTCGCAGCGCTCATGAAACGAAAGTTCATGCACGTAAAACACAGATCGTACGCGTGCACGTAGCGAATGTGCATTGGCAGTTGACTGCGAATATCATACGCAGCAAATCAAACCAGTTGACTTTGATCTTGCAGGATATGCAGGCTTCACTGGTTCAATCTGTCTCGGCAGAAGCCAGAATGAACGAATTCTTTTCCGGGGATAAAAGCTTCGCACTCAATAGATCCTCTCATGTCTCCAACAACTTCAGTAGGAATATGAAGCTCTGCACACCTACGTTTCCCGTGATCTGCTTTCGCGATGGAAAGTTTTTTTTATCCCCATTCGGTTCTATCTGTACCACTCTTTTTCTCCCCGTATTCGGTCTTGATCGGTTTCATCCGTCGCTGTTGATCTTCATCATAGAGAGGCTGCCATTTCTCGTCAGCCATACATTTACATCCACGCACATACATAATGCCATACTGTTGACGTTTTCCTGGGACCATCAGACGTGGAAACAAATCAAAGAGTAATAATGTCAATCACAGCCGAGGTTCTTATATGTCAGTACGTCGGAAGTCAGCTGGTGGTTGAGTGCAAGTGGATTTGCCGTCAATTCCAATAAAAAAAGGCATCACGACATCACGAGCAGAAAAAAAATTAGGAGGACAATGGGGTCGGTATTATCGCAAGCGAGAAAGGGCCTTTTCATTTACGACCTCTCTCAATAAACTCTGAACTCTGCACTCTCAAGCCGAGATCAGACTGTGACCTGACCGTTTGCCCTGGTGCTAGACCTTCGACTCTCATCTCAACATGCTTCTTCATTACTCGTTTTGTTTCATGGTATATCCGTTTAGTCATCGGTTTATGAGGACAAAAGTGAAAGTATGATGAATTCCAGATTTGGCAAATCTATGTAGCCAAAATATGGGAGATGACAGTCTTGCAGATGACACATTTTTGTCATACCCCACGTTGTTACGGCTTGAAATTTTCTACTATGGCTTAGCAAAGCTCTAAGCTTCATGACGAATGCTTGTATATCATCACAAAATGTTTGTGAGACAGGCGTGATTTCAAATATCAAGTTATGGTAGATTAGGTTCGCTATAACGCCATGCATAATTGCAAAAGAATATCAACAATTGGAATGATCAATCATCAATCGCTATTGATCATTCAGTGGTGTTGCTTATCGGCCAGGCATAAAATTGAATAATTGTTAGACGTGACTTCTAGTCGGTGTGTGAGTGTCACTAAGCGTACCGCGATTAGTGTCACCAATGGAAATCGCCAGAGGTTTGCAAACAAGGCAACACCAAGGCATGGTGTTACCAGCTATAGCATAATGGTGTAAAACAGCTGTCAGACCCATGTAGATCACACGTTGAAATAGTGACCGACTGAAAGCTCATTAGAGTTTGGAATTCGTGGAATGTATTCCGCAGGTTCTGGATATGGTCACAAATGCACACAACTGCATTTATGCCGCTTCATAGTACTTCGCAGCTTGGTGAAAACCCCACTCTGACAAGTGACGATGAAAAGCATGCATCAGCAACGTCAGAATCGTTCACAATGCGTTGATTAAACGACGCATCAATATGTGCCGTATACACCCGATGCGACGTACACGATTCGTTGATCGTAAAGTGATGCAAAAACATATATATAGATGTACAATATTGGTCGGTGGGACGAGGGACGTTACTCGAGACCGTGGGACCGTGATGGATACTGGAAGCGATGTGGTTTGACGCGTCTTGCTAACTCGAATCGGCCAAGTGAAATGGCATAGATGAAATGGTTCCGTTATTAATTTTGGTATCGAGGAAAAACGTTGAGATGCTGACGCGCAGTCGCTTCATGGTCATCTATAGATCTACTAGGAAGCAGCCACTTGGTTCGCACAGTCGAGACTTTGGTTGATTTTTTATCGAAAAGCCTTTCAATTGCAATGTAGCGGTAGATGTACACAATTTTAAGATCTGTTAATTAAGTTCCATCTCCAAAGAGACATCTCTGATTTTGATTGAGTATAAATTGAGATGAGTATTGCATGATTGTTTTGGCATTGACCATAGACAATCCTATACCATCTGGTAACCTCTCTTTTCGGATGATCCCCACATCTGAATTATAACTGAATCTTTCGGTAGCCTATCAACAACGATAGGAAAGTGTCACTAATGGGAGGCAATTAGTAATTATAACAGGGTAATTTTATTAATGCAGCATAATTATGTTGCCGCGCACAGCAGGCTGACAAGCTATGACATAAAAGTGGTTCTTGGACTCTCATGCCCTCATTAACGAGTTAGGTAGAGTGCGTGACTTTAAAACGGTAACAGCACCAATGAACGAACCACATTTTCATCAAAAGCCCCGTAAATGTGTCCCTATTGGCGTTAAATTCAGCTGTTCACTCTCGAATTATCTCTGCCTCGTACGTGTTATCCTATGCTTTATTTCATCATAGATATTACTATATCGATATTACAAACGGTACATATTATCCGGATAATTAAATCAGACACAATTTAAAGCATGACAGGCGGAAGGATTAATGGATCCCGGTTTGAATAGCTGATGTAATCTTGATTTATGAGATGAGATGCACAGATGAGTTCTTCATAAATCCGCGCGGGTTTACTCGATCATGCACTTGAGACACTCACTTAGGATTGTACGCAACGTACAATCCTAAATCCGTAAATTGCATTCTACCTATATCCCTATATTCAGTATTATAGTATATTGTCTAGATCAGGAGCAAAAAGTTGCCACACGAAAATCATTTTCCATCTAGCATAATATTGAAGATTTGCGCATCGTCGAGTAAGACGCGTGCGCTCAACCTACTTGACTACTTTTTATATTATTGATATGTCGATGAATCAGATTCTCTGTGCTCTCCAGCACTGGAGCCCACATAAAACGGCTCATCAAATACCATGACGTCTCTGCTGCGCTGGGTATTTATTACCAGGGTTACATATTTTCGCTGCCTTTATCATGTCAAAAGTACTTCGTATTACAGCCCGTCAAAAGCATAGAACATATTTTAATATGCGGATGTAAATTCCATGGATGCAGTTCCATTATGTGAGTGAGTTTTAATCCTATTATTTTGTGTATGAAAATGTCTCCCCGTACAAGAACGTTCACAAAACAATGATCAAGGAGTGCCAATGATTATCCGTACGTAAGCAATCATCGATCGTTCCGAGAGCCAATTACGACTTAACGACCCACGGCCTTGATAATTCATTCCGTGGCTCACAAGCCCAGATGGCTTTTAACCTTAGAGCGGTTAATTGAGCGACATTTATACCATGGCGCGTGGACCGTTAACTCACTGTAAATTACGTAACGCATCGCAATTCCGGACAAGGATAAACAAAGTTTGAATTTGAATATGACATTGCGGATGTGATCGATTGATCGTGTAAGAAGACATCGAGAGCAATCTCTTAAGAAATACACGATGGCCCAATTCAGTATTAGAATTTAGCAAAAATAGGGACTCTTGGTCTTCGCGGCTCGCAAAGTCTATCGAATTTGGAAATTTGGTCGGTGAGAGGCGGCCCGCGCACACACCCACATACAAATACGCACTATTGCTCTTACTGATCTTTGTATTGAATACATGGCGAGGCGATGGCATACCGAGGCGTTTTGACGTCGTTCAGAGACAGAAGTGGAAATCTACGTAGGAATATTTCCGTGAGATCAAAGGAACTTTGGGCCGCGTGGGCACTTTGGACGTCGACTTACATACACACTTTTACGCATATATATATATATATATATATATATATCGAAGCCACGCATATTCCGCTCTTTCGGTTTGCTGCCATACGGCAAAGCGCTCTGTACTCTTCCGTGCCGTTGGTGCTTTACGATGCTGTGCTCAACGGAAGAAAACAAACACTCGTTAACGAGTCGCATCAGGGCAGATTGAAGAGATTTCCTGCCGTTCACAATTCTCTCCCAGTTGCTTCTGTATTAGTCATCGGTGTACACCACTCGGCTGTGCGCTCCACACCATGACGGAGCCTGACTCTCGACCGGGGGACCAGAGGTTAATCTATCGAATTAAGCCTGCGTGCAATTGCGTTACGGGTCCAAGTCACGAGGAATTCAGTCACAGATGCGACTGCGGATATGTAGAATCTCTTGATTTAACACTTTTTAGACATTCACTCTAGCAGGAGAGACTGGGAAGACTGCAGTAATTTTTTTTTCACCAAAAACTGCATTTTTTTTTTGTGTTGTAATTTTTAAAAATTGTCCCTCCTAATATGCCTAAATTATTCACAAAATGCCGAGAATTATGTAAATTTTTTTCCGACTTTGAAAAAATATTTTTGCTCTATAAAAATTGATTCACGTTTTTTTTTTTGTAATCTACCATATGCAGTGACTAGTATGATATGTAAATCACTCTATAATATTCATTAGTGTAACATTTTTTCCAACTTATGTACTTGATTTTTATGCATCAACGGGTGAAATTATTTTTTTATAAATTCAAATTCAGTTATTCAGTTATTTGAATCGCGCATGTAACCAGCGCGATCGTTTGTTAGCGATCGACGCGTTAGTTTGGCTACCGTCCCTTATTTGCACATCTGGCAGGAGTAAAACTATGGGACAAATGGTATGGAAAGATTAATCAGCAAAATGTGAAAATATTGCAATTTTCGGAATTAATAACATTGAGCAAAGGATGAAAAGTGAAAATAAATTTGAATTCTTCAAATGTCCTTGGCATTGCAACATTTATTTCATTCACAAAGGAGTGAAAGATTTCCTATCTTAAAAAGTAACGTAGAAATAGAATCAAAATCCTGCTCCCATCCTCGTATCGATACATTAGTTATGGCATTAACTAAGATGAATAAACCTCCAGGACACGTAAGAAGAGGCACACTACCCGCTCATGCATTAATTTCAATAGAACCCCAGATTGAAATTACATATATTGAAATTTTATTGAAATTAATGAGCAGTAGTGTAGAGTATAAAAATTCTGAAGCCAGATTGTGCACCCGTACAAAAAATACTCATCTGACAAAATGAGTTACGAGACCTGGAAGTGGATTTAGAAGCCTATAAGTATTGAATAAAAATGTTCTCTCCATAAATATTATCCGTGCTTCTAGACCAAAAGTTGTTGAAAACCGAGGGATTTGAACATAATCTCAAAGGGATATATGTCGAATCTTGTCATTGTTTAAGAGTGCCAATTGAAATAATATATTTTACTATACTCATAGAAGTGTATGCAGATGAGTGATTCATGGAAAGCACAGATATCCTATTTTTCAAGTTTTTCAGTAGTCTTCAACGTGTCGTTTCCAGACTAATATTGTGTCCGCTGGTGTGCACTCTAGTGTGCTGGAAAGACGTACTACCGACAAACTTGGAAATATTATTTCCTTCGAGAGCATCTCTCGAGTACAAAGTTTCATCCGTATATTTGGAAAAATTCAGTTGCCCAAAGCGAACAGTGGAAACAGACGTCGACCGATGCTGAATTCGTTGGAAAAGTACGAAATTCTCATCTACGAGAAATATTATTCATACGTACAAGAAAACACGAAATACCATGAGTCTTGGTCTTAAAAATTTGTTCCCACCCCAAGTTTTGGACCCAACTGTATACACAAGAGCAATATTCCATTGTTTGAATTCATTTGTATTCTCATTTTGCTTTTTGTATCCATATTTAAATCTGCTCGGTACATGCACACCAGCAAACAGTGGAGTAGAAACTCGTACCGTGAATGTAGAATAAAAATGTATTATATATCGTACCTATAATATAGTATAATGATGGTCAACTGCAGTAAAAAAAAATCTTTTATTTCCAACGAATAATATTCCATTGTTCGAATTCCTTTATATTCTCATTTTGCTTTTTTTATCGATATTCGAATATGCTCGGTACATGTGCACCAGCAGGCAGTGGAGTAGAAACTTGTACTGTGCGCATAGAATAAAAGTGCATTATATCATACATATATATATAATAAAATTATGATCAACTACAGCGTAAAAATCTTTTATTTCCAACGAATAATGTAGAATAATTTGTCTCGTCTCATAAATATATCAATAATCTTCAACGCCCAACAGGGGAGTTGCCCTGTGGGGACAGGGCAAAAAAATAATATGTAATATTCAAGTCAATAACATGGCAACAATTTATCAAACTTCGCTGATAGTCATTTTGTCCGTACTGTTGAAACTGGTTGCAAAATGAAAAGCACATTTTCCGGATTGCCCATATACCTTGTACTGTATATTATAACAACCTAAAAATCAAAGGACAAAATTGCTTAGCTGTTAATCGAATTAGATCGATCGAAATAAACCGCAGAAGGCAGAAACCGTATGTTATCGCAAGAGATTATGCATGTTAGAATCTCCCACTTTGGTATTTCGAATGTGAGGCAAGATGGAGGTGGGCCAAGTAATCAAGAAAGGGCCGAAAGTGAAGTGGGGACTCCTCCAATTCCCCAAATGTTCGCCTTAATTTTCCAACCCAGTCCGTGTTGGTAGCTCGTTACAGGCTACAACTTCTGTACTAGGATGAACCCGATCCTAATTACAGAGTTCCTCGCACCACTCACACACCATCAGCAGTACCCAAGAAGAAGCTAAAGCTGTCACGTCACCAAAACTATCCAACGACAAGAACTTATCCCCTTTTCGCTTCAACCGTTGTCTGAATAAACAACGTGAATTGCCAAACTTCTTCCCATGGTACAAACGTGAAAGTCTCGTATAATGATACAAAGGCCGATCGAAATGCACTACACGTTTCCTTCAACTGTAATGCAGTTGATTACTGGCGGGTCATTACGGCTCGGATGTTTCGAGCTCCTGCTTTGAATCAGGGGGAGTTACGATCAATGTCAATGTCTGTAAATATCGGTGAGCTATGCAGCATCCGTAAGTATCTGTGAGTGGCTGTCAAGTGTCTTTGCGAGTGTCTGTGAGTGTCGGTGAGCGTTTCCCATAAATGTATAATATTATTATGCAGATATTTGTTTGATTTTCGTAGATCGATGAATACGGTTTGGTTGACTTCATTGCGTAACTGGGCAAACCTTTTAGTTTTTACGCAATATTCGGACACTAAAAATTCATGCACCCTGAATTCTGACACATTGGCGCTATCCACAATGTCTTCCCGAATGAACCCTACCCACACATAATGCAGTAAAAATATCCATACATGGATTTTCTAACGTTTACAATCAGCATAGTTCGCGACGAAAATACAGAAACACTGAAGACTGATGACATAATCCAGTCAATGACTGGCAAGTGTGCTACTATGAGATTGGCGAGTCTTAAACCGGTTCCAAATGGAGTAATCGCATTAAAATTTTTGTTTTTTTTTTCCCCCTATAAACTAAAAGTTTTAAAGCATCTTGATCGTAACAAATATCGATAACAAAAACCGCGTGAAATTATTACAAGACTCATAATTTGTAATCTTTTGCTTTCCCTTTAGTAAAAATGGGACAAATCTATCTCGAAACTGTTTATCGACTTATTTTGGTGGGTTTACTGGCTAGTTATCTATACTCAAACGGTTTGCTTCTTCTGGCTCCTGCATGTCCGGACATTTCTAAACAAAAGTAAACAATTATTCGATTGCCAATGAACAAATTATTTTACATTTTGATAGATTTCTTGGTTTATGTCGCCGATCAAAGTCATTTGCATCAAAAACATTTCATCTTCGCGTCCAGACATAACATTTATATAATATGTCGTTACATATATATATATATATAGACGGTAACATAGAAATGGACGTGCATATTGGTCTATGTAGAGGTTATGTATCTACATATATATAGACGGTAACATAGTAATGGACGTGCATATTGATATATGTATAGGTTATGTATCTACATATATAGATAAACGTAAATAGGCATACTAAAATAACTACTGCTACGCATGATCGGGTCCACACGATCAAGCTCTCTTGATCCAGCACTTCTGCACGAACAATTCTAAGTACGAGCTTGCGCGACTAGAGTGTTCCGTAAATACTGTTACTGGGTTGCGTACGTACCAAGAGCGAACAATTCGTTTGTCGGTTGTATGCGGGGTATCCAACGACAGTGCTATACTAATACTAATACTATATTACTATTACTATTGTTAGCAGCTTTCAGTGGCTCTTCGCACCATATAATTCAGTCTTTTACTACGAGAAACCATACATACAGCGTACCCCACGATGAACTATGCGTTACAAGTCGTTTAACTACATTCGTCATCTTCTCCCAGAGTGCACACTTCGATACACTCTTCGTCTGAATTCGTTAACTCTGCCAAGGTATGGGAATAATCATAAGCCAAGTTCCGACAATTCATTTTTTTTTTTTTTTACTTTTTAAAAACGGTTGTATAACTTGACCTATGGTTAATTTTGCCTACTTTGGACTTAACACATTACGTACTTCGCAGGACGCTATACCACCCCGAATGCATTTAATGATTTCGACATTTTAACTCGACCTACGATTATTTTGTTTACTTGGCCGATATACGCTACACCACCTTGAATGCATTTAGTGATTTAGTGCGATAACTGTAGGAGAATTAAACATTTAAAAACGGGTATGGTCCCAATCAATTAAATTATGAAAAATTTAGCAGTGCAAACTCGAGTGTACGATGACATCACCCATTGTGGATAATCATAGGCCAAGTTCCCACAAATCATTTTTTTTTTTTTGACTTTTTAAAAATAGTTGTATAACTTGACCTATGGTTAATTTTGCTTACTTTAGACTTAACACATTACGTACTTCGCAGGACGCTACACCACCCCGAATGCATTTAATGATTTCGACATTTTAACTCGACCTACGGTTATTTTGCTTACTCTGGACAACACATTACGTATGAGCATACTTGGCCGGTATACGCTACACCATCTTGAATGCATTTAGTGATTTAGTGCGATAACTGTAGGAGAATGAAACATTTGAAAACGGGTATGGTCCCAATCAATTAAATTGTGAAAAATTTAGCAGTGCAAACTCGAGTGTACGATGAGATCATCCATTGTGGAAAAATTCATCTACGATGAAAATATGATTCAACCCTCAACTCCATCCATGGGTCAAAGTGACCCGGGTGAAAAGTTCGGTGATTTGCCGTGTTTATGCTGATGATATTGGAGAATTGCGATAGGGGAACAAAAGGATCGTGGACTTTCCTCTATCAATCACCGTATAGCCGCACTTTATTTCATCAAGAAAAAGTCTATTGAGGTTTGTCGGAGTTAGAAAAACATGAAAACAAACTTTCGGGCTTTCTGGTCATCTGATTAATAATACATTGAAATAATTCGACACTAGAATGATTATCGTCGATTGCAAAATGATCCAAGGACTATCAGGGGCCTTGGTTGCTGATACATTTTTGAATAAAAATATTGTTTTTCCCTTAAGTTTATCAAATGAGACTGCCGAGAAAAAAAATGCACTAATTGGATCACTGATTAGAATATTTACCGACTGCCTTTAGGCAATTGTTCTTAACAATTATTCTTTTAATGTTCAAAACATGCTCAGCTCGGAAATAGCAAGAAAATTAGTTTTGGCTAGAATCGAGAGTCGCAGAAGGAAATCGAGACAGTATATTTTCTTATTATACCGACGATATTGATCGACCGACAAGAAACGAGGAGCTCCAAGACTCCTTTACCCGACACAGAGCTTGCTTGTATACAAAAATATATCTATATACAAAAATTTTGTATATAGACTATCTGTCGGACTTAACGACAGAGTATCTATGCTACATTCGGGAGGATCGACTGTACGTAATATATAATTCACGTCAGCCAGAGTGGCCTTCCTGTTAGCGTGGCAAACCACGTGAAATATCTCTCGGACATCGTAATCTACATAATAGCACACATATTGCACGCATATGTTAAATACACTTCAGTCGATACGTTTCTACCTTGATGTACTACAATTTTTAATAACTTGGCGCGCTATTATTATTATTGTTATTATTATAATTATAATTATTAGGTAGAGAGAGAAACAGATAAAATGACGAAGAGCGAGGTAGAGGTGGAAACCATCGTAAATTAATACACTCGTATAATATCGCAGATTTACGATAATACCCGATGATAATTATTACGCGACTGATGGACTTCTATACTTTGACAAATGCAATTTTATTATAATCTGGCCGACGAATGAACGAGCTGCCTATATCTTCCCACTCGCCATTGTCTCTCTTTATACCACGAAATAACGAAAATCGACGATCTCGAACACTTCCGGGTTTACGGCACATTTTCACATGTAATATAAGTTAATAATCTGAAAATTTAGTCTATTTCTAGTACAGCGAATGAATGAAGTGTTTTCAGAGTTTTCACTGGCAAGCCGACCTGGCTAATTTCGGTACCGGTTTGCTTTTTGTTTATTGCCGAAGGAAAAACGAGGTACTGGCGAGAAGACAGAGTGGTTACACGGCCATAATACAGATACAGTCAAACTTTCCAGAAATTAATCGTGCGTTTATGAATGACGATAAAAGTTCATGTAATAAGCACAAATTTGTACCTTATGCCACTATATTTCAAGGAAAAACGTACACATTTTGAATCGAAATTATCATAAAAATTGGTATTATTGGCTATACAAATTATGGATTTTGATTTAACTCTTACAGGATAATGTTGAAATTGAGGCAAGCAGCAGTTTTGAGGCAGACAATTTACGAGAGGTTCGACTGTTTCAATATAGGCAAGTTCTCAGGCTGTGTTATAGAGGAGGAGAAGGAGGGAAGAGAACGATGTGCTGGTCAGAGTTTGAACGGCTGGTCTGGTCGACGATCGTTAAATGACCAGCACGGAGAGCCTCATCTAGCTAGACAATTTGTTACTTCCTTATCATTCGACTCTCTCGCCAGTCTTCTCTTCCTTTCACTCTCACACTGGCACTGTATCGTTCTTCTTTTCTCATTGGGCATATCTTCCTTCACACATGGCACTAACACAATTTACTACAATACCCGCGATTATGCATTACAGTCGAAGTTTCCGAAAAATTTTGACCTCCTTGACGTTTGAAAAATTCGATAAATATTATAATTTATATTTCTTCGCCAAAATTATTATGGTCTGTATTTCTCCAATAATTATTTCTTAAGACCAATATTTAATTAATAAGATTTGGTGGTTATTAAAAAATCCTCACAGGCTCAATCAGAATTTCATAATAGTTATTAAATATTTATTTTATAATATCTAACAGAAGATTTAATTGAATATTGCACAAACTATTTAGTAAATTATATAATCAATATTGATTGAATTACTCAAAATTATTTGACAAAAACTCCAATTATTATTATTATTTTAGGATAAATGATTCATAATTACTTTATTGCCATTATCAAAAATGATATTTGGTGTATTTGACATTTCGCGTATGGAAAGCTAATGTACGGCGTATACGAATGTAAATGTACACTGTAGGATACTCTATGTGCGCTAACAGCAGTTTTGCTGCCCACTCAACGAGCGAATGTACCGAGATTACGTCTGATAAAGCGCTGCTCGGCCGGGCAAGAGGTCTTTGGCAAGAGCCAAAGACATATATACATACTATACTATGTATATATAACATATATAACATACTATAACATATATACATACCAACCGTGTGCGTTTCGCCGCTTCTCCTTATGAATGAAAGTTTATGAACGGAACGTTTACCTAGCTATCTTTCTCTCTCTTGAATATTTAGTACATATGAGCCCGAGAGGGAGCGAACGTTGCCAGAAGGAATTACAAAAGAGAAACGAGACCGTTCACCTGTGTCGTCGTTGCAACTACAACGCAATTAATTAATGACGGTAACTGCTGGATTTGAAATATTTTCCATACTCTCGATTAATTTCTCTATCTCTCTTTCTCTCTCTCATTATTCATCCATTCTCGATGAATTTCAATCTGCATTCAATTCGATTCTTTGTTTGTCGATGTTCATCGACATACCAAACGAAGAAACATTTTTATTTAATTTTCATCAAATGTCATTGGATTTGCCAAATTTATTTACGTTCAACAAAAGTTGAATAAAATTTGCGAAAAAATATTTAAATTTAATACAAGTTATCAACTTAAAGATTTAATAGAATTTACCGACGTACCATCTTTCCAGACTTGAGATTTCCTATATATAGCAACACACCAAGCTCTGCTCAAAGAGCCGAGTCGTTCCGTGCAGGTTTTCCGCAGTTTCCCTGTGCCCTCGTGCAGATGCGGTGCCATAGGAGAGCACAAGCCGACTGTGGACACACTCCCAGGGAGATGACGGGAAAGGATAAACAGTTGAGAGTACGAAAGTGATTGAGGCAAGAGGGAAGTTTCGTAAAAACCCGATAGGGTATGTGTTGGAATAACAAAAATGCAAAAATCACCATTTATTTGGTTATTCAATTTTTACCTCGTCTGCAGATCAAATATATATATTTGATTTTATTTCTGTTCCTATTAATATTTTGATATTATTTATTTAATTTCATTTGTACAATTTATTTTGACGTATGGCGCGTTTTGCATAAATATGCTTTCTATGAAATTAAATCTATTGTTATAACTTTTATTGCCAGAAGCATATTACTTGAACAAAGCACGTTCGTAAATATCCAAAAGGGTATCGTTGAAATAATAAACATTAAAAAAATACAATTTATTCAATTATTTTATTTCCGTTTCTATTGTTATTTCAATTCTATTTATTTATTTTTCTTTATAC